>CM069231.1:16020042-16620042 GCA_035582765.1 Acer negundo
GGGGAGAGCTCGATTTCCCTCCGCTTCCCACATCCGCTGTTGCCAAGCTCGGGGATAACCTCGAAAGCAAATATCTACAAAACAGCTAAGAACGATAAGAATCCAATACAATACATAAGTCATATGAAAAAAATAACAAATTCAAAATTCTCACCAACAGGGCGTGCGTTAGCCCATATATGTTATATGTCTCCGTGGTGTGTACATCAACGCCCTTTCGTCGCTGGCGTTGTTCAAACCGCCTACGTCGACCATCCAACGCATGCTTGAAACCGTATATAGACCGCCTATACACGTGTGCACCCCAAGGGAAAGCATCAAAAGCGTCCGGGTCCAAGTCCTCGACTAGGCGAAACTGCCATACTGGAACTTTCTCTCTCGTCCAACCCCATCAGTATCCAGTTAAGCATATACAATAAGCAAAGCTTAACAGCATCGTACTGCTCAGAAAAAACACCAATCCGTAGAACGGCTTTCAGCTCTGCATACTCGACCTCATCTCGACCCTCAAATTACCGCTGATGTATGCCATTCTCTACCATATCATAGGTCGACGTGTCAGGAAGTTCTCCGAACTTCAATCCGGTGATTAGACAAAACTCAACCTTTGAGAACCGGACCGAATGCCTTCCTAACAAAAATCTCATCTCATCTTCAGACCTATCGTGATGCAACTCGCGAATAAGCAACCGATGTACAATGCCAGCTGAAAACTTCATCCCACGATTCATCCGAAGGAGGTGTCCAAAACACAACTCAGTATACCGACGTCGTTCTTCGATCGCAAGATGTTCAGGTACCTTGTTAAGTGCGTTGTCGATATCTGTAAGGTCATCAAAATGGTCATGTCTAGTTATTTTCCCCGAATACCTTTCTTCCTCTGGAGTTTTAAGCGAATCTTTTAGTTGATTCCTCATCTGCATATTGACATAAAAAAAATATATCTAGTTAAATAAAATAAATAATATAAAAATGAAAGGTTTCGGACACTAAATGAAAAGTCTCGGACACTATATGAAAATGCTCGAAAACTATATGAAAAGGCTCGGGCACTATATGAAAAGGCTCGGACACTATATGGAAAGGCTCGGAAACTATATGAAAAGGCTCGGACACTATATGAAAAGGCTCGGACACTATATGAAAAGGCTCGGAAACTATATGAAAAGGCTCGGAAACTATATGAAAAGGCTCGGACACTATATGAAAAGGTTCGGACAATATATGAAAAGGCTCGGAAACTATATGAAAAGGCTCGGAAAATATATGAAAAGGCTCGGACAATATATTAAAAGGCTCGGAAACTGTATGAAAAGGCTCGGAGACTATATGAAAAGCTTGGAGATTCTAATTCTAGAAACCTATTCATATTCCTTAAAAGGCTCGGATTACTATTTAAAAGTCTCGGACAATGTTTTAAAAGGCTCGGATCCTATTTTAAAAGTCTCGGAGCTAGTGTGAAAGGCTCGGAGATTCAAATTGCAGAAGCTTATTTAAATTGCTTGTAAAAGGCTCGGATTATATATGAAAAGGCTTGGAAAAGCTCGGAAAATGTTTTAAAAGGCTCGGAGATTTAAATAGCAAAAACCTATTCAAATTGCTCGGAAAAGGCTCGGATTACATGTGAAAAGCTCGGAAAAGGCTCGAAAACCCAGAACTTCATCGTGTTCAACAGAATTTTTTCATAAATTTAAACCCTAACCTAATCAAACAAACCTAATCAACAACAAATCAAATCAAATCAAATCTAATATACATGTCTAACGAACATCCAACATCAAACGCACATAAAAGTTTCAACAACAAAAACGCGTCAGAAAATCATATCACCTTCTCGTCGATTTCAAGACTGTATCGCCACCGTCGGCAGGTTTCCCGTGAGATTTAGTACCAGATTTCTTGCACCCAAGGTCTCTCTTTCCACTGTTCTCTCTCTCTCAACTTTTTTCTCTTCAGACGCAAAGTGACAAGAATGAGGGTATTTTTGTCTGGTCACCTAAATATGTGCCTTTTAAACTTACATTAGTAAACCGGTGACATTCTCACAAAAGCCCCTCCAAATAGTGACAAAAAATTTTTGAACCCTTATTTTATTCACCTTTCCAATAGACATATATTAACATTTTCCATTATTGTTTAGTAATTTGAAAGTAATCATATTTGAACACGTCGAAGTATATGAAAATGGTTGCAATAGTAAAATCATGGGTCATGTTAGCATCTTGCTTCAGATACGTGCGTAAACACGTGGTCGATATTGTGTCTTAATTTATATAAGATTTACCGTTATCTTATTGGATCAAGATTGACTACTGTTTTGATCCTTTTTTTGATTTAAAATACCCTAGAAAAAGACTCTATATTTAAAAATAAAGAAAGCAAAATAAATAAAAGAAATAAATTACCTCAATTGATTACATATATCTATATATCTATATAGATCATAATAAATATCAACTCATTAGAGGATTCAAATTTTATTTTGTTTCACAATTTATTGACCATTTTTGGTACAAAATAGTGTATTATCATTATATGATACTTCGATTTGGTTTTAATGTTTTATATAATGATATAAAACAAAGAGTAATTCTATATACAATTGTAGTTGCGCAATCGCCGACCCATACGGGTCCTATATGTTTTTCCAAAGCGGTTGCACGACGGTTACTCAACCGTGGTTGTATGTGGAATTACTTTAAAACAAATAGCCAGTCACAACTTATTAATAATCCACCAAATTCAACCTTAAAATGTAAAATTACCAATAATTTGAGAGAAATGTTTCAAAGGATTAGTGTATCATGCTATTTGTTATTGCGTCTAATACAATTCATCATATCATGTATTCCATTATTGACTTATTGTTTGGTAATTTTGCAAGTAAGAATATTATAATCATATGTGAAGTTGTGAACACATATATAGAAGAATATAAAAATAGTTGCAATGGTAAAATCATGGATCGTGTCTACTTCTTGTTTCAGATATTTGTGTAAACAGGTGGGCCATCGTATCTTAATTTAGGTAGGATTTAATGTTATCATGTTTTACGATTTATAGACCGTTTTTGGTTCAAAATAGTGTACTATCTTGATATGATACCTCAATTTGGTTTTATATAATCCTATAAAACAAATCGCCACAGTCGCAACATATTAATAATCTATCAAATTCACCCTTAAAATGTAAAATCACCAATAATTCAAGAGAAACCTTTCAAAAGAATAATGTGTCATGCTATATATATATATATATATATATTTTTTTTTTTTTTGTTTTTTGTTTTTTGTTTTTGTTTTTGTTTTTGTTTTGTTTTTTTGTTTTTTATTTTTTATTTATTTATTTATTTTTTTTTTTTTTGCGTATAATAAAATTATGTTATGTATTTATCTGTGTTGAAAAATTAATACAGTTTCACTGAACAAACATATGAATAAATTAGTAGGTGTCAATGACATTAAAAATATTTATCTCGTCATATATGTATCCAACAACATTAATGCATTTGTTCTATTTTTCATTTTTTTAATAAACATCTAACAAGACATAATATAAAGAAATCAAAGGCAAGTGTATTTTATACGGTATTCTAAAAGGATAACATATGTCATTTTTATGATTTGATTGAGCAGTTTTCTTGTAAATTCGGTTGGAGAACTAGAAATTCAATTAGCATTTTTGACCATATAATTAAGGGATTTTCTATTTTTAGCTAGCATTATTGTTTTGATTGTTCAAATCAATCTTTTTCTTAAGATGACAAAGTTACCCAACTTTAATTTACTTTTATTTTTTAAAACTAATTTTTCTTTAAAAATTTAACTTTTTTTCTAAATACAGACCTCAGTTAGAGGTCTGTAAAGACTTCCAATTTGTTTTTATTGTTTTATTTTTAAATTAAAAGTACTTTTTTTTTTCTTTTCAAAATTTCATTAAAGGCAATGTTATCCAAAAAGTGTATTGTTTGCTAAGAACAGTAAAATATTAATTCTAGCTGAAAATAATAATGCTACATTTGAAAGAGCTTTTTCAAATAGAATTTTTAATAGTGGAAATGGTGGAAACTGTCACTTTTTTAAACTCATGTGGTGACAAAGTCACTCCTTTAATAAATTAAGTTTAAAAGGCACTTATTATGGTGAACTACCAAAATTGCTCTTATTTTACACATTTCTCTTTCTTACTTTAAAGTTTTCAAAGCTTTTTTCTTTCATCTTTTCTCTATAACAAACCTCCAATGGAAGTTAAACACCATAACCTTATCAAATCATCTTCATTGGATAGTTAATTTTGTGGCGCTATGCAGACGCATTCGGGGGTCGAGCTCCTTATCAGAGCATTTTTTTCAATTTAAAACCCTTCATTGAATTCATTTTTATTTGTTCTTCGTGTCTTTTGTAAACCATAAGTTGGTTGTGTGAATTACTCGAGTGGTGTATGAAAAGACTCGGGTAGTGAATGAAAAGGCACGAGTAGTGTATAAAAAGGCTCGAATAATGAATGAAAAGGCTCGGGTAGTGTATGAAAAAGCTCAGGTAGTGTATGAAAATGTTCGGGTAGTGAATGAAAAGGCACGGGTAGTGAATGAAAAGGCACGGGTAGTGAATGAAAAGGCACGGGTAGTGAATGAAAATACACCTGCAAAGGGGAAATCTAAAAGGCTCCTGCAATCTGAATGAAAAGGCACCTGCAAGGAATGAAAAGGTTCTAAGAAAGGAATACCAGTGTCTTCAAAAGGAATGAAAAGGCACCTGCAGGAATGAAAAGGTTCTAAGTGCTGAATGAAAAGGCAATCTTTAGTTGAATGAAATGGTTTTTGCAATAACGAGTGCTTGAACATAGTTCGAAAAGGAAAAGCTCGATTAAGTTCGAAAAGGCTCGAAAAGGCTCGAACCTAGTGTAAAAAGGCACGGAAAGGCATAAAAAGGCTCGAACCTAGCGTAAAAAGGCAAGGAAATGCACAAAAAGGCTCGAACCTAACGTAAAAAGGCACGGAAATGCACAAAAAGGCTCGAACCTAGTGTAAAAAGGCACTAGCAGATAAAAAGGCCACCGACAGAAAAGTAGTAAAAAAAGGCTCGAACCTAACGTAAAAAGGCACGGAAATGCACAAAAAGGCTCGAACCTAGTGTAAAAAGGCACGAAAATGCATAAAAAGGCTCGAACATAGTGTAAAAAGGCACGAAAATGCACAAAAAGGCTCGAACCTAGTGTAAAAAGGCTCGAAAAGACATAAAAAGGCACGAAAAAGCTCAGATCTAATGTAAAAATGCTCGAACCTAGTGTAAAAAGGCTCGAACCTAGTGTAAAAAGGCTCGAAAAGGCTCAAACCTAGTGTAAAAAGACTCGAAAAGGCTCGAACATAGTGTAAAAAAGACTCGAAAAGGCTCGAATCTAGTGTCAAAAGGCACGAAAAGGCTCGGATGTTTTCTCTCAAAGGTTTTCTCTCTATGTTTAAAAAAGACATAAACTGACAAAAAAAGGGTATTTTTGTCTGGTCATCTAAATAGGTGTCTTTTAAACTTAAATTAGTAATGTGGTGTCTGTCTTATAAAAAGCGTCTCAAATAGTGACAAAAAAATTTTGAACCCTTTTTAATATAGACCTTCTACAAATAGAGCTTTTAATGAAAAATTGTTGGTGGTTTGGTTGTCAATTAGAATTTTTTTTTTTTAGAATTACCAAACAGGCCGTCTCTAGATGTTTTGGGGCCCGAGCGATTTTATGATATTAACAAAACTCAAGACCCTATGATACTAACAAAATCGTCTTCATACATTATTTTTATATATATATATATAAAAAAAAAAAAAAAAAAATTAAACTAGAACAAAACAGAGCAGGAAGCAATGCGAAGCAAACCAAACCTAGGAAAGACAGGCCATTTGATTCGTTTAACACTTTAGTTTTAGGTCAAGGTTGTTGTTTTTAATTAATTTACTATTTGGTTTTGTTTTAAATAGTGTAGTAATGTAGTCTCAGAATCACAATGACAAGTTTAATGGGCCTAAAGTTTATTTATTTATTTATTTATTTATTTATTTATATTTATTTATTTTTTAATTGAATTAGTTCATTGGACTGAAAAGGAAAATATATAAATAAAAACAGTAAAATGTTTGGAATTGGGCTATGTTTAAACATAAATATATTGAGGTCTGACGCCATAATGAAGAAGAAGTAAATTGAGCTTATTGGGGGCCCCAGTAAAATGCTGGGTTTGCTGCTCCCATGGACCGGCCTTGTTACTAAAATATTCAAAAACTATTTTAAATAATAGAGTTATATTATACATTTTAGTGTTGAGTAGCGGTATTTGTACTCCTGAAAATCTGTATGTTCACCCCTTTTGTATGTACACCTCATTAAAATAAAAAAATAAAAAAACATATTTCGTAAGCACACCCCCACACGTTACCAAATATGCCCTTTTTATAATTTTGAAAAAAAATATTATAAATAAATAAATTCTAAAGTCAATAAAATAAAAAATAAAAAATAAATGGCAGGAGAGAGCCGCATCTCCTCCCTTTCTTTTTCTAACTCAGTTCTTCTATCCCGGTACTCATCGATTTATATATTGTTTCTTCGAGTACAACCCACATTCAAATCTCTTTATTTATAATTTTATTTTTCATTTTTTCTGGGTTTGAGTTTTCTCTTTATCGTGATAATCTATAAAATATCCACCCAACTGGGATTTTTAAAAAATTCAGATATGTTTTGGATTGACAAGTATGTTGAGGATTCAAGGCATGAGGAGTCTCAATCTTAAGCCTCCTCATTCGCTCAGATGATTTGGGTACCACAAGCATAATTCCATTGCCTGTAGCACCCAATGCTTCATGAAATCTATCTGAAATAGTTTGCCTCTTCATTTTAGGGATTATAAACAAACGATTATTTAGTTAGTAAAAATTCAAAAAGAAGAAAAAATTAGTTGTTAAAAATATAATCTAATTTGATTAAAATCTTAATAATTTAATTTTAGGGTAATATTGGAATTTTGAAAATATATGAATTTGGGGTGTAGTTACAGTTATTGAGGGGTGCAAATATCGTCACTCTTTAATGTTATTAAAAATGCTCAAAAGATCTGTTTGGAAAAATCCAAAATTTGAGCTTCTTTAAATAAACGTAAAACAACTTTTTTAATCATCTAAAAACTCTATTGAATGACAACCAAGCTACGCAAAAAAAATTAAAAAAATTAAAAAGCTTTTTATTGGAAACTCTTACAAATAGACACTAACTCCGTTAATTTTATGGGTAGTTATGGATTTTGCCATAGAAATTATATATATTTTAAGATGTGAGAAAAATCAGAAATTGAAAAGGGATGGAAATAGCACCCATTTGTCCTTAAATTTTTATAGCTTTTGACCTTTTCACTTTTTTCTCAAAATCTGTCAGTGATTTATAAAGCGAGAATGAAACATAGAAGAGGAACCGATGCAAAGAGGTAACAAACAGAGATCTAGAAAAAAGTACATGAAAAAAAAAAAAAAGATCAAGAAAAATTACCAGAAAATAAGTATAGAGTCAAAACTTATTAAACACTCCCCAAATTCTATCGCCTCTCTTCCCACATTCCTTGCCTCTCATCTTTCTCTCTCACCTTCATCGACACGACAAGCACTGCTCAAAGACGACGTGTTGGGCCAAAGCGAAACTAGTGACAGTGTGGCTTGGGTGTGCAGCGTGGGCAGCGCGCACCCATGCGCCGATAATAGCGCCACCAAGGTAAGCGCTTTCCGATGGCGCCGTTCGATTTCCAAAAACAAAAAAAAAGTATGTTTCACGTTTTACAGAAACATCCCTTCTTGAGGGCATAGTTTGATAATTTTCTCCTTAAAAATAGGGTTTTAGAAGGATATTTCAGTAATTTAATGTTTTAAAAATCGTCATTGTAGTTAAAGTGATCTATATACTTTTTGAGAAAGTGATGTCCTCACCTTCTGCATGTATGACGTCTTTAAAGTATCTTCGATGTAAAAGTGATTTGCATTTCAATAATTGTTGACATATCATCGATATCAAAAGATTTGTTTCATATGTGGTATAGAAGTCTACTTGATAAACAGCCAGATAAAAAATTTGTCTCCAAGTCTCCTGTTTAAATATTATTTATTAATGATATGTCTTATTATTTTATTAATTTTTTTATTTTAATCAAACAACTTTCTTTACAATTTTTTTTAATATTTATCTCCAAACGCTGAGTTTACCTACAATATAGCTGTCTAACAAAGCTTCTGAAAGTAGACATTCAACTTGATAGTGTCTATTATTTTTTTTTGCAACGTCAGCTTGACATTGACCGGCAACAACAAAATTGGAGAGACATATTTGAATACAATGTCTATTTATCCTATTTGATATATATTTATTTTTCCCAATCTATTGCTGCATTGAAGATGCTCTTAGTTCAGTGAAGAAATAGATCAATCAAGTCAAATCGATGCTCAAGAAATCGGCAACAACCACTACATGCACTCAAAAACTTCATATCATGACACATTTACAAACTATATACAGTTGTCCCATATTCAGGGTGATGATCACAATCATGGATGAAGACAAGTTCAGGGTGATCGAGTCTCTCTTAGTCATTAGTGGTCAGTGGAGCCAAAAATGTCTTGACATGTCGATATATATATCATATATATAGTTGTTTTTGAGTCCCCATTTCTCAATACACGGTCTCTTGGAAGCAATAATCTACCATTCATCATTCATATGCTAAACCTAATCAAATCGACCTCAACCTCTTCTTTGTTGTCTCTATTTATTTTCCATATATATGCAAAATTGTTTGTGCCATAAATGCCAAGAAATGTCTTCTTGTAAGCTGTCGTGGCCTCTTATTAGCCTTTCTTATTTTATTTTATTATTATAATGTTTTATTTATTTATTTATTTTTTTGGGTTGAAAAAAGCCTTTCTTATTGTTATACTCATGAAGATATTATCATCAATGGTGGATGAATCATCACCGTCATCATTCATCAGTAATATAATGTCCCAGTCAAATGCAATGGTAAATGATATTCATACTTATTGCAATAAGTCTACGATCCTTATTTGAGTAGGTTATCCAAAAATGAGATTATTTTAACATATATATGTTCTAAGAATTTGTGTCAATTATGAAAGTCTTTTAATAGTATGAATTGTAAGATATATATATATATATATATATATATATATGGACAAATGATAACTAAATTTAACTTCATCTAATCTAATGTGTTTAAAAAATAAAATTGTTCTATTAAATTTTAACTGATAAGAATTCAAATTCCTTTTCAAAAGAAAAAAAAAAAAAAAAAAAAGAAACAAAAAAAAAAGAAAGGAAAAAAAAAAAAAAAAGAGTTTAAATTCATTTACGTGTACTCTAAGAGTTATAACATAAAAGTTTGGTCACCATACATAGTCTCCGAAGTTATCTACCCCAAACTAATTTTTCACATGTCTATTATTATTTGAGTACTGTTATACAAATCCAAAAAATTAGTTTAAGAAAAACAAATTTTTTTCAAAAAGTAGCAAAAGAAACAAAAAGATGGGTCATCAAAAGCATTCTATTACTAAAATTAAAAGGAAAAGTAAAAGAACTTTCAAAAACAAATCAAATTCCACTATTTAGATGGCATGAAATAGATGAATTGGGTGAAGATAAAAAAAGATTTGATAATGAGTAATCAGATAATTCACTAATCGTCCATTCAAATTCGATCTATGGATTGGACAATGATGTAGCAAATGATTTTACTTTACCATATAATTCTTAGGGTGATGTGATAAATGATATGGTAAGGACAAATAACTTAACGCATCATTTGTATGTGTTGATTTTTTATTTATCTAATATTCCATTATTTTGTGAGTTGTGTAGTATTATTGTTATTATTTATGTCATTTTTCTATCTATATAAGGAGGAGAAGCCCGGTACTAAAAAGAAACCATAGCTTTTCAAACACTTCCATTGTTTGCCAATTAAAACTTAAAAACCTTGTTAATAATCAGGCATGCAACGTTCTGTGCATTTCAAGGTTGTTGCTCTGGTGGCTTTATGCTTCTTTTTGCAAGCTTTATTTGTTGTTGAAGGTAGAATTATTACTTCAACTTATCTATATATAATTATATATCTTCTTCCATATACAATAATATTAATTCTTTTTCTAATCAGATTTTTGGTTTCTTTTTCGTTTTGAAAGCAACGCGGAACATTAGAATTGGCGACCATGTGGTGGCTGACGCTCCTGATCATTCAAGTGTTGAAAGCCATTTTTTCATGGAGAAAGGAGATCATGGAAATTTTGGATAGGGCGATTTGATCTCAATGGACTATTCGCCAGCCAGAAGAAAATCCCCGATTCATAACTAATACTTATTATTAAACACTTATTTTTTTCTATGTTTACTTGATTAATTAAGTTTTAGTATTTTACGTTCATTTAATTTGGAAATATAATTTATTTTGATATGTGTGATTATTAGGGTTTTAGGTGAGGTTCCATCTTGAAGTAGTGCATAGATCGGAAACCTTCTTGCTTGAAGGTATTGTTTTCTGATTTTAGAACCTCATGATGAGCAACAACTTCTACTCATGCATTTTATTTAATTATTGCTCAATTATTTAATTGTTGTATGATTATTGAAGTAATCAATATATATTAAACAATCAGTTTCCATCTTCTGGATGAATATTTTGTTGTGGGTTTGATAATATTTTTTTCTATTATTTTCTACTTTAATCTGAATTTGGTAGAAAGTAATAGACGTAAATGATCTGAAATAAAACACAGACAAAAGAAATGTGTACAGTATTATATGTATAGGTGCAGTGCATGTCCAAATAAGGTCCCATTTGATTTTTTGTCTGAACACTGAACACTGTTTAATATTACTGAAGACTAAATAGTGATTGTAACTGAAAACTAAAAAACAAGTTTGTTTTTTTTTTTTTCATTAAAAAATGAATATAAGTGATAATCTATTTGTTTTTTTTTTTTAATTACAAATATCTGAAAATAAATACTTATATATATATATATGGTCTTCTAACTATTATTTGTTATATATTTACATTTTAATATATTAAAGACAACTACAACAAGTAATTTAATAATTGTAAAAAATTATTTAGTTATTAATAATATTTTAAATTTATATAAAGAATTTAAAATTTTTATATGATTTTATAGTAGAAATGTTTGTTCATTTTGTTCTATCTCCAAACCGAAAATATTGAAATCTGGAGGTCAACTTTTTTACTATTATCAATCTTTGAGCGTGTTTTGATACAAAAATGGGGGAAAAGAAAAGAATCTAACTGACAAATGTGGCATGATTAATTTTATGTATTTGATCATGAATCGTTCTTATTATTATTATTTTTTTTATTACATTAAGAGGCTCTACTAGCTCAGTCCGGAACGAGGCTCCCACAAAGGGGAGAGAAACCCACACCAAGGTGAGACACAACCCTCACAAAGGGAGGGAAAATCCACCAAAATACCCCTTGGGCCAGGTGTTGAATCTTGGCGGCGAGAGAGTCTGAAAAGACTCTGAGCCACCAAGCTAACAGCTTGTATGTTGATCATGATCATTCTTTTTATTTATTAATAAATTAAATTTTTTTTACTAGTTATCACGTTGAAGGTAGATGAACAAAATTCTCTCAATTGTTCATCAAGTATCATGTAGAAGATTCCTTTGTGGTGGATATGCTAAAATATTAAAACGTTTTAGGTTTTGACATAAGACAATTGCTAAGTTCTTGTTCCTACAAAAGAACCTTAACACCTCGTGTTAAGACTTGAAAAAAAAAAAATCTAGTAAAATTCACTTACACAAAAACAGGAAATAAAATAATACACCAACAACAAGATCAATCTCAACCTACAGGAATTATCACTGTCAATATAGGACAGAACATGTACCAATACTAATATGTCTATACAAGACAGAAATTCACAAGAGTAGGTTTCCAAAAGATTCCGAAAATCAAAAGAGATCAGAGATCAAAATATAAACTAAAAACAAGAAAGTGAAGAGATATGAAGATTTATCGTGGTTCGGTCAAATGACCTACATCCACGTTGAGCAACTCAGAGGAGGCTCTTCACTATATGAGAATCCTTACAAAAAACCAGATCAACCACAAATAGAGATGACAAAATTATCCACGGATACGGATATCCATAAGAATCCGTTCCATTTAAAATAGGGATGGATATTGTTATTTCGGGGATGGAGCGGGGATGGATATCATAATAATATCCATTTTATTTCGAGGATAGGGATGGATATCGTCTATGGATATCCATCCACATCCGGATCCATTATAGAATTTATTATTTTAAAAATATAAAAATTTATTATGTAATTATTAATTCTAATTATATAAGTTATTATTAATTTTTATATTTAAATTTTATTGGATGTATTTGTTTCTCTTTACATTGGATAAAATGTACCACTATATATGTTAGTTATATTTTTCTCTTGTAAACTATAAAAATTAAAGTTTTTTCATCGGATACGGATATAAACGGAGAGGGGATGGATATCTCTATCTTAATTAACGGATTATCTGAATCCGCCCCGCTCACTTAGAAATGGAGATGGATGCGGGGTTGGAGCTATATATCTCAAATGGATACGGGGATGAATATTGGGGTATCCATACCCAATCCAATCCATTGCCATCCCTAACCACAAATAAACCTAAACAAGTCAAGAAAACCTATACAGCACCTAGATCTGTCACCACAAGCAACCAGACCTAAAACCTCTTCTCAGACCTACGAATACACACTGTAAATACTCAATCTTTCACACGAAAGAACACAGAAGGCACTCGGGCCTCACAAGATTACAAATGTGTAACAAAGACGGCAAAAAAAGATAAAGATCACTCAGATTTTACATTAGAATCACTCAAACATGTTTAAGAGCTTATCAGAGAACTTTTGAAAAGAAAACCCTAAAATCTAAAAAGATGAACCGAATGAATTTCTATCTCTATTAGCTTCTTTATATAGCCTTATCATCTGATTCAGAAAGCAATCCATTTAACCCAATATAATCCTCAACATCAGCTCAATGTCAGTACTTCAGCTCAACAATCTAATTGGATCAGATTTCCACCAAAACGGCACAGTATTGCATAAGTGATAATTTGGACTGGCTGATGTTGTAGATTGGGCTTCAGGTCTTCTTGGGCTTGATTGGGCTTCAGGTCTTCTTGGGCTTGATTGGGCTTCTGATTTGGATCACCTGACTTGTGATGGGCTAATTTTCAACATATTCCACCTTAGCCTATCATTTCTCATACAACTGAAGAGCCTCCTCTGAGTTACCTACTCAAAAAACAAAACAGAAAAATCAACCATAATCGCCTATCTTAATCAGGTTTAAGCAATGTTTAAACTTGCTATAAGATACAATTTTAGTACCCATGTCAGCTGGATTATCATCAGTGGATACCTTTTCCACCTGAACTATACCATTAGAGACTTGGTCTCTAATAAAATGATATTTAATTTCTATATGCTTTGTTCTCTCATGGAACAAAGAATTTTTAACTAAATGCAGTATACTTTGGCTGTCAATATATATCATAGCCTTTCCACCAAAAATGTTAATCTCTTCTAAGAGGCCTTGAAGCCAAATTGCTTTCTTAATTGCCTCAGTAGCAGTAATGTACTCAGCCTCTGTTGTGGACAAAGCCACAACTGACTGAAGCTGACTTTTCCAGCTGACACAACAACCCGTAATGGTTAAGTAATATGAGGATGTGGACCTCCTCTTATCTCTATCACCTGCATAATCGGAATCCACATATCCTACAAGGTCTATACCAGAATTTGAGCAATCATAAATCAGCCCTACATAAGTGGTAGAGCTGATATATCTCAGCAGCCATTTCATGGCATTCCAATGACCCTTTCCAGAGTTAGACATGTATCTAGATAGCACACTAATGGCTTAGGCAAGGTCTGGTCTTGTACTAATCATGGAATACATGACTGACCCTATAGCACTAAAATAAGGGATTGACTCCATAATTTCCTCAATAGAACTAGGTGATAAAGCAGCAGATAAAATAAAACTAGGGGACAAAAGACAGGTTTGCAATTTTTCATGGCAAATCTATCAACAAGTTTTAACAAATAATTACATTGTTTAAAACACAATTTACATTCAGCTATGTTCCTAGTTATTTCAATCCCTAAAATCCTTTTTGTATTACCTAAATCCTTCGTATTAAATTTAGATTTAAGTTTCTTCTTTAAATCATTAATTCTAGACATGTTCTTACTAGCAAAAAACATATCATCAACATATAAAAGCAAATAGACATAATTATTGATGTTATCATTATCAAAATAAAAATATGCATCATAATTGTTTTTAATAAAACCAATGCTAGTAACAAAAGTATCAAACCTTTTATACTATTGTCTATGGGCCTGTTTCAGCCCATATAAAAGCTTTCTAAGAAGAAAAACATGTGAGGGATTAGTCTTGGACTCAAATCCCTCTGGTTGAGACATATAAATGGTTTCATCTAAGTCTCCATACAAAAAGGCTATCTTAACATCTAATTGCTCTAATTCTAGGTTATAAAAGCTAACAAGAGCAAGAATGATCCTAATGGTTTTGTATTTCACAACAGGGGAAAATATCTCATTATAATCTATCCCTTCCTTTTGTGCAAACCCTTTAGCCACTAACCCAGCTTTAAACCTAACAGGATTATTCTGCCCTACACCATCTTTTATCTTGTAAAGCAACCTACAAGCTATTACCTTATGTTTTTTTTGGTTTTCTCACTAAGGACCATGTCTGATTTTTCTTAAAAGAATTCATTTCTTCTAACATGGCTTACTGCCATTTTAGCTTGTCAATACAATTGACAACTTCACTATAAGTCTTAGTTTCAGAATTCTCCAGTTCTTGGCTAGTGCATAGTGCAGACGAAACCACATCTACATATGAAAACCTACTGTTAGATTTAATAATTCTCCTAGTCCTATCCCTAACCAGCTCGTAATCAGCTAGAGAATCATTTATCTATTCTGACTCTCTCCCACCTTATGCATACCATCAAAATGGGCAGCCTTATCATCATCAATAGGATCATCCTCAACAGTGACTGGACCAAGTGGTGGGCTGCCAACTTCCACCTAAATCATATTCCCACCATCATTTAAAGAATCTGATTTAGATTCAGTAGGCTGGTCCATGTGTTTAAAAGGTATCTTAGATTCATAAAAAATGACATCCCTACTTATAATCACCTTAAACCCCTTTTGGTCTCTCAACCAAACTCTACAACCTTTAACTCCTAAATGATAACTTAGAAACATCCTTTTAAGGACTTAGGTTCTAACTTTCCTTTAGATTGGTGTGCATAGGCAGCACACCCAAACACTCTCAAGTGTTTCAGACTAGGAGGCCTCCCTTTCCAGATTTCTTCAGGGGTTTTAAGGGCTATAGTAGTAGAGGGAGACATATTGATCTGATAGGTTGTTATAGCAACAGCTTCCCCCCAAAAATTTTGGCTCAAACCAACCCCTATAAGCAGACATCTAGCCTTTTCTAGAATTTTCCTATTCATCCTCTCAGCCACTCCATTTTGCTGTGGAGTGTGTCTCACAGTTCTATATCTAATAATGCCATGCTCTTCACAAAAATTATTAAAGTTTTCATTACAAAATTCCAAACCATTGTTGGTTCTTAGAATTTTCAGTTTCTTAGAGGTTTGGTTTTCAACCAACCTCTTCCAAGCTTAGAAGCTTTCAAAAGCTTAATATTTGGACTATAAAAAATAAAGCCAAAGTTTCCTAGAGTGGTCATCAATAAGGGACAAAATATATGTTCCCACCATGAGTTGGGACCTTAAAAGGTCCCCACAAATTAGAATAAACATACTCAAGAATCTGATTTGAGATATGTTGAATAGTGCTAAAGAGGATCCTATGTTGTTTTCCTAGGATACAACACTCACAAAATTCCAGCTTATTCCCTTGATCCCCATTTAGGAGATTCTTTTTGCTCAACTCAAGAATACCTCTCTCACTCATGTGACCTAATCTCATGTGCCAAAAAATGCCTTTGTCATTGATTTTAGAGGCTATACAAGCTGCCTCATTAGTGACTGCCCCACCTTTAAGAACATATAGACCATTATCCTTGTCACCCTTGAGGATAACAAGTGAACCTTTAGAGGCTTTGAGGACACATTTTCCAGCCTTATAAGTATAGCCCTCTTCATCTAGGGTACCTAGAGAAATTAGATTTCTCTTAAGGTTTGGCATATACCTCACATCTCTAAAAATCCTAACCATCCCATCATAGATTCTAATGGCTACATAACCTATACCTTCCATATTACATTGTTGATTATTTTCCATCAACACATTATCACTGTTGAGTTCTTAGAACTCAGTGAACAACTCTTTTCTATGATACATATGGAATGAGCAGTCTGAGTCTAGAATTTATTCAGAACTCATATCCTCAGTGGTCACAGCTAAAACTTCACCAGGTTCATAGGATTTAGATGCTACAACAGCATCACCAACTAATTGAGTTTTATCTTGCATTTTTTTCTTAAACTCAAAACAATATTTTTTTAATATGCCTTTCTATCCCACAGAAGTAGCATTTCCTAGAGTTATTTCCATTTCTAGATTGGGATCTATGGTTAGGAGTTTTACTTCTACCTTTAGACTTATTGTTAGAGTTATTATTACTGTTTTTGATAGGCTGCCTACCTCTAACAAATAAGTTTTCCCCATTGTCTTTTCTTTCAATTTTTAATTCAAGTTCTTTAGATTTAAGGGATTTAAGGGCAAAGACACTCTTCGAGTGACAGAGAAGACCTACCATACTTGATGGCAGCCTTGACATCCTTAAAGGATTCAGGCAGTGAGAGATCAGAGATCAAAATATAACCTAAAAGCAAGAAAGTAAAGAGACATGAAGATTTATTGTGGTTCGGTCAAATGACCTACATCCACGTTGAGCAACTCAAATGAGGCTCTTCAATATATAAGAATCCTTACAAAAAACCAGATCAACCACAAATCATCCTAAACAAGTCAAGAAAACCTATACAGCACCTAGATTTGTCACCACAAGCAACCAGACCTAAAACCTCTTCTCAAATCTACGAATACACACTGTAATCACTGTAAACACTAAATCTTTCACACGAAAGAACACAGGAGGCACTCAGGCCTCACAAGATTACAAATGTGTAACAAAGACAACAAGAGAAAATGAAGATCACTCAGATTTTACACCAAAATCACTCAAACAAGTTTGAGAGCTTCTTAGAGAACTTTTGAAAAGAAAACCCTAAAATCTGAAAAGATGAACCGAATGAATTTCTCTCTCTATCATCTTCTTTATATAGCCTTATCATCTGACTCAGCAAGCAATCCACTGAACCCAATTATAATGCTCCACATCAGCTCAATATCAGTACTTCAACTCAACAATCTAATTGGATCAGATTTCCACCAAAATGGCACAGTATTGCATAAGTGATAATTTGGACTGGTTGATGCTGTAGATTGGGTTTCAGGTCATCTTGGGCCGTTTTGGGCTTCCGATTTGGATCACCTAGTTATGATGGGCTAATTTTCAACAACAATATTTGAAATAAGTTAAATTGGTGAGGATAGTTTTGGAAGTAAAAAGTTGTATTAAATTCTAGAGGATTTTTATGAAGAGAAAAGTGAAAATTTCACTTTTCTAAACAATTGGTTTTATGGGTTCTTTAAGTGATTTTATCACTTAAAAAATCAAACAAAATAAATCTAATAATTCGAGATCAAGTATTTTTTTGAAAACTTTTGCCATTGATAGGATTCGAGCCACTGACATAGGAGTCATTTACCCAAGTCCCAAGCTTGTCTATCTACCAGCTAAACTATACCCCTATTGGCATATATTCCTATACGATCATACTACATATAGTAACTTTTAAAAAAGGAAATTAGGGATATCGATATGGCGGGTTTGAGGTGGTGTTAGGATTTAGGAATCCTTAACCCTTACCCCTACAAAAATACTTACCCTAAAATTGTCCCTGCATCAACCATTGAAGGGCGGGGGAGGTGCATCAACCATTGAAGGGCGGGGGAGGTGTATCCGCCCATTTTTTAAAATGTATATTACACAATTTGTGTATTTTTAATAATTATTTTTTGATATAAGATGTTATGAATAAGATCAATATTAACACATAAAAAGAATTTATTCATTAACACACAAAAAGAAATTATTATGAATAAAGTCAATCACAAATACTCATAATAAATTGTGAAATGAAATACAAGAGAATAATTAATATGTAACTTTATGAATGTATTAGATTGTAAAATTCACGAAAAAAATAACAAGTTCTTCGATCATTTTTAAACTTGAAATAATTTATTTGTAAAGAAAACAAAAAAGACAAGTTCATCGGTTTTTTTTATTGGATACAGACAAATTCATTGTTTTGGTACTCCATAAACTTTACATATAAATATATGTATATATATATATATATATATATATTATAATTAATAAGCTACGTATTAATTGGTATTAACAAGTCAGGCTATATAAATTTAAAATTTTGACTTACATTCTTAACTTCAACGTTCATCTAACAATTTACTCTTAGTACAATGATTTTAATATGCTCTTAATTCATTGCTTTTTACTGACCATTAGATTTTTAATTTGAATTATTACAATATTTTGATATATATATATATATATATATATTTTAACAGCAATATATTCAAAAGGCCAACAAGGACATCACAAAACAAAAGAGAAGCCACAAGAGCAACACCAAGCACAACGCAGGGCAGCAAAGGCAACAAGACAACACAAAAACAGAACCAACAAGGACAGGCAAAAAACGAGAACACTAGTGGTGTCAAAATGTGCCGGGCTTGAAGGGCTCAGCACGTCCAGCCCGTCCGGAATGGGGGCCATTCTTGGCACGGCCTGCTTGTTATGGGGGCCAGGTCAAGCATGGCCCCCATAGCGGCCCGGGCAGGATCAAAGAGTCCTGGCCCGTCAGGCCAGCTAGGCCGAGCTTTTTTTTTTTTTTTTTTTTTACCGCTGTTTTGCTAATTTTTTTATTGTTTTTTTTTAAAGGTTACCGTTGCTAACGACGTAAGCTGACGTCAGCAACGGTAACATTTAAAAAAATTACAATTTAACCCCTCATTTCTTCTATTTTATATTTTTACCCATACTTCAAATTTTTCTATAAATACCCCCACCCATTCATATTTCCCTACACTCTCTCATTCTCTCATTCTTACTCTCTCTCTCTACTCTCTCTCTCTCTCTCTCTCTCTCTCTCTCTCTCTCTCTCTCTCTCTCTCTCTCTCTTCTCTAATCTCTACACTACTATTCTAAATTTCTAATACTATATTCTATATTACTAATATTATTCTCTAATCTCCACCAAAGCTTAAAGGTATGTTTTTTCTTTAAATGTTATTAATTTATTTTATGTTTTAGTTTTTAAATTTTATATTTATACTTAACATATTTATGCTTATTTATTAATTTTGATATTTATTCTTATATATATCATGTATATATGAGTTAATATTTGTAATAATTGTTATAAGTTTTAATATTTAATATTTAATATTTTAATCTTAGAAATTACAATCTTAGATTTTAGTAAATTTATCATTTTATGAATTTATGTCTAGTAATTAATTTTAATATTTGTATATTTTAATTTATGCTTAGTAATCTTAGTATATTTTGTTTAGTTAGTAAATTGATGATTTTATGTTTAGTAATATTTTTATGATATTTATGATTAATTGATTTGTAATTAATTTAAATATTTTTATGTTTAGTAATGAATTTAAATATATGTATGCTTAGTGTATTTATAAATTATGATTAAATAATTAGTAATGAATTTAAATATGTTTATGCTTATATTTATGATTAAATGATTAGTAATGAATTTAAATATATGTATGCTTACTTGCTTAGTATATTTATGATTAAATGATTAGTAATGAATTTAAATATTTTTATGTTTATATTTATGATTAAATGATTAGTAATGAATTTAAATATATGTATGCTTAGTATATTTATGATTAAATGACTAGTAATGAATTTAAATATTTTTATGCTTAGTAATGAATTTAAATATATGTATGCTTTGTGTGTTTATGATTTATGATTAAATGATTAGTAATGAATTTAAATATTTTTATGCTTATATTTATGATTAAATGATTAGTAATGAATTTAAATATATGTATGCTTAGTATATTTATGATTAAATGACTAGTAATGAAATATTTTTATGCTTAGTAATGAATTTAAATATATATGTATGCTAGTGTATTTATGATTAAATACTTAGTTTTTATTTTTTAATGACTAATGACTAATGAGTTAATATTTGTATTGTAGGAAATGGATCATAATCATTCTTAATTTTTGGACGGTCTTAACATGGAGAACAGTTATTTTGACCTTTCCGGGCCGACGGAAACGACAACAGGACCTTCTGCTTCCCGGCGCAACACCGACATCACGTGCTACCAAACCTAAAAAGCACACATCAAACGTATGGCAGTGTTTTAACATAGTACCGAAGACTGACCTTAGATGATTGGCATGTGGCAAAGACCTTTGTTCAATTTTTAAAGGTTTTTTATGATTCCACTGTAACTCTTTCCGGGGTCTATTACCCCATATCTTCCTTAGCAATCCATCAGATTATGGAAATGGCTGAATTGTTAAACAATTATAGGAAAGATGATATCTTAGGCCCTGCAGTTGTTGCAATGGAAACCAAGTTTAAAAAATACTGGTCTACAATTCCTTTCCTTTATGCTTTAGGTCTTATAATAGATCCTAGAGTTAAATTATCTGGTTTAGAAACATTGCTAGATTATCTTAGTGATTATTTGAGCATAGATTATTCTGCAAATATTTCTGATATTCGAACCAAGTTATTCGAAGTTTTTAGTATTTATGAGTGCAGGTATAGCGGTGTTGATGCACAACCATCAGTAGAGCTAGACACACTCCCAAATCAAACAAGTTGGAACATTCTAAAACGCCGAAAAAAAGTAAGCTCATCAAGTTCTTCTTCTTCACGACCTCCCGCAACTTCCGATGCCGAACTGAAAAGCTACCTTGAAGCTTAATTCGACGACAGATTTGAAAGAGAGAAGGGATTTCAACTGTTAGAATGGTGGAAGACTTACAGCTATAAATATCCGGTCCTATCACACCTAGCACGTGACGTACTGGTTATCCCTATCTCCACTGTTTCATCAGAACATGTATTCAGCACGACTGGAAGAATTGTTGAAGAAAAAAGAACTTGTTTGACTCCAAAGATGGTAGAGGTATTGGCATGCATTCAGGATTAGGAGCGTGCTCGAAAGAGGTTGCAAAATGAAACGGTAGATGAATAATTTATTCAAAATTTCAGTAATTTATATGTCGAAGAGAGTTCTGACAGTAACCAAATCTAGGTTATACATGTACATTAACTTGTTTAGTTGATTGCACTCTTTTTCCCTTACCAAGTTTTTATCTTTCTGGGTTTTTCTTAGTAAGGTTTTTAATGAGGCAATCATGTAATTATGTAAATATCTAATACTGAGTCACTGAGACTCCGAGATAAATAAATAATTCTTCATTTCATATTTTCATAATTTCATCTATTTTTATTTTCTTTAATCTTTTAGCTTCATTTCATATTTTCATCTATTTTTATTTTCTTTAATCTTTTAGTTTCATCTATTTTTATTAATCCTTAAGCTTTTCATTTCTATTTTTTTTATTAAACTAAAATAATAAATAAGATAGACAAATTACAATTAAAATTACATAATTTAAATTGTTTAAACAATATTATAATATACTTATAACTTACAAGTTACAAGAATACAAATTATAAGAATACAAGTTGTATTTGTATAATTGAATTAAATTTAAAAAAAAAAAAAAAATTGTGTTCTGCATGCCAAACAGGCACGGCCTGCCGGCACGGCACGCCGACCCGCCCCATAGCACGTGATAACGGCACGTGCTGGGCCCTTAATTTTTGAAAATGGGCTGGCCCAGCCCAGCTCGGCTCGTCAACTTGATGTGCCGTGCCAGGCCGAGCCCGTTTCAAAAACAGGCCCTTTTGGCACGGTACAAATGGGCCGAGCCAGCCCACATTGACACCACTAGAGAACACGACCAGATAGCCAAAAGCAAACCCTCTCGACAAAAACAAACAGTAACAGCAGCAAAGAACCCGTCAGTACTGGAACCAGAACAGTACACAGAGCACCATAGGCAACAGTGTAGCACCTAGAACAACCGTCACAGAGTACCCCATTGAAGGACGACACTTTGCCCACCAGACCCCTGTTTCGCCAGAGAATCAGCCAGGGAATTGAAAGCTCTGGAATTATGAAGCACAACAACCTTCTCCATCAACTTTAAGATGGTCCGAATCTCGTATATAACATCAACATGAATCAAGCTCCCAAAATCACCATTGTTCACCCATGAAACAGCCGTCATCTAGTCACTAACAATCGAAATGTGATGATGGTGCAACGATAGGAACATGACTTGAACCCACAACTTCATAGATGTAGGTGCGAGGAGATAACCGTTTAGCCAACCTCATATTGTCACCCGGTAGCCACCCTTTTAAACATAAATTAATTATTATTTTAGTTTTTACCTTAAATTTAATGTTATTATATTTAATTTACAAAATTTCTTGTCATTGTCCCATAATCCCTCTAAATTTAATAAAGATGGCTTTGCCTCTGTTGTCACTGACCATTTAGACTGAATGCAAAAAGAGTGAATGGATGTTTAAATAATAAAATTTTAAGTCAAAATTTTAAATTAGTATAATCTGATACATATTAACCCTTATAGGGCCAGGCTAAAACAATTTAAAAGTGATTTTTATATCTAACCATTTACCTCTTTTAAATCTAAGAGTCAAGATAATTGCTGACGTGACATCAAAACTCAATTAATAATTGGAATTAAACAAAACCAATAGCAAAGCCACGCAGTAAGCACAGTTCAACAGGTAGATTTCATAACACTTATCTGAAGTGTAAAGAAAAAAAAAAAAACCCTTTTAATTTTTTAAAAATAAATCAATAATCTAAAATTTCAAGGTAGTGTAAATTCAAATAAATTGTAACAAAACTCCAGAGTTGAAGAACCAAAAAAGCAATACACAAATTTCAAAAAATCTAGACGTCCACCATTGAAGAAACTGTAACAAAGCTTCAATAAAATCGCAAAAATCCAGATGTCCAAAAGTCCATAAGAACTGTAGAGAACAATATAGAAATACATTAACAGTTTGCAACTAGTCAAAGAAAAAAGTATTAAGTAGAGAGTTAACAACAAACTAATAATAAAAAAAAAGTATATATTCACCTTATGTATTTCTACTTCCTCTGATCCTAAGTCATGTATCTCTTCACTTATAAAAGCTATTGTCAACGAAAAAATGTGTCATGAATCTAAATGAGACATCGCCACAGGACCACCTTGGTTAGTGAGGTTGGTAAAAAGATGTCCATGTAGAACCTCCACATCAAAGTTTACTATAAGGAAAGCTAATCCACTTTATTCTTGCTCTCACATATTGTCCCTATTGCATATTGCTATAACTTATGGGCTAGGAAAATCGGGTTCAAAATTTTTTTGTCACTATTTGAGCCGGGTTTTGGAAGAAAGTCACCACATTACTAATTCACGTTTAAAAAGCACATATGTAGGTGACTAGACAAAAATACTCTTTTTTTTTTGTCACTTTCTGTCGTTTTCAAACCTAGAGAGAAAACAGTTGAAAGAAAAAACAGTAAAGAGAGAAAGCAATCGGCTGCAAAAACTTATGCCTGAAAATCTGACGGTGAACTCACCGGCGGTGGTGCTATAGTCCTGAAGTCGACAAAAATCTGCAATTGATAGTTGTAAGTTTATTTTTTGATGTCATTTTTGTTCTTGATAAGTTTATGTGTGTGTTTGATGTTGGGTGTTGTTTAGACACGTAGATCAGGTTTGATTTGTCGATCTGAGTATGGTTCTAGGTTAGATTAGGGTTTGAATTTATGAAATATTTGTTTAAAAGATGATGAAGATCTGGGTTTCCGAGCCTTTTAACACTATCTCCGAGCCTTTTGAAACACTGCCCGAGCCTTTTCAATAGTAATCCGAACTTTTTTATTTTTATGAATAAATTTGTCAGATAAGAATCTTCGAGCCTTTTAATAGTTTCTGAGCCTTTTCAAACACTGTCCAAGCCTTTTTAATAGTAATCTGAGCTTTTATATTTTTTATGAATAGGTTTGTCAAATTAGAATATCTTAGCCTTTTAACACTGTCTCCGAGCCTTTTCAAACAATGTCACAGCCTTTTCAATAATAATTAGAGTTTTTATTTATTTATTTATTTATTAATTTTTTTTTTTTATGAATAGGTTTGTCAAATTAGAATGTCCGAGACTTTTAACACTGTCTCCGAGTCTTTTCAAACACTGTCCGAGCCTTTTCAATAATAATCCGAGCTTTTTAATTTTTTATGAATAGGTTTGTCAAATTAGAATCTCCGAGACTTTTAACACTGTCTCCAAGCTTTTTCAAACATTGTCCGAGCCTTTTCAATAGTAATCTGAGCCTTTTAGTGAACTTATATGGTTTTTTCCTGTGAATATACAGATGAGGAATCAGTTGAAGGATTTTCTTAAAACTTCAGTGGGAGAATGGTAGAGGGAAAAATAACTCGGTATGACCATTTTGATGACCATTAAGATATCGACAACACACTTAGTAGGTACCTGAACATCTTACAGTCGAAGAATGACATCGGTATATCGAGTCTTGTTTTGGACATTTCATCCAGATGCATCGTGAGATGAAGTTTTTGGCTGGCATTGTCCATCGGCTACTTATGCACGAGTTGCATCACGATGGGCTTGAAAATGAGATGAGATTTTCGTTAGGTAAGTATTCGGTCCAGTTTTCAAAGGTTGAGTTTTGTTTGATCACCGGTTTGAGATTCGGAGTCATTCCCGACACGGCAAGGTATGATATGGTAGAGAATGACATACACTAGCAGTACTTTCATGGCCGAGATAAGGTCGAGTTTGAAGAGCTGAAGTCGGTTATGCTGATTAGTGTTTTTGAGCAGCAGTGTAATGCGATTAAGCTGTGCTTATCGTATATGCTCAACTGGATATTGATAGAGTTGGACAAGAGAGAGAAAATTCCATTATGGCATTAGTGCCTAGTCGAGGACTTGGACGCTTTTGATGCGTACCCCACAGCACAAGTGGATAGACAGTCTATTTCTGGTTTCAAGCATGCGTTGGACGATCGACAGGACAGGTTTGAACAACGACGGCAAGCAAAGGGCGTTGACATACACATCGTGGAGACTTACAACATATATGGTCTACCTCACGCATTGTTCATGAGAATTTAGAATTTGAATCCGTACTTTAACTATATTTGTTTCATATGACTGATGGAATACATATATTGGATTCTTATCATACTTATCTATTATGCAGATATTTGCTTTTGAGGTTATCCTTGAACTTGGCAACCAATTTCGGACCAGTAGGGAAAACGACATGTCCTCCCGTATTCTGAAATGGGAGTTGAGACAACGACCGAGGGCTGCAAAGCTGTCAAAGATTGTCACTGAAATGGTAAGTATTTTTTTTTGTTAATGTTTATAATTATTAGTATGCATACAATTACAAGGGTCTAACTACGTATTCTAAAATAGGAGTTGAGTCAACGACCGAGGGCTGCAAAGCTGGCAAAGATTGTCACTGAAATGGTAAGTTATTAGTATGCATACAATTACAAGGGTCTAACTACGATTTCAGATGTTGGCAAGGCTTGAATTAGTGTCGACGGTGACTAAGAGGGTTGAACGGTACTATGAGGGCATAGACGAAAGAGGCAGTTTATATGATGCCGCAAATAGACCCGTTCAAGTACCGGATCCCAGATAGCATACGACTATCGGAACCAGTGACGCCAAAGGTCTAACTAACGGAACCAGTGATATGAAGGGTTCGACTACCTGAACCAATGATATAGAGAGTCCGACTGTCGGAACCAATGATACAGAGGGTTTTAAGCCCAAGGCTGGCAGTGGGACTCCTGTGAAGCAAAGGAAGGTTCGATTCGTGTTGCCCAGACAACCTCCAACTAGAAGTGATTCCTGTGAGGCAAAGACGGGTTCGATTCGTGTTGCCCAAACAGCCTCCAACTGGAGGTGATTCATGAGGAGGCGTTTGAGGGAAAGCAGAGGTACGTAAAAATATTTGTATCACATTATTTAATTTCAAATGAGTGAACGGTTTTAGTACTGACAATTTCAAAATCCTTTTAAGACCACTAGGATCGTCAGTTCACTGAAGTGTTGGATGCCGTTCGAGATTTAAAGGAGGATGTCTAAAAGAGTAACAAGAAATGAGATTGGCAGCATACGGAGTTGTTGGGCTTGATCCGAGCGTTTCAGGGTTTGACCTCGCTGTCCCATCAGGACGGTCCACCGTTGGATGACCGAGACTTTAGTCCTAGAGACGGGATAGACTTAGAGACCGGATGTGAGCATACTGCTAGTATGGAGACAATATCCGATCAGCAAGGGCATGTTATGACAAAACGAGAGTAGATACCTAGTGGTATAGAGACATCATTTTCTGTGCAGGTAATTCCTTAGGGTTTACCAGAGCAGCTACTACATCAGCCTGTTCATCCTTAAGACCTCACAACGGACCGCTCATCGCAACGCACCTCTCCAGCCGATTCCATCGTATAGAGTTCCTCGTCACAGCGCACACCTCTAGTCGATCCAATGCAGCGCACCCCTCCAGTCGATCCCTAAGCAAAGCACCCCTCCGGACCAATCCACAGGGATAGAGTTCCTCTCACATCGCACCCCTCCAGGTGATCCACAGAGACGGAGTCCCTCCCACGTTCAGCGTTAGCAGCGAGTTCGTAGGCGATGTTGGCAGTAGCTGACCCTATTCACTGACCCCTGTCGGTCGAAGAGGCTAAGAACACTGCCCCAGCCAGCACATGTATGGGCGCCAAAGGGATTGGTAAATGTTGACCAACTTAAGACGTACCAAGCCTACAAGAGGAGCGAGAAGAGGGAATTGTAAGTATAATCGTACATATTACAATCTCTTTTTAATATTTTGAAACACCTAAGTAAAATTACTTGGTTATCTAACTTCTTCAACAATTATGCAGATGTGATGTGGATCTACATGAGCCAGTTGTTGTCACTTGGTTCCACCAGTTGCAAACCAACTTTATAGAGTTGGAGGATATGGCATTCTCCTTACTTGAACTATCTGTATAAGTTTGTTTCAAAAATGGTAGAATCATACAAAATGTTAAAATTGTCAGTACAGTAACACGTACTTGCATATTCTACAGAAACATCAGCAAGCATACCCCACTATCTACGGTCCAAAGATTAACATACTGGATTCACAGTTCTATGTAAGTGTTTATATTGTATAGTTTTCACTTGTGCATTGATATGTTTCATACATCTTATACCTAACATTTGGGTAATTTTTTTATGTATGGTCATGGTTATATATTCACTAGGAGAGAATTATGCGTAGTGGCAAACCCCCTAAGGGTTGGTATTGGCTGAAGTATCAGTGGTCTGCTGATGACCTTATGATGGTACGTGGATTGCTCCCGTCAGGAAACCAGCCATGGCACGAGGTTGACATGGTGAGTGTTTATTTTACATGGTTTCAATATGTATAATAATTAAATTTGACACTGGTAACACTTTGTTGAAACACCTACAGGTTCTGATTCCTTGTAAACTTAGACGATAGCATTGGGTTCTGGCCAGCGTCGACCTCACAGTCGGGAAGATCTACCTGTTAGACCCTTTAGACAGAAGGTTACATGGCACAACTGGAATGAGCAAGTCACGTGCTTAAGGTGGTTTTTACACTCGATGTTGCATGCGGTCGAGTTTCACAAGAACAGACGGATGGGTGATATGATGTACACATTGACGGATAAGCCCTTTCATATGAGCATTGTGTCTACATCACGTGTGCCCCAATAGGATAGAGGGTATGACTATTTCAAGATCTTATTCTATCCCAATTTGTTTTCATAACATTCCATTCTAACGGTTGTTCATGTGGTGAATTGTAGGGGTAACTATGGTGCCTATACTTTGAGATTGGCAGAGTATCTGATGGAGAACAGGGATACGTTCGACTGGTCGGAAAACGATATGGGCACCATTCGGAAGAAGATGGCCGTGGAGGTTTTTTGTAACTCCAAGCCCTAGTATGTTGTGTAGTTTTATAGTTGATGTACATAACATTTGAGTAATGAAATGATGAATTTATTATTTTGAATTAAAGTGTTTGCAATTAATAGTATAATACACATTTCATACATTGAAATCCATAAACAATACAACGATTTTTGAACACTATAACAAAGGATCTAGTATGGCATGAAACGAAGAATTAAATTCAAATCAATTTCGAAACAAAAAATAAATCAGAATAGTTCATCATAAAAGCATAAGAACCAAGGGTCTCATAACATAATTGTATCGAGCATGGTTCCCAAAGTCTAAATGATTTTGAAAGGCATCAAGTTAGAGACATGTTCCTCAAGGTGCTTCTTCGCATCTTGCCTTCCCACATTAGCAATCACAAGCTTTTCTAGTGGCAATTCGTCTTCCTCTTGTACTGCATTGTTATATTTGATCGGTAAGTTAAGCATCTCCTGCACATTACAAAAAAACCAAGGTCACATCACTTTGTTACAATGTCGTTATCATTCACATCCAAATAATTAAAATTACATCAATGTTAACGGCTCCATTCATTCCACGATAGAGTCCTTGTGAGGGCACGTTTGTTTGCTTTGTTCAACTAAATGACAGATGCTACACTTGCGACGAGATTCCTCGTGAACAATTCTGCTAGGACCTTCATTAACCATAGGTGGGTTAGAACACCTCCTACTATTATGTCCTGATTGTCCACATCTTCTACACGATTGTGTGGTTGTCCTCTCCGAAGACAAGGCATGTTGACCCTCCATCGGGCCACCTGATTGTCTCTTTGACTTTGAATTTAAAACCACCTAAGCAGCAATGTCGGATGGCACTACTCATAAAGAAGGGTGGCCAATAGGCATAATAGGAACTGAGTATACATCAATAAGTGTCTCTTTCTTCTAGTAGTCCACACACAGAGATGTGAATTCCAAGTTTCACTCCCTGCAACAATGAAAACAATGAAACTCAAGTTTGGGTAATATAAAGCGTTAATTATAACTTCTCATGTACCTTACCGTTACGAGTACGTAGGAACATGGAAAAAAGTCAATTTGGAATTTGTTGCATATGTAAGTCTTTAGGGCTAAGTTAACCGTCTACTGCTTTCCCTTCAGTTTGACAGAGAATATGTTCCAGTCAATTGGATTTATGATCATATAACCACACTTCTCGACACGTTTCATGATCATAAGATGTGTAGCATCGGTCAATTGATGACGCATGGAATGTGCAGCTCGATGATGATCGTAAAACCAACGATGTAACATATTCCTAATGAACTCTGCCAGTGTCAACATTAGTAGTTACTATGCGAATTTTAGGCATGAGTTTATGCACTCTGTAACATTTATTGTCATCACCCTATACCTTCTTTGAGGACAGTATACATGGGACCACTTGTGTAGACCAGCAATAATAATATAAACGAATGCAACCTTATATAGGTTACGTAACTTCTCCATATGCCGGTTATAATCGAATTCACGGTACCACCTAGCTGTTTTGTCTATTATGTCTGCAACATCCTTTCTGTAAAACCGCTTATTAATATTTTCAGAAAAGTGCCAGCAACATATGGTATGGGTTGCATAAGAGAACACTTTAGAAATTCATGCTTCAATGCTTGCATATCGATTGAAAATTAAAACCAGATCATCTATATGACCTAAGGCACCCTTCAAGCATTCCAAAAACCATTCCTATGAAAGGTTTTTTTTTAGTCACCATACCTAAAAGCAATTGGATACACCTGTTCGTTTCCATATTTTGCAATTGCAACAAACAATGTACCTTCCAATCTTTCCTTTAAATGGATAACATCAACTGTAATCACATGATGCATACACCTCCGGAAACCTCTAATTAAGAGCTCTAATGACATGAAAAAGTAGAGGAATTTACTATCGTCTACGCATTGTATGTCAATAATTGTGCCAGGATTTTGCTGTTCCAGAACGTAATTAAAATGTGGCAGCAGTCAGAAAGTTTCTTCATGTGTTCCATAGGTCAATGACAATGCATATTGCAGGGCATCATGTGCCTTATTGTACAAGATTTGGATGCCATACATTGTTTTCACATCGGCGATTATCTCCTTGGGACGCATGAAACGACCATCTTATTGTTGAAGTCTAGATGCAATGACTTCTTCGATTATAACTTCACTAGCTTGTCGATGGCAACGGTGAATCTCCTCCAAGGGACAATTGTGTTCATTGACAAAACTTTTGACTTGGAAGTAAGTCATTTCATCTCTCCTACCACTCTTAATTTCCACGTACAATTTTCAATGATGCAAACCAGATGTAACGTTGTCTTATTGGACCTTTTCACCTTTCATTCAAAGTTCTTCAGCATTGTAAAAGGCCAACTAGCCACTTCAAATCCTTTTTACTCGTAAAAAATTGACCTATATAAATCATGCTTGTAGGTTCTTGTACTGCCAAGGTGCTGCTTCTACCAATACTGAACTAGTATGAATCTGCTCCAGGAATAACCCACGTTGTTGCATTATCAGAATCAAATGCAGTTACATTATGTTGGACCTCGAAAGTTCTAGGCATATCTGTTGCAGTGCAACCAACTCCTTGTACACGTCTTCCACGTGTTTGAATTTGTACAGGCTCTTCATCCATATTTTCTAGATCATCTACATGTTCATTGTTCTATTCATCATTCTTCTCAATTCGATAACCAAACAAATCGTCGAATTGAGGTTTAACTACATCTTTATGGTCGACCACTACTGGTGGGACATCACACATGTTTTCGCCACCTTCGATGCCACTCCTTTGAGTGAACACTTGGTTGCTACCGCTAAATTGTTGGATATTTTGATCAGGATGAATATCATTCCCTATCACATCTCCAGCTATCCTCTTAGTTAGACTGACACATACTTGAGGGATCACCCGATCTTCCCCTAGCATAAAATGAACTTCATCATCATTTCTTATAAATGTTTGACATGTAGAGCTAGGAATGATTGATATTGATGACAGATCAACATTGAATTTGTTTACATCATACTTTACAATGGTATGCACGATCGCCACCAATTCTTCGTAAGTCATATTCTTTGACATATACATTCCTTGGTTATCAGATCCATCAAACCTCTGACTTTTATCGGGTAATTGCTCTCATCGATCGTTATAAGATATTACTATTCTAACCCGATTCATGATGCTGTCAAATTAATCATCACAAACCATTAATAAAAACCTAGGACTACAAAATATTTTCACAGATTACAATTACAAAGGCTCGGGTGAGGATATTGAAAAGGCTCGAACAGCAAGTGAAAAGGCTCGAATAGTAAGTGAAAAGGCTCTAACAGCAAGTGAAAATGCTCGGATACTAAGTAAAAAGGCTTAAACACTACTTGAAAAGGCTCAAAAACTTATTCATTGACAACCTAATGAAGAAGCAAAAGGCTCGGAGAATACTTGAAAATGCTCAGATACTGATTCATTGAAAAACCCAACAGCTATGCAAAAAGCTCGGAAAGTACTTTAAAAGGCTCAGACAATACTTTAAAAGGCTCGAACGGAAGTTTAAAAAGCTCGGACAAAGCTTACAAAGGCTCAGAGATCCAAAATTCTCACACTGGCTTAAGGTTTACAAAAGTCTTGGAGAACAAATGAAAAAGAACGGAAAAAGTGAACAAGTGAAAAGAAGTATTTAAGAAATATATTACCTTGTTGTACTGAAGATCATCCACTTCTTTCTAAGTTGAAGAAGAAATGGGAGTCAACCTTGAACTTTTATTTGTAAAGGACAAGTTTATTGTAGAGAGAGAGTTACTGAGTTGGGACTACTGTCGTTTTTGTTGGAAGTGTGGAGAGGGAAGTACAAACAAAATAAAAAAAAATGATTATCTAAGGGCAATTTTGGTAGTTCACCATAATAGGTGCCTTTTAAATTTAACTTATTAAAGCACTCACTTGGGTGCCAAATCAATTTAAAAAGATGACATTTTCCACCAATTCCACTAGGAAAATCCTAGTGATCGCAAAGAATGTCAAGGTCTAATTGTAGTGTCAGGGCCAAGAATCTAGAAAATAAGAATTTATAGATGTCAAATGTTGTAAGGAGATCCATGAAAGATAGAATTCAAAAGTCTAGTAGTTTCGAATGATGAAGAATTTAGTTGAGAGTTTTTAGGGGTTATGACTCTACTCATATTTCTAAAGTTTGACTCGGTCCACATTATAGTCATTGTTGAGTTTTTGGTATGCACGAAATATGGCTTCCATCTAGCAGAGGACATCTAGCACCACAAATTGGAGTGCAGGTCTCTAAGACTTATTAGTTTGATACCACTTAACGCAAAGGTAGCATTACTGAAACCACGTCGTCACATTCCTACAAGAAAATAGGGAAATGTTTACGACGGTAGGAAGTGAAAGAATGGTGGTCTCAACTATTCATGTGAAATCAGAAAAAGGAAAGATGTGAGACTTAATGAACAAAACTATTTTAGAGGTAGTTTCCTTGTGAAACCATTGCAACTTAAACTCTGATTTACTAACTTGAGCGTTGGAGAGCGACTTCCCATCCTTACCGCACTTGTGTTGATCTATGACAGAAGTGAGTAAGGCCCTGTTTGACATGGCTTATAGAAGCCACTTTTTCGCTTTTGGTGCCCAACAACCACTTTAAGGACCATTTGGATGACTATTGAAAAGAGCTTTCAATATTTAGAAGCTATTCCATCAAAAGCAGGTCCATTGTGGCTTTTCTAAGAAGAGCTTTTAAACCAAACCATAAGAAGCCCAAATCTTTTAATGAAAGTTGTATAATTCTTATTTTATCCTTGTTGTAGTGAATAACAAGTCATAAATCCCTACCATATCTCATCGCTTTTGTTTGGTTTTTTTTTTTGTCTTGTATTGATTAGTGGTCTTAGGATTGATGATTTGAAGCTTCAAAGAAAGACTCAGCCACATTTCATGCAAGTTGGTATTGTTCAAGGAGGAATGTGTTTGATTGCACAATAAAGGTAAAATAAACATCATTCCTCTTACAAGGCTAGGCAAATTATTGGTAATATATGCACAATAAAGGTAATATATGCTCATGCATTATATTTAAAGTTAAACTTATTGGAAAATGCATGTTCTAGGACTAAGTCTAGGAAACGACATATGAGTGTGACTTGGTATCTATTTATTTTTGTTTTATTTTTTTTGGACTTGAACATGATCTTTTATGGTTCCTTATTGAGTCCCAGTCATTTCGGTTACTCATTCATTAGGTTTCTAATCCAAATGATGTAGTTACGTTACTTTGCGTTCTCATTCATTGAGTTGTCTTCATCGTCGTTTTCAAAGATGAATTATAAACCTTTTTGCAAAGTTTTGTAGTCATCATTGTGCATGAGGGAGTCACGATTCTTAATCTGAAGACAGATTCAAAATCGGAGTTCGGAGGCCCAAAATGGCAGAAGAATGCGAACGAAGCATGAGAAGACCAAACAAGGACAACGGCCAAGCTTGGTAGCCACGTGTGCCACACGGCCAGCATAGCCCTCTGCCCATGTGTGCCACACGCAGTCCACACGTGGTGTTGATGTGGCACATGCTGATTGGCTGCTCCTTTCTCTCTCTCTTTCTTTTCATTTTAAATTCCTCCATTCCCTCCCATTCTAATCAAAAAGAAAAATTAGAATTTCCTAAGTGCAGAATTTTCTCTCAACTTTTTCTCACATTCCAAACACCATAACTTTCTCATACGAAATCGGAAATGACTGATTCAAGTTGAAGATTGTTTATAATCGAGTCCTCTACCTTTTTCAAGTAGTCTTGCAGCAGTTTAATTGATTTTTTGAGTGGTTCTACCTAGAAAACCGTGACAGCTCGTGATTCCTAGGTATTGGTCTTATCTTTGAGATTTCTTCTTTTATAACCTTCAATTTGCTTGGGGTTTCTTCTTCTATATGTATGCATATGTATGATGAATGCTATTAAGAAAGATAGCTTCATAATCAAACCTAATCAAAAGTCTAATTAGAGACATATGTGAACCAGTTTCTTTGATTCTATGATTTTCACATGTTTGAGAGTCGTATTATGATTAGTTTGATATCTAAGGTTGTTTGAGACTTGATTGAATCAATTTGATGATAAATGACCTTGAATTTTGTTTTGATCCTATGATTGATGTAATCTGGGATTATTGTATGCGTATGTTTTTTTAGATAAATATAAGATTTAATTCAGTAATCATTTTATCATTTCTCTAATTCTTTTGCCAAACTATTCATTGAAATCATTTTATGATTCTAGCATTTTATTGTGTATATATATGACATCTTGAATATGTACTTTATGAATATGATCTATTCAAGTGTTGTTTATTTGAATGAAACTAGGAGTTTTTGTGTTAGGTGTTTTCACTTACTCTAAATTTAATTCATGTTTTTGCATCTAGACTATTAGATTTGTGTTTCACATGTTTAGGTCTATTTGTGCCATGGAATATATTGATCACATGTTCTATGTTGAATTGCTAGATTACATCATTTTACATTCACATTATCACACTAGGAAATCTTTGTGAAAGGCATGAAGTCTTGGTTAGGACGTGATGTCCAGATAGCTAAGCAAGAAGTCTTTTTTAGAGTTGGAATGACTCAGATAGACAAGCAAGAAGTCATGGCTAGGATCAGGAAGGTCCGGATAGCTATGTAAGGAAGGCTCTTTAGAGGCATGGGTGCTTTGGATAGAGAGTTAGCTATATTATTGGTAGGCTTAGGTGTATGGATAGACATAGACTCCAATAAAACGGGGTACACAGGAGGTGTATGCACTCTTGATGAATTTCTAATCTTCTATCGATGTTGATTTGGTATGTTGTCCAATATATGGTGGCTCCGCATCATTAAGGGATTTCATACTTTCCAATAGGGTTGGGTAGACATAAACTCTACATGGGTTGGTGATCTAGGATTGGTCACTTTGTGGAATTTCTAATTTACCGTCCAATATATATAGTACGCAATGGTTGTAGTTCAACTCGTGGATGTTTCCTCCTTGGAGGTTTTACCACATTAAAAAATCTCATGTGTTAATTCTTCTTTTCTCTCTTTATTACTTGTATACATAGTACATTCATCACTTGTGAAGTTTTTGAAATCAAGATTTGTTAGTGTGATTTGTAAAGCAATACATATTTGATCATTTTTATATTCTTCATTCTTTTGTATATTGTTACTTTGATGTATAACTATATTTGTTAACACTTGTAATTCCTTGAACAATATCATAACACAAGTATTCTTTGTTGTTGAGATTTTTGTGTTTTATACCTCATGCAACTCCTTATATATATAGATATTGCCTAAATGATCACATGATTATATTGTCTATGTATGGATGTTTTTGGATTATGTGTTGTATGTAAAGCTATCTTGAGGAACAAACGAATGTTTGTTTCAAGGGATTGAAAAATTTGTAAAAACCTATTCACACCCCACCCCCACCCGGTATGCTTTTAAGCAATTTAACTACGTTTGTATTATTTTCAAAGTCAAAGAACCTTAAAATTTCCAATCCAGAAAAGAAATATTTATATATATATATCTCAATCCTGAGTGTTTTTTGTTTTTTTTTTCATAAGAAATATATTAGTCTTTGGTTACCAAGAAAATGTGAGAAAATGTATTGAAATGAAAATAAAAGACCAGAAGAATTATTTTTTGGAACTTCTCACTTTAACAAATGTATCCATGGAGGGGATCGATGAAAACAAAAAAGGATAAGAATAATCCTCTTCCCTTTTTGATTTTAAAAGATTTGAATCAATCCCATTTTAAGTCACCTTTTTTTGTGTCTTGATATTACATTTTCATTTTTTTTTTTCGTTCGTTGTTCATGTAGTGGGCATCAAATGATGTTTTTTTTTTTTTTTTTGGGTGCTAATGATATAAATTGGACAAATAATTGAGCACAAGATATGAGAGCTCAATTACCAGATTTGGGTGCGATAATCAACAAAGAACCTCCATTTTCGCTCTTCTTTTTGAGTTTCTGTTTTGCAGCATGCCTGTGTGCGCCTTTTTGGAAGCCATCAGCTGAGGGTGAAGATTGTAATAAAGTTGTGGTCAAGCTGATGTATAAATTGTACTGATATTGTAAAAACGATTTAGAAAATAGAAACCATGTTGGTGGAGAATTTTCAAAGAGGATAACTCAATGGACATTTAGAATTAGGGCCATTGGGCTCATTAAAAGAGTAAAACAATCATATTATAGATGAAAGATATTTTTAAATGTTTCAACCAAACGGTTTCAAAATCTTTTTCGAATTCAAAAACGTTTTTGAAATATACTATCCCAATGACAATAGAAAAGCTCAGACTTTTACTTCTTTTCTTCTACTGTTAAAAGTCAAAAATAAAAGCTATTACAAACTCCCTAAGTCTATATCCTCCCGAACACTCATACTTATAACCTGCAACCATTATATCCATTGTCCTGAAGGAATTTGCCTTTCGCTTCCATCTTTCCATCTTTCCAGTATAAAATGTGTTGAGATCTCATCAACCTCAATTTTATTACAAACTCTCAACACATATTTATATGGCTAACCCATTAACTCAAAGTAAATGTTAAATTCATTATCGTTTTCACCCACTTCCGACTTGAAACGAATTGAATCCACTAATTGATCATGAAATATTTGGAAAATATTTCGAGTATAAATGCTTGTTGCATGTTTCAATATTAGATTGTTTTCATTGATAAGCCTATCTTTATGTTCAAATACATAATATTTATGATTTTCATCTCTATGACGGTCACGCAACTATATTTTTGCTTTTTCGCTTCTAGATTCCAGTTTCACATCTGGTCTATGACCATGTACGTAGCTACCCTCGTGTGCTACCTCTTCTTCTTCGACTAGAGCGTAATCACCGGCTATGTCCATCATCTCCTCGTAAGTTTTTGGTCAGTCCCTCCATAAGTCGGAAGACAATCTACCACTTTTCAACTCATTGGTGAAAGCGGTTATGACAGCTACATCACTAGCATCTTCTATCTAAGCAACTTCTTTGCCGAATCTCGTCAGGTGCTTTTTGAGGGACTCGCTTGTTTCCTGTTTTAAGTTTTAAAGGTGGGTGAGTAACTTCCTCCTCTGCACGCTTCCCATGAATAGTCTTACGAATGCTTTGCTGAAACCTGAAAAATTACCGATGCTTCTAGGTGGGAGCCGCCCAAACCATTTAGAGGCGAGGTCTCCGAAGGTTTGTGGAAAGGTTAAACACAAGAGTCTATCGTTGGATGCGTATTGTGGCATGACGTTACAAAATCGCCTGACACGTTCCTTTAGGTCTCTAGTTTCTTTGTATTGTTCAATGGTTGGCATCCTAAATCTTTCCAGGAATTAGGTGCGGGCGATTTGGTTAACGAAAGGGTTGTCTGATGAGGCATTATGCCCGTATCTCCGAGCCATTGTTGAGACATTCTTTGACAGCTCTTGAAGGGTAATGGTTCGCCGACCTGTGGGTTCTCCTCTCGGGCAGAACTGGCTCTTAATAGTCAGCTTTTGGTAGTCGTTTTCCTGGTTGTCTATGCTTCCTCAGGGCTTTTGATCGTTTATGATTTTTGATCTCCTCTGTCTTCCCCTTTTTGATCGAAAGCTCTTTTTTCTCGGGCAAGGGCTTTTATCCTCAGATGAAATAGATCAATACCTCTGGTAGGTTTTTTGGTGAGCATCGTTGGGGATTATTCCATGCGTCCGACCATGGCTTCGCTTCTCCAGTGATTCTCCCTTACCTAGCAAACCTTTTCTTTGATTTTGTCTTCTTCCTTCGAGGGCTTCAAGATGGTCTCTAGGGGTTTCCTCCATGGACAACTTTATTTGGGCATCTGGGGTTGCGATGTGAACTTCCGACAGCAGCTTTCCCGGTGGATGGTTTCTGAGTGTCAGGTCATAGGGAGAAGAAATTCCTAAGTCAATAGGGAGCACGAGCCCCAACTTGTTTGCCTCGCTGACCAAGTTTATCAAGATGGTTCCGAAGTGCTGCAGAGTTCCTAGGTCAGACACTCTAGTTTCCAATGTCACTATCGACTGCTCCCCCGTCATCGACGTTCCGCCCTCTACTAATCCGGCTGCTTCAAGGTCCTGACGTTGTTTATCACCACTGGAGTTTCCGTCTTTGTCATTGGTGTTGCTCATGTTTCCTAGGTCTGTTTGTGAGGGTTCCTCGAAGTTTTTCGTTCCCCCTCATTCTAGTGCCAATTGTTGACGGTGATTTATGGATTGCCATGCATCCAACAATAATATCACATTAATAAAAGCAATAATGTAAATAAAAGCACATGTTTTACGTGGAAAACCCTAGAAACGGAAAAAAACCATGACGCCCCTCGAGGGCAGGCAAAATAACACTATAATTTGCCTTAGGTTACATTTTTGATATTGTTTCTTCTCTCATACAATAGCTAGCTCTCAACTCTCAAGAATTCGGGGGCCCTTTCCGTTGATAGCAAGGTTCTATTTATACTAGGCGGGCTAGGGTTTTACCTTTCTTTTGTCGTGTGGGTGATGGACTTTCTAAATAGAATTGCTTTGGAATTATAATATCACATACTGCTAGGATTCATTATCTGTTTGATGTCTATCCTTCTGGAAGCTTTTAATCCTTTCCTATTTGGATTTCTCCTTTGAACCTTACCGCAATCTAAGTCTTATGACCTTGAATCTGAAAGAGTCAGTGTTCAATGAGGTTACACTTTGATAAGGTTACTTTGCTTGTTTTGGCCGAGTAGGACGTGACCAATTAGAAGTCTTTAGTGAGTATGGTCTAAACCTGGCAAGGTTCCGGTTCCAACCATGGAACCGGACCGAAAACGAAACCGAAACCGAAACCGAAACTGAAACCGAAACCGAAACCGAAACCGAAACCGAAAGTGGAACCGGATCAAAACCGAAACCGATTTTTCGGTTCCTGTTTCTGTTCAAGAACCGTAACCGAAACTGGGGGAGGTCGATTCCGGTTCCGGTTCCAATTTTTTCAAAACCGGGTAGTTTGAACTGGAATAGAACCGGAACCCGCCCAGTTACAGTTTATTTTTTTTCAAAAAAAAATTTTTTTAATTTTTTTTACTTTACAAAATATTACATTTTATTTATAAAAAAATAAAATGTTAGAGTGGACATTGTAAAGTATTGAGCCATGGCCCATAACCCTTATTCAAGCAATTATGTGTTCCATTCCCTTCTCCTCCTTTTTATATAGGTTAAACATCTCATTCACTTCTCTGTTTTTCCAATGTGGAATGTGGGATGTGGGATGAAGGACAAGAAGTCATATTATGCATTTTTAACAAATATTTCAATTATTTCTTTTTGTGTTAGATTCGAATTATACCACAATATGGAATATTGTAATAGTTCAAAAAAAAAGTTAGATTCCAATAGGTCTTTAGATTCCAATAGGTTATTAATACATGAAATTAGTTAATGATGTATCAAAAAAAAAAAATCAGTTAATGACTTCTTACTCTTTATCCCACATCTCACATTGGAAAAATAGAGAAGTGAATGAGATGTCTAACCTATAAAAAAAGGAGGAGAACGGAATAGAAAACATAATTACTTGGACAAAGATTATGGGTCATGGCTCAATACTCTACAATGTTATTTCTAACATTTTTTTTTTTTATAAATAAAATGTAATATTTTGTAAAAATAAAAAAATAAAAAAATAAAATTGGCCCGGTTCAGAATTGCCGGTTCGGTCGGAACCGGAACCGGAACCGAAACCGAAACCAGCCTAGGTAGATTTCGGTTTCTGTTTCGGTTTCGGTTTCGGTTTCGGTTTCAGTTCCACCCAAACCGAGAACTGGAATCGTCGGTTCGGAACCGGAACCGGAACCCGAACCGAACCAGAACCTTGCCACCTCTAGTATGGTCTTTACTGTAAGCTAGATTTGATTGGCGAACACAATTGATTTTTGTTGGTCTGGATGACGTGGCATGCTGGTTAATGTTCCATTGTTGACCAATTGACGAATGACGTGGACTTGCTTTCTCCGTGTTTCCTGAACGTATTGCTGACATGTCTCTTGGTTGAAAATATACATACAACAACAATATTTATATAAGATATATTTAATACATTAAATATTATTATATATATAATAATATATATATAATATCTAGTATAAATTAATATATATGTAATAATACTTAATATATATGTAATAATACTTAATATATTATATTATTGTTAAATTATATATAATATATATACACATAAATTATGCACCCAAGGGCAGCCCATACTAATATATGATATATAATAATATTGAATATTATTATAATATATATTATAATATATGTTATATATTATAATAATATTCAATATTATTATATATCATATATTAGTATGGGCTGCCCTTGGGTGTAATGTTACATGATGCAACGAAATTTTTTGACTGTGATCATATCTTCTTTGGTACAACCACATCATCTAATATGTGATTGTATGTTCTAATATGCGATCACAATAATTTAATTGTGTGATCATGTGCAATTCACATGCGATAACATTATATATATTTATGATCATATGTAATCATATGTGATCACATACTATTTTTTAAAATTGTATGGTGTTATGTTGCACTAAAAAATGAGCCTATATATTGTCATATATATTATTATTATATATATTATAGTAATATATATATTAATATATATTATTATGACGTATACATATTATAATATATAGTGTTAATATATATTATTATAATAATATATATATTATAATTATATATAATATTATATATATTATTATAATATATATATATATATATATAATTGAATAAGTTTGTGACTTTTTGAACATTTAAGGTTTAAAAGGTCTTTTTGAGATTTGCCTCATGCATGGGACAAGTCTAGCCTAGGGTGTTGGATGGGAGAGAATTTGGTGATTTTTGCCCCACATTGTCTCGTTCTGTCCCATACTAAAGTCGCGCCAAACGTGAGACAAAAAGAAACTGTCCCACGTTGTTCTGTCCCGTTCCATGTACCGAACGGACCCTTAGGGATGGTTAAATTATTCTCAGATACGGATATCCATAAGAATCTGATGTATTTAAAATGAGGATATATACTATTATTTCGGGAATGGAGCGGTGATGGATACCATCCTAATATCCCTTTTATTTTCAGAGATGATGATGGATATCGTCTATGGATATCTTCTATGGATATCTATCCATATCCAAATTCATTATAGATATTAATATCTTGAAAATATAAAAATTTATTTTGTAATTATTAATTCTAATTATATAAGTTATTATTAATTTTTTTATTTGAACTTTATTGGATATATTTGTTTCTCCCTTTAAACATGATAAAATGTATAATTACACACACTGCAAGAAAAGGAACCTATAATGACACATTTCTTTGTGGCAAATTTTGAATATATCACTATAGGTATTATTTTGTGACAAATTTTATTATTTGTCATTGTGTTTTTTTTAATTCAAATTTTTTACAAAAATTGTCACAACTAGTTAAAATTTGATAATTTGTGACGGCTAATATAATTAGTCAGAAAATTACCTTATATAAAATTGAAAGATTTTTTTTTTTTTTTTAAAGGAAGGAATTTTTTTCAATACAAAAAAAAAAGGAAAGATTTTATTTTGTTAATACTTATTTTCTTTTCACTTATTCCAGATTTCCTAAACCATATCATGAATCTTTAAATTTTTTGATCCAAACACCTGATCATATTTCCAAATTTCATTGAAACTCTCAAGTCTATGACAATTTACTCAAGGTATGGTATCTCTAAATTTTGATTTTTGTTTAGGGTTTCTAAAACTTTTTTTTTTATCCTCTCTTGCATCCTTAATATTGCCTTGCACTTCAACAATGGAATTATAAAAATAAAATAAAATAAAATAAAAAAACTTCACATAATTTCTCTTTCTACGGTTCCTAATTTTCTCTGCCTAATCAAAATTAAAGTGATCCTTTAATTGATTTTTCTCCGGTATATTTCTCTCTAATCTCTATTTTGTTTCCTTTTTTTTTTTCCTCGGACATAATTTCTCCATAATTTCGTTTCTATTGAATTCACCGTCACATGCACGATGACCAGTACAACAACAAAGACACGGGCGCTGAAGTTACTCCCATCATCAAGCTTGAGGTGATCGTCATCGCCACCGGGTATGGAAGAGGTCGATGTCACCATCGTCAAGCTGAGAATGAAATGAGCGCTCAACGATCACTTCAATCTAACGATCTTTTTCGATAAGTCAATTATCTCAGTTTGTTCTCTAATTGTTTGTTTTTTTATGTGTTTTTTGTTGTATTTTAATGTATATGAAAAAAAAAAGTGTTATTGTCAATTGATTTATTGATTAACCTGAGTATTATATGAATTTGAAATTGTTTTATTCACTAAGCTAAATGCACATAAACTGTTTGATGAAATGTCAAGTTATTTAAAGAGAAAAAAAAAATTAATAAAAAAAAATGAAAGCAAATAATGCACCTATTTTTTTTTTCTACTATTACATTTTATAACATAGAAATGCTTGGATTATTAATGTAATTGTTTATAATTATAAATGTACCTTACAATTTTTTATGCGGTTGCAAGCTAATATATATATGATTTTGTTTCATCTTGTATTCCATTTTGGTAGAGCCAACTAAATCAATTGGAATATTAAAAATTAATCAAGATTTCAGTAAAAAAAAATGAAACTCACACATTTATTGAAGAATAAATATAACAATTACCGTTTGGAATTCAATTTTAATGAGGATTTTATTTTCTATAGAATGGAAGTGCATGCCTTAGATATACGATTTTATTGCAGACAAGTTCTCTCTCTGATATCTTCTTGATTGTCTCAATATACCATGCTAGAGCTTGTTGATTCGGTTGAGGTTCTATATACATGGGTTATAGTGGCATTGGTAAGGAGATGGGAGAATCTTCTGTAGAAGAAGGGAGGAAGATGGCATACACTAGTTTGGTTGATGTGCGTGTTCTTATGGAGGGGTTTCTTTGCTTTTGGTCTTAGTTTGGTTATCACAGTTTCTTGTTCGTTTCAAATGGCTGCGAAGTCTCTTGTTTTGTAGGGTTTTTGGGTTGTTTTGCAGTGTAATTGTTCTTTTGCAATAAATTTTTTGTTCAAAAAAATAATGGAGATGCAAAGCTTGGATGTGCAAAAAAAAAAAAAAATTGTTACAGGATGCGAAGCAAGTTGCGTTGTGGAAAGTCATTCGAAAGTGTTCGAATGCCTAACATTCAAACATTATGGATTTAATTAAAGATATTCTTTATTCTTTTTTTAATGTTAAATTTAATATTATATTGAATTATGAATATTATAATTATTTTAATTTCATAATACAAGTTTATCATATAGATATGATATGTCTTCTTATATGTTTGGTTTTAATAAATATGTTAATTTGATCGGAATAGTTTAAATTATGGACAATTGTTTGGAATATTAACATTACTGACTGAACTACTTAGATACTACAACAATAGTAACCTTAAATTGTCACTAACTATGCGTATAGTGACAATATTTTTAGATAGTTAATTGTCCTTGAGTTTATGAATAGTGACACAAATTTTAAACAATAAATTATCACTAAAAATGTTTATAGTGACAAAATCTTTAAATAGTTAATTGTCACTAACTTATAAATAGTGATATATTTTTTGTGTTGTCACTCATTAAGGTCAATTAACAATCTGTCACTAAAAGTCATGGTTTGTGACAATTACAAATAATTATCACTAACCATAGTGGAAAATGATACTATAAGTGTCACAAATACTTTTAGTGACAGAGGTATAAGTGACGAATTTTTAGTGACATTTTTTTTTGTTTTTTTCCACAGTATTGATATTATAACAAATTTTTCACTTAGTGTGACAAATATTTTTTTTTATCACTATATGTTGTTTTTCTTGTAGTGACATGTTAGTTACATTTTTTTTCTTGTTCCGTCGTCAGGCAACCACCGACAATAATGACAATTGTCATTATGAGTAGTTGAACTCGAAAGTTCAAGTCAAAAGTTGTAAACCTCTACCACTTGATTACAAGATTTAATGTGTTAACAATTGCACAATCTTTATATATAACGATCTATATGAGTAGTTAGAAAAAAAAAATTGTTTGATAAATTTAAATTTATTCAATTAATCTAAATTCTAATTTCTACGACAGACATATATTAAAAAATATTTATTGAAACTTTTAATAAAATTATATTTTTTAAAACATATATAATTGAGTTATGGATCTATACTCTATAAGAGACTGGTGACATCAATTGTAATAAACATGATTTGGAATATAACTCCCACTGTATGTGAGATATTTCTCTGCATGTATCTTGCAATTTAATGAACAAATGTAAGACTCGGATTGCTAATTTATATGGGTAATTGAATTATTAACATGTCTCATAGTATGAAACAAGAGGGAGCAAAATAAATAAACAATTTTAAAAAAATTATTTTTTTGAATTTTAAAAAAAATAAATGATTTAAAAGTAAATTTATTAAATTTAAAATTTTACTTACTCAATATCAGTTTGCCCAAAAACCGATATCTTATTGTAAAATAAATTCATATTGGTTTGTTCAAAAACTGTTGTCTTTTCAAACCGTAATATTTAAGACATCGGTTCATATAAAAACCGATGTCTAAACATTTTTTTTTTTTAATATCGGTTTGCCCAAAAATTGTTGTCTTTTCAAACTGTAATATTTAATACATCGTTTTTTATGAAAAGATGTATAAAAGTTTTTTTTTTTATTTTTAAATCGGTTACCTAAAAACCGATGTCTTTTACTGATGTCTTTTAACATTTTTGTAGTAGTGTTCTTTCTCATCATGTTTATCAACTAGTCTCAATTAGTAGAGATTGTAAGAACTTAGTAGGATTCTGATTCTGTTAAGTCAAGATTTTCATATTTTCTGGATTCTTCAGTGTCAAAAAGATAACGGGCTCTTGAAGCGGCAAAGAATAAAAAGTTTGTATTTTCAAGAACCATAATTGTTTCTTTGATTTTCGTCCATTCCCAAGATAATAAGTAAGTTTGTTGAATATTAGAGAACGTTTTTGTAATACTTTTTTTTTTTTTTTTTTTTTTTTTAATATCGGTTTGCCCAAAAACTGTTGTCTTTTAAAACTGTAATATTTAATACATCGGTTTTTTATGAAAAGATGTATAAAAGTTTTTTTTTTTAAATCGGTTACCTAAAAACCGATGTCTTTTACCGATGTCTTTTAACATTTTTGTAGTAATGTTATTTCTCATCATGTTTATCAACAAGTCTCAATTAGTAGAGATTGTAAGAACTTAGTAGGATTCTGATTCTGTTGAGTCAAGATTTTCATATTTTATGGATTCTTCAGTGTCAAAAAGATAACGGGCTCTTGAAGCCGCAAAGAATAAAAAGTTTGCATTTTCAAGAACCATAATTGTTTCTTTGATTTTCATCCATTCAAAAGATAATAAGTATGTTTGTTGAATATTAGAGAACGTTTTTGTAATACGTTTTTTTTTTTTTAATATCGGTTTGCCCAAAAACTTTTGTCTTTTCAAACTGTAATATTTAATACATCGGTCTTTTATGAAAAGATGTATAAAAGTTTTTTTTTTTTTTTTTAATCGGTTACCTAAAAACCGATGTCTTTTAATATTTTTGTAGTAGTGTTCATTCTCATCATGTTTATCAACTAGTCTCAATTAGTAGAGATTGTAAGAACTTAGTAGGATTCTGATTCTGTTGAGTCAAGATTTTCATATTTTCTGGATGATTCTTCAGTATCAAAAAGATAACGGGCTCTTGAAGTGGCAAAGAATAAAAAGTTTGTATTTTCAAGAAGAATAATTGTTTCTTTGATTTTTGTCCATTCAAAAGATAATAAGTATGTTTGTTGAATATTAGAGAACGTTTTTGTAATACGTTTTTTTTTTTTTTTTTTAATATCGGTTTGTCCAAAAACTGTTATCTTTTCAAACTGTAACGTTTAATACATCGGTTTTTTATAAAAAGATGTATAAAAGTTTTTTTTTTTAAATCAGTTACCTAAAAACCGATGTCTTTTACCGATGTCTTTTAACATTTTTGTAGTAGTGTTCTTTCTCATCATGTTTATCAACCAGTTTCAGTTAGTAGAGATTGTAAGAACTTAGTAGGATTCTGATTCTGTTGAGTCAAGATTTTCATATTTTCTGGAAAGTTCTTCAGTGTCAAAAAGATAACGGGCTATTGAAGCGGCAAAGAATAAAAAGTTTGTATTTTCAAGAACCATAATTGTTTTTTTGATTTTCGTCCATTCAAAAGATAATAAGTATGTTTGTTGAATATTAAAGAACGTTTTTGTAATACTATAAATAGTAGTATTCATTCATTAGAAAAACACAAGAAGAAAGAGAGCAAAAAAAAAAAGAAAATGAGGAAAGCTACGAATTCTCATACTATCTCCTTGAGTTGTAATGTTCTCTTCCATTTGTAATCAAAGCATCATTAATAGAATGTTGTGAATATTTCTAGTAAATTTTCCATCTATTGTATTTAGTTATTATTTTATAGTTGGGGATAAAGAAGTCTTGCCAAGTTAATGAAAGTATAAGATTATTATCAAATCTTAAAAACAAATTGATCGTCTTTTATTATTCTTTCTCATAATGTTTATCAATTGGACTTGGTAGAGATTGTAAGAACTCGGTAGGATTCTGATTATAATGAGTCAAGATTTTCATATTTTTTGGAAGATTCCACGGTGTCCTATTTAGCCACGTGTTGAAGGTGTCCATGGACTTTAAGAGCATCTCCAATACTAATGTAAGTCGTGAAAAAATTAGATGTCACATAGGATGGACATTCATTTTGTTAAAAAATTCATCTCCAATGCAACATCTCTAGTACAACTTCAAGATGAGGTGACAACTTTTTTTTTTAGAGGATGTCAACATGACTCTCTGATTTCAAACGGTCTGTTAGACGTCCGCCTTGTTGGTCCAGTCAGCAACCACTTTTGTCTTTTACCTTATTTTATTCAACAATTTAAAAGTATATTTAAAGAGACCAATAATAAACTGACACGTTAAAAACATATATTTTACAAGTGAAGCATTGGAGACCACTTTTTTATTTGAATGTTTATCAAGTTTAGTTATATGCTACAACCACTTTTGTCTTTTACCTTATTTTATTCAACAATTTAAAAGTATATTTAAAGAGACCAATAATAAACTGACACGTTAAAAACATATATTTTACAAGTGAAGCATTGAAGACCACTTTTTTATTTGAATGTTTATCAAGTTTAGTTATATGCTACATATAAAACAATGAGCTTGACAATGTTGACATATCACTATTTTTTCAAATATAAACAATATTACTATTGGAGATGCTCTGAGAATCTTTAAAAATATCAGTCTGGAACTCACGAGTCTTTCTGAATTCGAAATGTCATTTCTTTACACCACATAACTAGCTGAGAAGCTTTTGATGTTTGTAGAGATATAATGGTATGCATAAATGCATTTTAAGTCTTTAACAAATGAACCAAAAAAAAAAACATAATTAGCCCGAATTGATATTTAAAATGAATTAAAAGTTTGTCAAAGAGAACCCACTTATTTTATTCCACCATAACCAAACTATCCGTTTATGAACATCTTCAACACTACACAACCAAAGTAGACTAAAACACAAACATTCACCGGAACAAAAACAAAAGTCAACAAGTAGTACTTAGTCAAACAAGTTTCACCCACTAAACATTAAAAAACCAGTTCCAGTAGAGACACCACATAACATGATCTCTCTGTCTAGTCTCTCGTATGATTATTAAAGTTCAGTGACGATCACATTCAAAACTCAGCAGACCAACCCTCCTCTGTTATTTCATCGTCAACCACCGAAGCCAAGTAGCTCTTGTTATCAGGGTTCCTGATGGAACAGTTGGCCCTAACCTCTCCCAGCGTACCGGTCAACACACTCATTTGGCCCATCTTGATCATGGAGAGAGCAAACTGGTCAAAGAAGAGCTTCTCGTCGACGGCAAAGCTGGTGACAATGTCTCTGGTCCTCTTGTCGGTGTACAGGTCCTGGTCGGAAGTGAAGAGTCCCTGGCGGTTCATGAGGTCCACGTAGTACTTGTTGTCGAACACGTTGGGTGTACGGATGTCTTGGAACACTGTGTTTGGGGTGTCGAGGGCCGGGCAGGTCTTCTTTAGGTTGTTAGCGAAGGTCTTGTCCATGGTGGGGTCCTGGGTCGGGTAGAGACGGTCGGTGAAGGAAGAGCAGTGGCTGATGCCGATGGTGTGACCGCCGGATAGTGCCACGGCGTCGGTCTTGTCAAGGTTCTTGGTGGCTAGCCTGTTCAGGATGAAGGTGGTGTTAGCGAAAGGTGGCACCAGGTTGTCTATAGTGGCTTGTGCGGTCGCGAAGGTTAGACCGTCGCGTCGTCCCAATGGCAATTCGTAGTCAGGACCACCGGACTGCAATCAAACAAAAAAAGGAAATTAAAATATTTTTTATTTTAAACTAATTTCTTTATTAATCTTTGAATTTAGCTACTATGAAGACTTGTATGGTTGCAACGTAATTACAAGAGAAGAGTTATTTTCTTTTATTTTATAATTTTTAAACTCTTAATTTTTATTGAACGTTGGATTGAAATTCAATAACTAGCGATTAACTTGTAACAATACAGAAACTGTAGACAGTATATAGTAGCTAAGTCCCTAAACTCCTTATTTGTAAAATACCTATAAACAATTTCTACAAATGAAATACCTCCTTGTTGTATAATTTTGTGTATTCTTTCACTATTCATAGTTATGAGCATGAGACAACAAATGGTGACATGTGTTGCTATTCTTTGATTAGTTTGATTTTTCTATGTTTATTTTTGTTTTAGAAGAAAATCTTCGTTGAGAAAAACTCAAAATCCTTAAGAGGAAGGCTGGATTTATTATGGCCTTTGATATTTATATCTTTCACCATCAAGTCCATAAAAATCCATGACCTAAAAAAATCCTTAAAATCTAGTTTCAATTGACCATACCTTGATTTTTATAGACATTTTTAAAGTCTTAATTAAATACATTTAGATTTAGAATGATTCTCTAAAAGTCTATAAAAGTCTGAATTGAATATCATCGGATTAATATAGATTTTTTTAAAATCTTTAACCAAATTGAATACACCCAGATTTATAAATTCTTTAAATGTTCTTGAGAATTCTAATTCATTACACCCCCTAAAATAAGAATTTGGATCCTTTACTGAACTAATTTTTGTTCTGTCCTAAATAGATCTGTTGACATGTGTAATCAATAACTGTCATTTATTTATTTTATTTAAATACAAAATCTTATTCTCAAACGTTTTATATCAGAAAAAAGATAAAGATCCTGATCTTTAAAACAAACCTATTTATAGAAAAACCATATCAATCAAAGAATGACAACACATATCACTGTTTGTTGCCTCTGGCTCATGACCAGAAGAATCCACACAATTCTACGACGCTCCAAAAACATTTTAATTAATTTTTATTCAAAAATTTCAATTAAATAACGTGACTTGGACTATCATCTTTCAGAAAAGTCAGCAAGAAAAAGTAAAAAAATAGGGTAGGTCAGATGAAGAAAAAGCAAGCACCTATATTAGAAAAATGACAATATGAATTTTATATTATTTTAATTTTTTTGGTTATAATAATATAATATAAAAATATAATAAAGTGGTGAATTAAATAATATACCAGAGCAACAGAGTCACGAGCGGCGATAGCAACGATGTCAGAGCAAGAGACGACTCTACCACAGGCCTTGTGGACACGCTCCCGTAGGTCGTCGATGATCTCAAAAGCTTTCTTCCTCAGGGTCAAATTCGGAATTGCCTCCTGCTCACTTGGCCCACTCGCTGATCCATCCAGCAACACTGATCCATCACAACCCTGCAATATTGCATATTCGCATAAAACACCAACTTATTAAATTACATTTGACGACCCATATAAATATGTACGGACTACGTACCAACAACCAAATTTAATTCTATTTAATTATTTGGATTTAAATATTTTCTATCTATTTTTAGTCAATAAAATCTCTTAGTTAATTTATAAAATACATTTTTAAATATATTAGTTCTTTTAAAAAAAAAATTCAACTAAAATATAAACAAGGTTAGTAAAGGATAAGAGTAGAGATGACCGCCGTTTGGTTCCGGTGTCCTTCCAGTGTTGGTTTTGGTATGGTTTTATTGGACGGTCTCACCACCTGTCACCGGTGAGACCTTCCCACTAAAGATTTTCTCTTGTTTTAGTTAGTGTAATCCGAAACTTTTACAGTGAAGTTAATATAAAAGCAAGCACCTACCGGATCGGCACCGTGGAACCGGTTTACTGTAAAAGTTTATCATATAATAACTTTATATCACAACCTTTTAAAGATGCTAAAGTCAACCTGAAAACTAAGCAACAGTAGTCCAAATATAACTGGCGATGATGAATTAATTGACAAAGCAACAGTAGAATTAATAAATAATGTAGGTAGAGTATTAATTAATTACCTGGACAAAGCAGTCGTGGAAATGGAGACGAAGCAAGCCAGCAGCTTGGCCGATATCTTTCTTGAAGACCTTCTTGAGCTGACTTCTGATGATGGATTCGGCTTTAGGACAGCTCTTCTCGTAGAAAGTCCATGACAGACCATTCACAATAGGTGCAGCAGCAGAGGTCTTTGCCTCCGACACTATCAAAAGACATGAACATATCACAACCAGAGAAACAATGAAACAAGCAGAAACTAATGATGAACTAGCCATTGTTGTTTGTGTGTATTGTTTTGTGGTCTTCAACAAGGCATGTGTAAAGAATACTTATAGGCACAGAATCAATAAACCTTTCTTTCTTTTTTTTGAATAGTCTTCTTTAGAACTTGGAAGAAAGTCTTGTCCTTTTGGTGCATTCAATGCACTCTTTTATTTTATATATATATATATATATACACGGTTTCGTTCCTACCATGGTATCTTTATATAACTTTATCAGGATATTGAATGTAAACTACTCATTTATAAAAGTGATTTGACAAGTGTATACCTACCAAGTCAAAGTATGTAAAACGACTGGCTCACATTCAATATCTTTATATAATTCTATCGGTGTATCCTCGTAGGAAAATTTCCTTATATTTATATATATACGGTCTCGTTCCTATCATTACATCTTTATATAATTTTATCAAGATATTGAATGTGAGCCACTCATTTATAAAAGTGATTTGACAAATGTATACATACTAAGTCAAAGTATGTAAAACAAGTGACTAACATTCAATGTCCTTATATAATTATATCAGGGCATCTTCATAGGAATATTTCCATATATATATAGTCCCCGATCTTGTCAGTACATCATGATATAACTTTATCAAGATATTGAATGTGAGTCACTAATTTTGATAAATGTATACACATTTAAGTTCAAGTATGTAAAACTAGTAACTCACACTCAATATTCTCACAAAGTTATATCAGAATGCATCGATTTGAAAATTTCTAAATATGACATATGCGGCAATTTAAATTAGAGATTATTTAGACCAAATAAACGTCATTTACTATAGGACCGTAATATATAATCACATTTGTTCATATATTACAGGAAATGATTTGATTGTATATACCGGCCTACCGACCAGTCTAGGATAATAGATGGAAGTTTCTGTCACAATCTTATCTCATGAATAATTAAGGAAATTGACTTGGGGAAGGAGTTAAAGACTTTTGTGAGATTGATATATAATGAAATTGGATAATTTGTAATTGGAAAGTAGGGAACTATGGCGGACACACACCACTCTGTTCACACCATCAATTTGCATTTGTTTTATCTTCCAACTTGGGGTGCTCATCCACACAATTCAAAATTTATATATACAAGTATCTACAAGTCATGCAAATACAATCTTGTACGTTTTATCTTTTTATATTTTTCTTTGCGGAATAGTATTGATTCTTGGATATTATCAAATCCAAGTTTGAAGACTAATGAACACACACCAAGGTAAACTGTTTACCCAGTCTCATTAAACGTGCCTCTCGTGTTAAGGTATAGTTGTTTATTCTAACATTTTTAAGACACCCGTATATCCTTAACGTGGAAAAATCTTGTGTGCCGCGGGAAATCTTCCATGCAATGCGATAATAATAGTCTAACAGTCTAAAATTTATGTTTTTTTTTATTTTAATTATTATAATATTTTAGGATTGTGGATGAAATATAACTCGAACCTATAACTTCAAGAGTATAAGTGTGAGAGATTTACCATTTAGTCAACCTCATCTTATTCTAAAATTTGTGTTAATACATGTAAAAATATAAAAATAAGGGACATTTAATCCTGACCCTAGAAAGAAGGGTTGATGAACAAATTAAGTTCAACGGTCCATGATTGAAAATATGCACCATCAATTATGAATAAAATCAAAGCGCTTATTTTGACAACCCAATTTTTTCTTTTTACACTTCTTTTCTAAAAACACTTCATTTTTAAAATTAAAATTTTAAAAAATATATATATTCTAAAGACACTTCATTTTTTTACAAAATTATTCTTTTTATCTTTTTTGAATTAAATTATAAAAAAAATAAATTATCTCTCCTAAATCATTAGATTTATTATTACATATTAAATACTCTTTCCTAAATTTTTAATTACCATATTAAACTCTCTCTCCTCTAATACATATCTCTAATTTTTTATCTCCATTCTTTCTCAAGCAAGACTAACGATTAAAGAAAAAAAAAAACTTACTAATATGTTTGATTTTTAGGAACCATATATATGTGTGTATATATATATAAAGATATAAAACAAGTACTTTTCTTTTTATAAATCGAAATATGAAAATACTTTTTGTTACTATTATAGGTATGAGATTGCCTATTAGAGAACTTTAATTCTTTCATTAGTCTTAGAAATTCTGAATTTAATCGAATCTAGTTGAAACAATTCAAATTTTCATATATCTTTTTTTCTTCTTTTTTTAAAAAAATTTACTTTTTAATATATATATATATATATATATATTACTGTTAATAAAAAACTAAAATATTCATAAGTTTTTTTTTTCTTTAACTATTAACTGAGATTGATCGAGAAATTATGGAAATATGATTTTTTTTTTTTTTTTCTAAAAATGAAGAGAGATTAATTAGGAGAAAGTGTTTAATATGGTAATAATAGATTTAAGAGAGATAGTTTAATATGTACTATTTAAACTAATGATTTATGAGAGAGGATTTTTTTTTTTTAATAATTTAATTAATTTGGAATGTCTTAAAATTTTTGTCTCATTTAGTAATTTTAATTCAGGTTAAAATTTTCATTAATAAAAAAAATAAATTGGAATGTGAATAGATAATATATGGATCGTAAGGAGAAACTCTAAAAAAAAAAAATCAATTTTTATCAACTCTTTACCTATAAGTTGTATAATTATAGAGTTGAAAATAATGATGACTTTTTGTTTTGTTGATTTTTTATAAATATATATATATATTGGCCTCAGAAAATCTTCCTGTTAAAGTATGACATTGATAAGTTGACATGTTACAAATATCCAATTCAGGCCGCCCACGTGCACATTCAACTATTCCAGTGCTTCTTATCCTCTACGATGCTAATATATTTATACTGTATTATAAAGGGAGAGTTGGCCACGTGGATTTTTCACCCCTCTATTTTGTTTGATATATATATTTTTTTAATTTCTTTAAAAGTACAATTATAAAAAAATCCTTAAAGTTTATATAATTACTTAATATATAGTTTTTAGTAAGATTTTAGTTATAGCATCCCTTATTTTTTTAGGAAAGTCATAAAACCTTCAAAGTTTATATAATAATTTAATAGACAAGTTTTAGTAAGATTTTGACTTAATGGACATATCTTAGTAATAGTGACCTATAATGATATAGTCTGGACCCAAATTAATAGATATTTGGATTGATAATTAATTTATGTTGTAAATGAGATTGCTATATTATAAAAAGGATGAAAATATAATTTTCTATACATTTAATGACTTGAAAAATAATAAGAAATATTATAGAGGTATAAATTTAATTTGTCCAGTCAGTCATTAAATATATATACAGGGGAGGTTTGTAAAGTGAAAGAAAGAATATATATATATATATATATATATAATAAAATAGGGATTTGACTGCAAGCAGTGGATACATCTGATAAGGAAGATATTGATATCGGTTATTAAAGATTTAAATAATCATTACTATATCGTGTTATATTAACATCTCTTATTTTTCAAGGATATGTATATTTGTAAATATAAAACTCAGGTACTAATTTAAACACATGCCTTACATATGCCCCAAAAGCTAGTAATTATAAAACAGGTAACTTTTATTAAAAAGTATCCACTCGCCGATAGGAGCGTAACTCAATTAGTATATGGCCAGCTTAGAGCTTAGATAAATGAATCCCAAATCAGTGGTTCAAATCCTACAATAATAAAATCATTTAAAAAAGCAATGGTTCTAAATTAATAGATATTATAAATAAATAAATAATTAAAAAGTTAAAAAGTATCGGCACACATGACTCACAAAATTTAAAATTTGGTTGCATATAATAAAATATCCTAAATTATCTCTTTACTGAATTCTTCACTCTGATTTAAAAAGGAAAAAAAAAAAAAAACCCAAGAAAGAAAATCCTGTTTTATTACAAATAAATCTAAACATATTCCTTAAAAATAAAAACAAATTAAGGTTAAATATTTATTTATTTGTTTTTTTTTTCTAATAAGTCAACATCTGTTCACGCAATCTGCTGATCTAACAATAAGGATTCAAATCATATGCAGTGTCTAACCAACTAAGGGTGTGTTTAATATGGCTTTCAATCAGGGAGCTTATAATAAATAGAGTTTTTAACAAAAAAAGGTTTTTGATTATGTAAATTACAAAACAGATGTTGACAATATATTTTTAGGAATAGTTTTTAGTTGAGTGAATTACAAAAAAGATATTGAAAATGTATTTATAATGAAAGAATTATCCAGGAATATCTAAAATTTATAAAAGATAATTGAGACAATTCATATATTAAAAAAAAAAAAAAACCTAAAATACAGAAAAACAAAAAAAAAAATTTTTGTAAAAACCTAAATTTTGGACTTTTCTAATAAGACATAAAATGACTTTTATACAGAACAATTGAGACAATTCATATATTAAAAAAAACTGCTTTGAGTTTTACCAAATAACTAAATAAAACTTTAAAATAGTTTTTAATATTAAAAAAACGATTTTGATTCTTTCAAAAGCCATACCAAACGTCAAACACACTAAATTGAGTTATGTATGTATATATATATATTTTTTAATAATTAAGACGTAAATGATTGTGTACACATGATTCCATTTGATATGTCAGACATAAATAGACACTATTTATAGACAAGTTTTTTAAATCCTAATAATAATAATGATTTGATTATCATAGTAATAAAGGTTTTTGTCCGTTTATTCTTCAATGTTGTACAGCTGAAAATCACCAAAACTTTTTGAAATTCATTTTTGAACGATGAACCAGTATCTTTGGTTCCATTTTAACTTTTGCAAAAGAAAATGACAACTATTTAGCACCGAATCTTGTCGTCAAGCCTGGCAACCACAAATTGAGTCACGTGACAGTTTCTTATTATAAGAAATGAGAAATTAATTCACATTAAACAATTAATAAAAAAAATCTAACTTTTACCATCTCTGTTCATTACTAATTTACTAAGATAGTTGAAGCACATTCATGAGAATATTCTCTTTTATAAAAAGCAAGTGTTTTTTGTTTTTCTTTTTTTTTTTTCTCTACTTCATCGCCTTTTTCTAGCTTTTGATTTTTTTTATAATAAACTCATAACAATTCTCTTATAACAAAAAATATAATGAAAATACGATTTTGGTTTAGTGGTATACCTATTATATTCACATCAATGAGATTGTAGACTCAAATCATATTTCTATAATAAATTATATTTTAAATAATTTCAAGTTATATGGATATTGTTGAGGGATTTTTCAATATATAATTGTTTGTAATACTTTTTATTCTTAGATTGGTTCAATTTTATCAAAAAAAAATATATATATTTTAAATAATAATATTCCAATATATATATATATATATAATTATTATTACAAGGTATACTTATTATGACACGTGAACTTGTGGCACATTAATGTAACTTGTGAAATTCTGAAGCATTTGCCTAGATTTTATGAATCAAAGATATATATACTTTTAACATAAATTTTTCAATCCTTTATATTTGTATGCATTCCTTATAATTAATGTAGCTCTTTCTTATGTTTATTCAACCAAGATAAATAATAGAAAAAGATGTATGCCGACTCTATGTCAGTAGACAGCCTTATTTAATTAATTTTGAAAATGGTTAGGTGAATGGAAATTTCGTTGTTAATTTTTTTGTTTTAATAAATAAAGAATATGCTTTGTAGTTTCGAGTAAGGCTGGAAAAACGGGTCTGCCCGGCCCGTTAGGCCCGTTTGCTTAACGGGTCGAGATAGGCAGGTCTATTGGAGGAAAGGGAGGGTCCGCCCTGTGTCTGGGGTTCGAGTTGGGATAGGGCGGGTCAAGCCTGCGGCGGGGTAGGCTCGTTAACAGGCCCTTAACGGGTTTCAATTTTTTTTAAAAAACATTTTTATATACAATATTATTTTTTATACATTGTAATAATTTTATGTAATTATTAATGTAATAATTTTAATATGAAATATAACATTATTCATTTCATACAACACTTAATTAGTTCTCGATAAATAATATTTTTGTAATTTTATATTAAATTTGTGGTGAAATGTATTTACAAATCAAAATTGCCTCGTTAAAAACCTTACCAAGAAAAGGTCAATGGGATAAAAATTTGGTAAGGGAAAAAGAGTGCAATCGGAAAAAATAAAATAAAAAATAATTATTTTCAATTACATTAGCTCGCCGGCTGGTTGCTATCGGAACTCTCTTCGAGTAAGAGCCTTAGAATATGTAGAGACTAGAGAGCGGGAGGTATGTAAATATATAATATATAATGTATAGTATATAGTATATTAGTATAATAATATATAGTATATAAACAATATATTAATAAATAAAATAAATTACAAAATAGTTGAAAGAGTGAGTGAGAGATGTTGGAGATTGTAGAGAATAGAGAGAATAAGAGAGTAGGGAAGTAGAGAAAATGTAGAGAATGAGGTTAGGGTGATGGGGGTATTTAGAGGAAAAAGTTAGGTAACGGTATAATTGGAAAAAATTGTAAACAATTAAAAAAAATGTAATTTTTAAAAGTTTTGGAAATTTTTTTTTCTCCCCCAACGGTCACCTGGTTAATTACAAGGTAAATTGTACAAACATATCATGACTTTAACATATATATGAGGTATAATCCATTTTTGCCAAAATTACAAGAAAATACCCTCGACTAACCGTTGACTGACAGTTGACTAACCGTTGACCATACTAAATTATAAAATGACCAAAATGCCCTTCTTCAGTGTTTTATTAATTTTTATTTTTAAAAAATACTGTAAATATTAAAATAATTAAAAACTAATTAATTAATAATATAAAATTCAGAAGTCAAATATTACAAAATGTCCAAATTACCCCTCAATATTATAATATTTTTAATTTTTTTATTGTTTGATAACTGTTAATTATATATTAAAAGTCAACTAAAACAATTTAAATATATATTTTTTTAAAGAAAAGAAAATCAAATTAAATGTTAAAAATAAAAAACAAATAGCAATTGATCTCCATGGAGACCTACGAAATCTCCATTAGCGTAGGTCTCCATGGAGATCGATTGTTATTTATTTTTTACTTTTAACATTTAATTTGATTTGCTTTTCTATAAAAAAAATATTTAAATTGTTTTGGTTGACTTTTAATATATAATTAACAGTTATCAAAAATTAAAAAATTAAAACAATTATAATATTGAAGGTGATTTGGACATTTTGTAATATTTGACTTCAAAATTTTATATTGTTAATTAAATAGTTTTTAATTATTTTAATATTTATAACATTTATTAAAAATAAAAATTAATTAAACATTGAAGAAGGGTATTTTGGTCATTTTATCATTTAGTATGGTCAATTGTCAATCAACGGTTAGTCAACTGTCAGTCAACGGTTAGTCAAGGGTATTTTCTTGTAATTTTGACAAAACTGGATTATACCTCATATATGTGTTAAAGTCAGGGTAGTTTGTGTAATTTTCCCTAATTACAAAAGCCACCCCTTAATTCAAATTTTGAAAAAAAAAATTCAAAATTTCAAAATTTTTTAAAAAATTCTAGCGGGCCCGGCCTACAGGCAGCCCACATTAGGGCTCTCCAGAAAAAAAAATTCAAAATTTTTAAAGTCCCACGGGCCGTAATGGGCCCGCCTTGGTACTTCACTGTTGGGGGCCCCGCCTGACCCGTTAAGCTAGTGGTCCGGGGCCGCTAAGGAAACGGGCAAAGCGGGGCAGCCCATCGAAGCCAGACCCGTTTTGCCAGCACTAGTTTCGAGGATGGGACCCTTAACCTCAAGAAAATCTTCAGTGGGACTGTCTCATAGACAGGTGGTGAGACCGCCCAATAAAAGTGCAGTATTTTTATTGAAAACATCAAAAAATATTTTAGAACTTAAAAAGCCTACACTTCTATTGGATGGTCTCATTGCCACGTCAATGAGACCGTCTCATTGAAAGTGGTGAGACTGCCAAATAGAAGTGTAGTATTTCTATTGAAAACATCAAAATATATTTTAAAACTTAAAAAGCCTACACTTCTATTGGATGGTCTCATTACCATGTCAATGAAACCGTCTCATTGAAGATTTTCTCCTCAACCTCAATCCCTCATAAAAGAAAAGACTACATATATTATATACGGTGGTGGACTTAGAAAATTTTACGAGATGAGGCACTTGCATGAAATAATAATTATATAAAAAAATGTTGAAAATTTAAGATCCTAAAAAAATTAGTTTTTTTTTTTTTTTTTTATATATATAAAATGATGGTATAATGAAATTTAGATAAAATAAATCAAATAGAATACTTACTCAAGAGGAATTATATAATCTTACATTGAAAAAGAAATAAAAACGAGAAACCCAACATTAAAAATAAATAATAACAAGAAAAACAACATAAACAATGGAAATTTATAATCTTTATTCTTTAAAAAATAAATTACAAGATAATTTTATAATAAGAATTTTTTTTTTTTTTTTGTATTTATAATGAATTTTTTTAAAATTTATACAAAAATAATTGATTAATAAATCTAACTATATTTATCTCTTTAATTTTAAATTATCTATTATTATTTTAAATTTTTTTTTTTAATTTCTAATAGTTTTAATTTGACATATCTAGGTTCTAACTCCTAATACATCCAATCAATCCCTAAAATCTCAAATTTATTAATTACATTAAAATAGTCCATCTATTATTACGATTCATTTTATTTTATCTTCAATATTTTTCTTTATTTTATAGTTTTAATTTTTTCAAAATTAATAAATCAATAATTTACCAACAATTCATTAAAAAAATAAAGACATTAAAAGAATGCAACAGGGTCTTGAACTCGTACCATCACCGATCTCCAAAAGAGAATACCAACTATGTTATGTTATATTGTTGTTGTTGTTTGATATAAATATATAAAATTACATGGAGAATCAATTTTTTTTTAATAAAAATTGAGATAGGGTACAGGCCCCACCAAAAACCCATTCTCTTCTTTAATTAGACCTTAGGTTTCTTTTCTGTCAAGTTGATTTTTGTTTATTTCCCTTTATTTTCAATGGGGTTGCAAGCTTTCTTCAAGGTGCTTATTTTAATTTTTTTTAATTTTTTTTTTAATTTTTTAATAACAACAATAATAATAATTCTAAATAAAGTTTCATCGTAGAAAACTAAATGAAAAACAGAGGAAGAGCATATGGGATGCATGCACCATCATCAATGCCTTAAAGGATATTTGGGTTTAATAGTATTGATTCATTAATTATCTGGTGTCGAATCTACATAAATTTTATCTACTATCTGACTTACATTTTATTTTACATATTTCATTTTCCAACGGTCAATTTTGTATAAAATTACTTTGGGTAGTGTTTATACTTTATACTATAAAAATATTATAAAAGGAATGTATTTATTATATTTATTGTCTTAATGAAAGCAATAAATGTATTTATATAATAAATACTTTTTTTATAGTATTTTTATAATTAAGGGCATGGGTTAACACAACCCAATTATTTTATATTGACATTTCAGTGAGAAATTTTCGGTTACCTTTCATGATGTTTCAATAAATAATTAAACGTATTCAAAAAAGTGATATTTGGACAAAATACACTATTTTGAGCTGAAATTGTGTATTTTCATTACTAAATTATTAATTTGAGTTTTAACAGTACCAACATATTAAACTAACCAAAATGGGTGTCTTATTCTATAGGGGTATCGTTGGAACAAAACAACTTTCGATACTATTAAAATTTAAGTTAATAATCCCACAGAACCAGCTCAAAAGTGCTAAAAAATTAAAGAACTTTTTTTTAAAAAAAAATAAATGTTCCACGCTTGCTATATAAAAATCAAATTCAATAAAGAAAGAAGAAGGCTCTTTCCCAATGGAGAGGCTTTTAATAAATTATGAGAAAAATTCAAAGTATATTGATTTATTTAAATCATGAAAGCACCCTCACTTATATATATAAATATATATAATTCATCATTTGAAAGTTAATTTAAATATTTATCCAAAAAAAATTAATTTAAATAAATAATTTGAACATATTAATCAAACTCAAAACATTTTTTTTTAAATTTTTTTAAAAGGGGTTAAAAAAATGACACAAACCTCAAATGATTCTCCGACCTTTAAAACCTCATTTAGAGATTCATGATATTCATTAGGCTAATTGGCACAGATACCCCCTAAACTCTTCAAAATGTTGCATTAAGGGGGCAGATTCCTTTAACGATTGTTAATTTATAAAAGTTCAGGGGGTTTAGTGACGAAAAAAAAGTATAGGAGGTACAGTGTAAATTCGGCCATAGTTCAGGGGGCATCGGTGCCTATTACTCTATTCATTATTATTGTCAATTAACTCATCATATTGTTTTGTACATGTCTGCCTCGATCTCCTGCTCTCATGATTCTCTCACTCTTGTACCAGGTACTTTTTCTCTTTTTCTCTTTTTCTCTTTTTTCATTATGAATTCAAATTTACAATAATTTGTCCCATGAAGCCCAACTCACTTTTCACTAACCACAAAGAACAAATAATGAAATTGTATTATAAAACCTAAATGATAATTTAGAAATTAGAATCGATAAAGATTATAGATGCAGAAAGAGATCAGCGGAATCTTTGCTTTTATCATTACAGCCATAAAACATGGATAATGGATTAGGTTTAGGTAGACATTATTCTATGTGTCTCTTCTGCTTGCACTATGCCACTATCCATCTCATTCTTGCACATGCACTAAAGGAAGACTTCTATTTTATTTTTATTTTTAACAGAGAATTGTAAATTACCCCTTAACTTCTGTTGAAATGCAAAATAAACCTTTTTAGTATATTTTTTTTAGTTCAGTTATATAGAAAATCATTTGAACAAGACAGAATTATTCCACACAGGTCGCACCTTCTTCACGATTTGTCACATTTTTAAATGTCTTTATAATATCCATCACTTTTTTTTTTTTTAACTCATCACTGTAATCCCTTTGACTAAATATTTGACAGTTAACTTTGACTAAATATATTTAAAGTACATTTTTGCCCTTGTTACTATTTAGTTTAGTTAAAATGACAATTTTAGTCTTAAATTAAAATAAAAAATATTAAAATTATAATTAATCAAATATTAAATATATAATAATTAAAAACAACAAACCCATTACAACCTTAAACAAAAATCCATAATGAAAAAAAAAAAAATTCAATTGTTGGAGAATCTAAACTCTTCTCCAACAACTAAACATAACCTCATGCAAACATAACAAAAATACATCAAAATATCAATAACAAAAAAACAGGAAAAAAAAAAGTGAGAAATACCTAGAAAAAATTTGTTACAAAATAAGAAAATATACAAAATTTTAATAAATAAATAAATAACTTAAAATAATAAATAACTTAAAATAATACAAATATTTAAAACAAAAAATAAAAAATATTCAGGCCAAATCTCCTCCACAAATGGAGGAGAACATGACCTCCTATTTTTGGGGGAAACAACGGCTTCCACCAGATATAGAGGAAGTCACGGCTTCCTCCGATGGCTAGAGAAAGTCGCGCGTTCCTCCGATGTGGAGGAAGCTTCCTCTAGTGGATGCCACCTTCCATTATTATTTTTTTAAATGCTATTTTTTTTTTTTTTTTTAGTTTTAAATAAAATTTTTTAATATATAATTTCATAAATACCTCATTTTATTATTTTATATTTTATACCATTTTTATAATTATTATTTTATTAATATAATTATTTTAAGGCTTTTTAATAAACTTAATTTTTGCATGTCACATTTTTAAAATTCATGTTTTACACATGTTAGCATATCTATGGATCTAATGCAATAAGACTAAAATACCCCCTGGATCTATCATTTTTTACTAACATTTGACAAATGAAAGGACTAAAGTGATGAGTTCTGAAAAAAAAATAAAGACTAAAGTGATGAATATGGTAAAGAAGTTTTAAAATGTGACAAATCAAGAAAAAGTCAACTAATAGTTAGAAATTTTTTGTTGATTGTTCGAACTAGAGGGTTTGATTTGGTATTTCAACAAAAGTAGATGGTTATTTTTAGTTCTTTTTTTATTTATTTTTTATTTTTTTAAGGAAACATTTCACATAAATTTCACCTTTCTACGAATCAACGATTTTTTCATTTTTAAATATCTTTGCCAAATTAGGATCTTATTCCATGCTTTGTTTTTTCTAAATTAATCGTTTTAGCCTCTTCACACAAAATATTTGATGGTCAACTAAATATTTGATGGTCAACTGTTATTGAATAAGTTAAAATGCACTAAAAGGTCTCCAATTTGATCTCGGCCAAAAAAAAAACCTAAATAAAAAGATCAATTTTGATTATTAAAAAAATAAAAATAAAAATAAAATGCAATTTTAACTTTGTTATTATACCCTCAAATTGGTTTAAATTTTACATCTTTGCATTTTATGGACTACCCAAAATATGGTCATGACACAACGTTATTTACCATTTTACCATCAAATGTTTTAAAATTTCACACCTTTAAAATTTAATTGACCAATCATAATTAGGGATGAGAGTTTAATGGATCGATTCATTTTTCAATAGAACCGATAAATTTCGATTTTTGAAAAAAATGAACCAATCCTATAAAATTTACAATTGACAACAGATCCTAAACCAACCGAATTGGACGATTTGGTTTTTTTCGGTTTTGGGCATATTGGGACGAATTATTGGGCTTTATTATTATATTGTTTTTCATATTTTAATCCGTCTAGGCATTTGACCAAATTAAATTATGAGCTTGAATAAATTGAAAATACTAGTTTAAAATATGGATACATATGACATGAATGCATTGGGTTTTCAAAAGAGTGTTATGCCGCAAATTCAGTTAATGGTCTCCCATAAGTTTAGCATGGTGGGATCCAAAGAGATTGTAGGGGTGGGTGAGGTGGCAGGTAAAGATGTGGATTTTGCAAGGAAGGTTAATATGAGTTGTCCTAGTCAACTTATGAATGGGCATGACTTGTCTAAAGGTGATGGTCGAAAATGGAAAAGGCAAGCAAGGGAGTCACCGGGAAAAGGTAAGGCCAGCTTTGAGCAAATTTTGGTGTCACCGGCAGGGGTTAGTCAGGTTGGGTGTTAGCAAACATTGGATGATCTTGAGGGGAAACGGAAGGGAGTGAAGGATTTTGATACGGGTTATGGTGGTAAAAAGCAAAAGTATGACGTTTCTTCTTCTCTTGAACGATCGGTGGAGCCAGGTTTCCATGCATGTTGGAAATTATTAAAACACTGAGTGGAACATTCGAGGCTTGGGAAATCCTCATGAGTTCCTTGCTCTCCAGAAGGAAATCCGAAAGTTTCCTTGGATGTAGTCTTCTTATTAGAAACACAATTAAAATAAGATTGGGGTTCGAAACTTAAATTACAATTGGTGATAACAATTAAACCACTTGGTTTTGGTTATACCATATTCTCCAAATGATCACACAAAACAAACCCACAACCTTATCTCCCAACTTATCATAATAGTCCAATAGGTAGTCAAGAAGCTATTAGGTTTTTGAGTCATGTTGGCGTAATTCCATATCAAAACAACGTTTCACTTGTATTGATTAGTTGTCTAAGATTAGTTTTAATTCAAGCTTCAATGAAGAATTGACAACTTATCAAGCAAGATGAAGTCTTCAAGAGGAATGAGTTTTGTTGCACATCGAAGGTATATCTAGACCTCTTTTCTCTTATAAGGCTTAAGCGCACACACACACATTGTATGCATTTGTGTCCCTGCATCATTATGCTAAATTGGTATAACACATTCACACACATTTCATTGTATGCACATGCATTAGATTTAAATTGACAAGTTTGTAAAATACATGTTCTAGGACTATATCTAGGAAATGGCATACTTGTGTGTTCATGTGTTTATGTATTTGTGATATCGAACTTGAATATGTTATCATATTATTCCTTATTGAGTTTCAGTCGTTTCGGTTACTCATTCATTAGTTTTCGAGTTCTGAGTGGGAAGTTATGAAACTTTCCGTGTGTTTGACATTCATGGTTTTCGTCTTTGTATATCGAGTCGATTTCTATATTTTTTGTGAAAGTTTTGTTGACATCCATAACCGTGAGATAATTCCGGTTTGTAATCTAAAAACGGATACAGATTCAAATTCAAAGTTCAAAGGTCGGAGAATCGTCAAAGACATGAGAGAAGCACGAAAGGGTTGAAGAAGGCAAGAGTGGCCAATTGCCACTTCCACCCCTTTCTCGTGAAGGCACGTGAGCCTCACGGGAAGGGCTGCCTTTTGCCCCTGTGAGGCCCACGTGCCTCCACGGGGTGGTGGCATCAAGAGCGGCAATTGGTCACCCAAGCCCTCTCTCTCTTCACCTCACTTTCCCTCCCTTTCTCTCTTTTAAAACCTATGTTTTCACATGTCTGTGAGTTATATTGTGATTAGCTTGCTATCTATGACTATTTGTGCTTTAATTGAGTGTAATTGAATGACTGATAGTCCATACATGTGTTATGAGTCTGTAATTAAACATATTTAAGATTAGCACAATTTATTATACATTTAAAGCCTTTTAGGATTCAATTGTTTCATTTGTGAATAAGTGCTCTAATTAATAACTGAAGGATTTTATAGATCATATCTCATATCTCTAGTATTTTAGTTTTAGTTCTAAAGTCTTTAATATGTGCTTCATGAACATGTTTATTTCAAGCTTTAGAGAGATGAATAAAATCTATAATTAAAGTGTGTTTTGGTGTTTTGGCATGCTCTAGGTTTTTTGTTCCTGTATAAGATCCAGACTACTTTTTTTTTTTTTTGTGAACTTTGTTGACTATGTCTAGTTCTTCATGGAGTTTACCTAATCCATACATTTCATATGTTCATGCATCATTTTGTGTGACGTCATATTTTGGATCATATACAAGAAAAATATACATTGTGTGCTCATTGATTATTTCTAGTTTCCATAGGATATATTGATCACATATTCTATGTTGCATGTGTTTGCATCATTTGCATCACTTAGATCATTTGTCTTGAAGAAGGTGAAAGTCTCATGTTGGAAGTGTGATGCTTCAATTTGAGCAAGAAGTCTTAACTAGAGACATGCAAGGTGTCTCGGTTAGTTGAGCAAGAAGTCTTGGCTAGGGTTATGAGAATCTGGTTAGTTGAGCAAAAATCTTCCTAGAGACATGTGAGGTGTCTTGGATAGGAAGTAACTTTTTAGAGGCATGCGAAGTGTCTTGGGTAGGAAGTTGTGGCAAGTCTTTCATTAGTAAAAGGCCCGAGAGTAGAATAGAAGGGATATTCAAGAGAGGGTGTATCATGTGATTTGGTCACTTTTGATGGTATTGCTGATAGTTGTGGATTCAACCCATGAATGTTTCCTTTTTAGAGGTATTACCACGTAAAAATCATGTGTCAAATATCTCTATCCGTATCTCTTTGATATTTGTTTGTGTGTTTGATTAGATCTTGTTTGGATCCTTATTGATTAATATCTTTGTAAGACAAGATCTTTGTAAATATTGTTTCTTTGACTAGTACTTGTTCTTATGGATCACTTATAAAAGAATACAAGTATTTGATGATTTATGTATTAGTATAATCTCTTCGTACAAACCATAGACTATATTTGACCACACTAATTGTATATACTTTTCAATAGTCTATATGTGTTTGTATATGCTTATTGAGATGTGATACACGCTATCTAGATGGACAAACTTTTGTTTGTTCAAAGGGATTAAAAAGAGGTTTAAAAACCTATTCACCCCCTCCTCCAGGTTAGCTTTAGGCAAGTTAACCGTGTTTGTATTTTCAATTTGTCGAGTCGTTAGAAGGTAATTAACGGGATCCGGAATACACTCACGATTAATTGCAAGGTTTTTGAAGTCATGGTTCTACAAGAGGACATAATGTCCAAAGGTGCTTCCGACTCTAGACCTCCTTTACCCAAAGGTCATAACTATGGTTTTTGGAAACTTCTGATGAAAGCTTACATCTGTTCCATTGATGAGAGAGCTTGGATGATGGTTGAAGAGGGATACAACCCTCCAAACAAGATGCTTGAAGATGAATCCATTGTTTCCAAGCCTATGAGTGAATGGTCCGTGAATGAGTTTGAATTGGCAAAGTGGCATCATCGAGTGGTGAATGCTATTTTTGGAGTAGTAGATAGTCATCAATTCTCTTATATTCAAAATCTAGAGACCGTTAAGGAAGCATAGGATGCCTTCCAAGTTACTGTAGGAACCTAGGGTTACAGATTGTGCAGCGGAAGTGTTTTAAAATTTTTATGCAATCATAAACTAACCCATTTATATAGTAATAATCAAATACAATAAGGAGTTGAAATTAATTCATACCAACGTTTGGAGACTCCTTCTCTTTAATACGATTTGCTCCTTGATTTGAATCAAAATATCTTCCTCTCTATGACCCAGGATTGATAACGGCGCGTGGACACGTTATAGTACTCAGGAACAAGGAGGATGAAGAGACACAAGAAAACAACTATTTGCTTTTTGTATGATGAAGTCGGCCACCCATATTAATCAAGAAGAAAAACCTTTTTTTTTTCTTTTGCCGCACCCTTGTTGTGTTTCTCTTTTTTTCAATTTGCGTGTATGTGTTCTCTATATACTCTCAACTTATCAGTTACCTAATATATATATATATATATATATATATGTATATATATATATTAAACTGATAAATTTGTTTAATTAAATCCTTTAAAAAAGATATCTGATATCTTTTAATAGATATTAATAAAGTTTGAATTTAAACTTTATAAATTCAAATTAAATATTTAATTAAAAATAAAATAATCACATTATCTTATCTTTCAAAATTAAATATCAAAGAACACCCTCCAATAATGATTAATTACATAATTAAATAATCTAATTATTTAATTAACATAATCATTAATATTCATTAATTAAATAATCTCATTATTCAATTAAATCCCGAATAGACACATGTCACTTTCGTAACATAATTAATTGAACAATCCAATTAATTAACCATGACCCTTGTTACCTAAATCGATCGGGCTAGCAAGGGGACATAATGGACCCATAGTATTTTAAGCTCCAATAATCCTTAAAAATGATTAATTAAACTCTTTAATTAATATTTCATGATTATTAACTTTGGTGTTATTCCACTAAAAACCCGAAGCTACACTCTCTCAATTGTAGACGTTTTTACACAAACCAATAACTTCGGTATTCATCGATATAGCTATTACATATGGTATAATCCTCCATAATTAGTTCATAATTAAAGCTGGGTCATAATGTTCGTTATACCCCTCTAATTATATTTTTCCATTAAGTACCATTGATTCTCTAATGAACAATAAATCCTACATTCCTTACGGGATTATGAGAGCGCTCATATTGTTCAAGCCCCAAATCAACCCTTAAGGGAACTACTATCTACTTCTCACAAGAAGGAGTGGATTCCACTATTGTGTGCAGACCTTCCCAACCACTAGCCAAACAGCGATTCCAACATACGAAGTTATTGACTGGGAATTCAACTCTGGTCTCACCCATGGTACTTCAAAAACCATGATCTAACCTGAAGGAATCGATAAGACACTTAGGATTAAGATCACCCATATATAGCCATCATTTGTTGATATATATATGAATCTCATCTTGTAACGGATCTTGGTGAGAGATTCATATAGATCATGGCTCAGTTCTATATGATCACATCATATAAGGTGCCTCCATCACCATATGAATAGTCTAGGTTAAGACCATCGTACATTAGGAATGGACCACAGCTGTAGATTAACCACAAATAAAGTACCCAACTCTCTTTGCTATCTACGGACTCTTTAGATTGCTCATCTCAAATTGAATACCTCTGTATATGACACTTCAAATACTCAGTTAGAGATTACGTTCAGCAATCTTGGATGTTAAGTACACATGTTATATATAAATTTATGAGACAATTTGAATGAACAAACTACTTCTTTTATTTATGTTTAATTCACATTTTTAAATTACAAGCTTTAAGGCAAAAACCCCCAACAGTTAACAATGAAGGAACTATGGCGGTTATGGAGTCAAGACTTCAAATGCTCACTTCTCAATTCAAAAATTTGAAATTGAGTGAAGAGGATAAGTTTGAAGACTTCCAATTTAAGCTTTTAAACATTGCTAATCAATGCCAAGCACTTGGTATGCCAATCTCTCGAGAGTGCCTTAATTGGAAAATCTTAAGGTTATTACCCAAACGATTCAAGGCTAAGGTGACGACTACTAAAGAAAGAAAAGATGTTGATTGCTTGAGCATCGACGAATTGCTTGGATCGCTTCAAACATATGAGATGAGCTTGAAACCTAAAGTTAAGAACAAGGGGATAGCTCTCAAGGCCATTAATAAAAAAAAAAAAATGAAGATGATGATGAGGAGATGGCGCTTTTGGTTAGAAAGTTTAAGAAGTTCATGAGAAGAGGTGTCAAGCCAATTGGAAAATTCTCTAGAGAAAGGGAAGTCAATAAGTCATTCACTCTAAGGAATGTCAAGGATAGTCATATGTCAAGATCAAAAGCAAAGTTGAATGCTACAAATGTCATGGCCTTGGTCACTTTGCTTCTGAATGTCCTAATTGGAATACCAAGAATGATAAGAAAGGGAAAGCTATGGCAGCCATTTGGAGTGATGAAAGCTCTAGCAATGAAGAAGACTTAAGTGATGAATCATCTTGTAAAGAAGAACACGTTAGCAATTTTGTTGCTTTAACGACTTCTTATACAAAGCAAGAGGATGATTGTCAAAAGTCCTTGGACAAGGAAATTGATACAAGTCATCAAGAGAGCTGTAGTTCTAATTCAACTGATCTCAATCTAGTGGCTAAGATAAAGAGCCTTAAAAATCAAAGGGATAATGCTTGAGAGAAGTTGAGGAGAAAGATGACTTGATCAAAATTCAAGTGGGTGAGTTTATTGAAACCACTTATAGGCTTTTGTGTGAGAAGAGTGATCTTTTGAAGAAGCTTAGAGATGTTGAAAAGATTGTCCTTGATAAAGAGAAGATTGTGTCTACTTTGAAGGAAAAAGAGCAAGATCATCTTGAAAAGGTTGAAATGGCCAAACAATTCATTAAGAATATTACTAGTGGCAAAATCAAGATTGACAAGATAATGAAGCTTGCTCATCCTCTAGGAGAGACTAGCGGCTTAGTAGTTGAGAAGAAGCTCATAGAAGTAGGGGTGTGTATGATCCAATCCAATCCACTACGTTCCATTAGATCAGATTGGATTGGATCGGATCCAGAGAGGTGATTGAATCTGATCGGATTGGATTAGATCTTGGATTTTAATTTGGAAATTTGCCAAATCCGTCAATCCGCTTAAAATATTAGGCCTTATTTTTATATTGGGCAATTTATTTTATCCACTACTTTCTAAAGTAAAGGTCCAACCCAAATACAATTTGATTCTTTAAATATCTATAAAGGCCCAACCCAAATACAATTTCTAATGTTACTATTTTGGGTTTTCTTTCTCAATTTCTCTACAGCCAACAATCCATCATCTTCTTTTCTTCTATTCTTCTTCATCGACATCACGATTTATTAAGTTTACATTTGGAACTGATGAATAATGTTTATAAACTTTTTGAATTATATAAAGTTTACAAGTTATGTCATGTATTTTTTTAATGTTAATTTTATTTGAATTAATTAGTAATGTTTGAATAATTTATTTGATTTTATTTATTTCAGATTATAACTTTTATATATTAAGAATGACTTTATATTAATTCGATCCATCGGATCTTATCGGATCGGATTGAAGTATTTTACAATCGAATCGAATTAGATCGGATGAATAGTAATTAGATCGGATCTCGCTATAAAATTGGATCGGATCAGAATACAATTTCTTTGATCCAATTGAATCGGATCGAATCTTGGATCATGGTAAATCCATTGGCTCTGATCCACCGCACACCCCTACATGGAAGCATCACCTCCTTCAAGCAAGACTAAGATCAACAATGACAAGATGTCTCCTAAGAACAATCTTTCCAAAGCCAAAGGAAAAAAGGAAGGCAAGGTATCATTCCAAACTCTCACTAGTGCTTCTTCAAATTCGAAAGGTACAATCTCATCTTTTATATATATTTGTCATTTTTGCAATATTGTAGGCCATATCAAGCCCAAGTGCTATAAATATATTGAATATTACACAATAGAAAATGCATCTAAGAATAAAGAGATTGACCTTAATTTCAAGCATGCTAGGGCACTAGAAGTTGAAAATCATGATGTACCTACAAAGCGTGTTAAGAAAGTTCGGAGGAAGAAAAGTGTTAATCATGGTAATCTTGACAAAGCTTGCATTGCTAATAATGTTGAAAAGAAGAGTATCAATGATATTCTTATGGATCAAATGGTAAAAGGTCTATTTTCTAGATTCAACATTGTTGTCAAGAATGATCATGATAATGTTTGTATTAGTTCACCGAAGACCAAATGGGTCAAGGGTAAGTGCTCTTACCATTAGTATAAGTTGCACATGTAAGTTAGCTTTAAGATTAGTGTCAAGTTATTAAGTAACTTAGCTATCTAGCTTTGTTTCTCTATAACTTGACATGAACTTAGCTATCTCACAAAGTAGCTATGATTGTCAAAATTCGTTGATTAATTTTAGAGAAGTTGAATTGTTGAAATCTATATGGTGATTAATTGTTGTTAAAACTTTTAGAGAAAGTCATTTTTTATTTGTGTTTGAGTTGAAGTGTTGAGTCTTTATTCTCTTGGGATGACACATCAACAACTTGCATAAGGACAAACAAGCCAAGAGAGCTCATAAAATAAGCGAGAGCTTTGCATTTGATGAAAAAAGCTTGCTAAGGTATCTATATATCCTAATGCTTGCTTTGATTGTTTTTCATCTTTCAACTCATTGTTTGTACAACATCATTTAGCATCTCATATTAGAGAACTAGTATAGTATTCTTATGGTTCTCATTGACATTTTCTCTGTAAAGATCATTTAGTGATGTTGTTCACAAATGTTTTGAACATGATGTTTGAAATGTTTGCTTGCGTGTTGAGTGGCATTTTTGAAAAATATGAGCTTTAAATTCTTTGAAAGCTACTCTCTTGAGAAGTAATGATCTTAAGTAAGTCTTTTTGTATTGCTTTTAGATCATGCGCTTTTAAGCCTTAAAATTGGTTTTTAAAAGTGCACACTTTGCTTCTCTTATATGTTTAGTTGAATTAAGTTGAGTTTGAAAATATGTGAGTGATGGATACACTTAGTAGTCTTTTGACTAGTACATTAAAGATGACCAATGGTTAGTATCCATTTTGCTTCAGCAACTATATAGAACTCAATGAGCACTTTCAAATGGCTACACACTTTAGTTGTGCAGCCGCCCAATGTAGGAAAGGGCTACACCATTATGATGAGTGAAAGCCGTCATGAAGCATATATGTTTATATTAGAAAAAATCAAAGAAGTGTTGAAAAGAACCAATAAATTTTTTTTTTTTGATTAAAAGCTTAAAGGGAGTATAGTTGACTATTGTGATTGCTCGGGTTGAAAAACAGAAATGGAATAACGAGCCACATCACACACATGCTCATATGTTGAAATCTATTCATTTAAAAACAAAAATTCCGGATGATAATCAATTTGACCTTTTATGGAAATGCTTAAGATTAATAGATGTTGATATGGTTTACATGTTGATGATCCAGTTACTCCTTTATATATGTTTGGAGCAAATCCACACACACACACACACACTTGTTTTGCTTTCAAGTGAGTTTGATATGCTAGCAATTTTAGAAGAATTGTAAGAGAGATTGAAAATCTTACTGTATCTCTCATAGTTTTTGGAGCTTATTTTGTTGAATTTCTTTAAAGTTTCTTGTTTGTGTGATTGGTGGATATCATTATGAATAATATCCTATCTTGATCTTAGATAGAACATTTATCAAGGGGGAGCATAATTTGCTAGACTTTGTTCTCTTTTATGATATGTTCACATGATTTAATTTGCTTAATTGTTGGCATATTGTTTGTTTGAAATATTGAATCTTGAAGATGCAATTTTTTATTCCTTGATTTTCATGATGATTCTTTATTATTATTTATGCCTTTGTTTATCTTGATGACTAACTTGCTTTCATTGTTTCCACTCATATATATATATATATATATATATTGTGTTTAGTGATTCTCTACACAAAGTCATGGGAAGAAGTAAGTCAACCAGACTTGGTAATCCCCCAAAACCCATAGATAATCACAAACCAGCTTCATTTACCTCTAAAAAGTCCAAAACCAATAGGTTAAATCCTTCGGGAGTTATGGGAATTAAGAAGCTTATTTTGGAGAGAGGTATTGATCTTTGTGAGTGTAGAGGGTCTTACATTCATCGGATTATTAGTGATAGGCTATAGGTAACATGGATAAATTCATTTGGGGTTGTCAATGATAGCTTGGTGAGAGAATTTTATCTTGAGTATAAGGAGAGTACAACCCTTGAGAATGCCTCAATGAATGTTAGAGGTGTTTCCTTAAGAGTGTGTTCGAAGAATATAAACAAATTCCTTGGGCTTCCTAATGGTATTTCTTCGGAGTTCCTAGATGTGGACAATTTGGAACATCTAAGTGAAATGGGGAAAACACTTAGTGAGGATAGCAATTTTGAGTGACGAAAGCGTGTTTTAATCAATCAAAGTGAGTTGTCAAAAGTGAGTGCCTTTTGACATCTCTTTGTGTGTACCAATCTTGTTGCTTCTTCGAATGCAACTGAGCTTAACAAAGACAAAATCAAGATTGTGTATGCTTTGGTGACTAAAAAGTCTTTAAACCTTGTGGAAATTTTAATAGAGTATAATGAGAGTGCGGCTTGTTCAACTTGTTTGGACAAGACGCTTGCATTTTCGGGGTTCATTACTAACTTGTGTATAGCTCTTGGAGTTAAGAATCAAGAGGGAGATGTGCTTATACCACCGATCGCTACAAATCGTCACGTTCGTAATAGTACGAGGTCAAAATGTAGTGCATTGATAGAGTAAGGAAATGTCGCACAGAGACTAAGGGATTTTATGATTAATGGCATTCGAAGGCACGCGTACTATTTGAACAATACAATTGAATGATTTCCAAACTTATCACTAAATTAATCTAAAGCTAATTCTAAGCATGTATTCAACAGATAAAGTAAATCATACAAGAGAACGATATTTGTAATACGATGAAATAATGCTAGAATTTAGAATCCACCTCACCCTTCTAATTAAGAATTCGACCTGCCTAATCTCCCAAATTACGCAAGTATACGTTATAGGCCCGTGCCCCCTTTAACTAACTCCTAATCTCTTTCGAGCAATAGAAATCACACCCAAACATACTGAATATAATTGGGCTAATCTAGCACGAAGAGGCACACACACGATCCCTATATGCCAGCCTCGCGTATCTCTACGTTATTGATCATATATGGTGGATAGTGTGATGAGCACGTTCAGTGCGTCACCTCTCAATTGATTCACACAACCAATAAATCAATTACAAGATGATCAATCAAGCAAAAGCATTAAGCATACAAAATATCCATATTACAACATAAGCATTTTAAGAGAAATTAGGCAAATCCTTATGAATGATTAAGGATTTGGTATCATCATAACTCTAGCATATATGTGTTTAGCTCATATTACACATCCAAGTTATTTGAGATAATAAATTGAAACAAACCATAGCAAATACAAAAGTAAGAGATAAAGTTGTAAGAATTGAACTAAGATGAAGAACTTCTTACTTGCAAGTGCTAGGCTCCAATAACTTGATGTTTCCAAGCTTCCTTTGATGCTCCAAAGTGATGATCGGTGATGGGTATGGTATGTAAGGGAAGGTTATGGAGTGGAGGTAATGGATTTGTGGTGGTTTATGGAGAAGAGATGATGATTTTGGTGAATTTGTGTTTAATATATGGAGGATTTGATGATAGGCGTTTTTGGAGCAATTATAAGATCTAGATTTTGTGACGCACACTTGAAAATAATGGAAAAATGATATATATAGGTAGGTCAAAGTGGGTCCCAAAAAAGGTGAAAAACAAGTAGTGATAGTCATCTCGGGGTACGTCTCGCGGTACGCTTTTGAAAGGATTCCCATATTTTGATTGGCTTATTTTGTTGACAAACCACATGTGGGGCTTGATGTAAGGGTAGGTTAGGTATTTGATGGTTGGTGTTTAGCATAACCAAGACCTGCTTAAGACCTCAAGAGAAGAAGAACCAAAGGTATATTCTAGTGCTTTCTTGCTTTGAAGAGATCTAGTTGCATACACACACAACTCATGCATATATCTTATTCTTGTATGTTGTGTGGTTTATATGAGTGCATGCATGTTCTTGAACATCTCATCTTGCTTGTTTTAATTTATTGCATCTTGTTCTATGATAATGCCATGACATGTTAGGTATTAGGATGCATTCAATTCCCACACTTGCACTTCATGTTTGTTAGTTTTAAGTGAGGTGTAATTCATTTCCATTTGTGTGATCGGAAACGTCCGTGCTTGCACGATGATGTGCATGTCTTAGCGCTATGGTTGACCACTTGAGAAGGTCTCATTCTTCTCTTGGATAAGTGGTAGTTTTGGTTTGATTATTTGGAGTGAAGTGTCTAGTTTCAAAAGATTGGATTTCAATGTTTTAAATGTTTTTCAAAACTGACCTTTGTATGGTCTTGTGACCATAACTTTTTATAAAAAGATTTAAATTGAGTTTTGTAAAATTTTGGACAAACTAGACACATATACCTTTCCAACGGTATATTATTTGTAATATGTCATGACCGTTTGGATTGGTTTTGAAATCTCCAAAGTGACCACTAAAACAAGGTATCACAGATGTGATCCGAATCTGACCATTGGTCACTCTTTTGACCATAACGTTTTCTATAGATATCTAAATGTCATTCTATAAATTGGAGTAGAAAGTAGACTTACATACCTTTCCAATGATATATCATATGACAGGTTTCGATGTCGTTTGGTCATGTTTCAGTGCGCTCGAATATTGAGCTGTGCGCTGTGGTGGATTTATACGGCCTGTAACCATAGATTTAGGGTGCCGAAAAAGGACTAGTGCATCAGGTGCATTTATGCGCCCTTGATTGTGATGGCACTGGCAGCAGAATAGGGCACCGATTTGGCCAGTAAAGTTGGGGCAAAATTGTCTAATCACCCAACCTTTTTTTACTCTCTATAAATATACAACTTTCTCTTGTTCTTTGAACAAGTCTTGCATTCTAAGAACCCTAGAGAGATATTTAGAGAGACATGAAAAAGCTTAAAGATTACATCTTTATTTCTCTAAACCCATTTCCACATACATAAATCATCACCTAAGCATCATCTAGGATCATCTAGCATGTGTTAATGCATAGGTCTTCTTCAACACACATGGTATGGTATGTTGAACACTATTATCTTACATAATTAGTGTTTTTACTTATCAATTTTGCCTCATCTATAACTTGTATGTGTTTAGATTAATTTCTACATATAAGATTGAGATTATGTGTTGATTGAGTTATTTTGTGATAGCTAGGTTTTATTGTTTATATGCCATCTAGCTAATTAATCTCATTGCATGATTGAGATTGTTTTTTGATAGCTAGGATTTCATGATTGATATATAAATCTAGCTAATTAATCTCATTGAAATGGTTTAGATTATTTTTGATAGTTATTGTATCTAGGATTGGTTATCCTCTACAGAGCTAAGCTTTATGACATGTCATTTAGCTTTTGATATCTAGGATTGAATTTATTGTCATATTATATTCCTAGATAAGCATATATGGTGCCTTAGCTCTATTTGCATATTTGGATATCATTGCATATTCACTTAGGGTTTGATCTCTTCGGAGAATTAAGTCTCGATATAGGATTGCTATTACAGGCCTACAGGTAGTAGCGGTGGGTTACATGCCGAAAATGGTTGAGGTTAACCTAGGCTGTGAACATCATTACAAGTAGTGATTGCGAGGATTGAGCAATTGGACTAGGTCCACTTTTAGAAGCCTGCAGGTAGTGGTAGCGGGTTACATACCGGGATTAGGTTGTAAACGTTATCACAATTAGTGGATTCGAGGTTCGAGTGTGGCGCACTTACTAGCCCGTGGTTTTTCTCTGTTGAGGGAAAAACCAACCTGCGGGTAGTAGCGGTGGGTACAGGCCGAAAATGGTTAAGGTGGACCTAGGCTGTGAACATCATTACAAGTAGTGATTGTGAGGATTGAGCAATTGGACTAGGTCCACTTTTACAGGCCTGGGGTAGTGATAACGGGTTACATATCGAGATTAGGTTGTAAACATTATCACAATTATTGGATTCGAGGTTCGAGTGTGGCGCATTTACCAGCCCGTGGTTTTTCCTTGTTGAGGGTTTCCACGTAAATATAAAGTGTTATTTAAATTCCGCACATATTACACTTATTGTATTGTATTGACTAGTTGGAGTATTTTCGTAAATTGACTAAACGCAAAAATTTGGTAATAAGGGTTAAAATCTATTCACCTCCCTCTTGATAGTTTTATATACATCGTGCATTAATTTGTTTCAGTTTTAATGAAACGTACTACAAGATGACTCCTGAAGAGACTCACGATACACCATCTTGCCTGACGCGGTTCACTTTAACGAACTCAACCGCGAAACATGGCAGAGGCTTTGGTCTTCCATTTCACGGTACATCTTGCTATTCGCTTTAACGACTTATCTAACAAAAGTTGGCAGTGGATAAAGTCTTCAATTATGCGGTACATGTCGTTATACGCTTTAACGACCTCAATCGCGAAACCTCTCAGCTTATATACTCTTGATTTTCGCAGTATAAGTCGTTATTCGCTTTAACGACTGGTCTGACGAAAGTGCTTTTTCAACCCGAAAGTCCCTTATTTGGCCGGAAAATCCCTGTTATCGCACGTAGACTCCTTCTAAACAAAATAGATCTGCAAACAAGTATTTAAACATTAAAACATGGTAATTCCAAGGAAAACGAGATCAAAACATAGGAAAATAGGGGATACGCAAAGCGTATAAATAGACTTATCAAATACCCTCAAACCAATATTTTGCTAGTCCTTGAGCAAAACCAAGAATGAAAAACTACACAAATTTTAAACAACACACAAAGATTCCACGGAGCCACCTAAAGAATAAAGATGCGACACTGGGCAAACTAAAAAACAGACACAAGCATGCTAGAACCACTAAGAAGTGCAATCCAAGGTGCTACAACACTAAGGATTTCAATTCTAGACTTCATTGCAACCCTAGTATCAAAAGTATCGAACACAAGAGTTTTATGACTACATTTCGTTTCAACTCTAAGCCTTTCCAGATTTCTCTCATTTTGCACATAGAACTTGGGCTCACTTATCAAACATATGTGTTTTTGGAAGTTTAAACACAAAACGATTTTAAGTATACGTACATGAGAAAATAAAATCGTTTGTTTTTTATTAGCAAGGAAAATGTTTGAACGGAAATCAAACACTAAGAGATATATCTAGCACACTGTGGAAAAATTTTCAAAACACACAAGTCTCTTCCTTAAGATCAACTAGGACTTCTTTTAGGCTCATTTGGGGCAATGGTTGAATGGCTATGGTAAGGCTGGGTGGATATGGATTTGAGGGTGGCTATGATCATACCAAAACATACCCACACACTGTGCACATTATATACACAAAAGACATAGGCAAATATTTACACACTTTAGCTTTTAAAAGCTTTTCGGATTTTGTACACATTGACAAGCTTATATACATTGATGTACTTTGTCACGCTTTTTTTTTTTTCAACTTACTTACAAAAATAAATACTATTTTTGTTGTACACTTTTATACTTGCTCATTCCACTGAGCTATTTACTTGAGTTCCTCTTTATTGATTTCTATACATGATCATAGCAAAATGGTTGGTATTGTGTTTGGGAATTTGTGGTGGAGCGTGATATGGGGTAGGCCATTTGTGTTTGTCAATTAAGTACACACGGTTATGGAACATGTTTAGGCCCTTTGAATGGTTACAATATATGCCTACTTCATCTCTAAAGGCATGGGACAAGCGAAAACGAAACCACGGTGATATCTGAATACAAGCTCAAAATGTCTAATTAAAATTTATTTTTCCTAATTTTCTAATTGATAATTATTTAATGAGGCCAATAAAAATAATCACTCAAGTGACGCACTATAGGCTCTGAAAACACGCACATGTAGTCTCCACTAATGGTTTAAACATCTTAAGCGTGCTACCCTCTTTACTGGGACACTAATGAGTCTGGTAAGATGTGTGAAAGTCATTTCGTGTAGCTTTGGCAAGCACAACCCTAGCGACTGAAAGCATACGGATATGTTTGAACTAATCCGACCCAATAGCATCTCAAACGAGCAGGAAAACTGCTCAAAATTTGACTCGAAAGACAGAAATACTTACACAAAAATTTCACCAAAACGATTTAGAGCTGGAAAAGTAAAATTTAAAATTTTTCACAATTTCACATGGCAAAAAGAAAATAAACCAACTAAACCGAAATGATTGTACCACCAAACCGAAACCAACATTGTCCACAATGTTATTAATAGTTGATTCAGAAATTTGGACAAAGAAAGCATAGAAAGGGAAGAATGTACCAAAAATTTCCTAAAATAAAACAAAGCAAAGCAAAAATTGAAATGAAGTATCCACAATCATTTACACAAAAACAGTAAAACAATTCAGAAATAAAAGACTAAAATAAAAGCCGTAGATAACGAAAGTAAAATGCATGATATGTGTTATGCTGCATTGCCCTTGCCGAAACAGGCTGTCGCATCCTCTGCTTTCTTCTTTTCTGCTTCCTCAACGACCCTCTGAGCAGCCTACTCCTCTAAAATGCTGATTCCTGACGCAGACCTAGCTGTCCTCCTTTGAAACACGACATGCCAAGATGCCTTCTAAACTTAGCTGAATCCTGCCTCTATCTCTAATCTCAGCCTCAAAGAAATCCATCCTGGAATGGAGCGGCTGAACTGCAGCCAAAATTTGATCCAGCTTGGATCACCCTTAATCTATCTCGTAATCAACATCCTTCTTATCGGACTCTGGATCCAAGCCCTTAAAATCATACTCAGCCTCTTGGTCGGACCCTACTGTTATTCTTCACTTTCTGCCCACTGTTTTGCTAACTACGTCATTCCAAGATCTGTGGTTCAGGTCTCTCATGGTGCAAGATCTCAACTCATCACTGCCTAGCTCTTCAACCCTATCATTTTTTAGAAGAGCAATGATAAATGTCGAAAAAATAATTTGCTTCGGCTTTGCACCTCTCACAAAACTAATCATACCAGTGTCTAAATGGCATATAATATCACCTGACCAATATCTATCTTCATGCCTGTAACGTAGCTATATAGGATGTCTGCACGAAACTCTAAAATCGTGGTCCTATGCAGAACTGGCACGAGTGAGTAAGAATGAAATACATTCAAAAATCTGTCCACTAAAGAAGCTGAGATTGCTTCAACTCTTATCCCTCCTCCCATCTGCCATTTGATGGGCCTCTAAGTGACAGGAGTTGCTCTGCCTTGGGCACATCAATACCTTCATATCCTTTGCTAAGGTCCACATATTCCGGTCTACCAAAATGAGCGTTTATCATCTTTGCCGTAAACTCATGGTCCCTTACCAAACCCGGTCCACCCTTTTTCACCACTTCTGGATCCATGCTGGCGTAGAACTCTTTAACTAAAGTCAAATTTACCCTTGCCGAAACTCTAATAAAGTTCTGCCATTTCCTTTTCTCCACAATCTCTACAATTTGGTTATCCTTAAAATCATCAATAAAGATCCCCCTTTCAAAAATAGTTTCGTTTTGTTCAACTTCTCCATCCTCCTGTGGTAGTCACGGTTTCGTATACAAATTCTTGGATCCCTTGAAGTAGAGCCTATGGTCCTTCTTCCAGTTGGAGTGGTTTTCTTTTTTAGTCCCCTGGTCTTTGCCATTTCCTCTTTGATGCTTCTGCTAGGATAACTAACCACATAAAATTTTTCATCACCTTTAAACATCTAACAATATTTTCAACACTACTGCATCACAACATTTATTCAAAACAAAAACAAAATAAAATTCATGCAATTAATATGTCAAGAAGTGGAAAAATTTTCAAAATATTCCCAATAAACAACATTCATACCAGAAATTATACCAAGAAAAACTAAAAAAAAAAACTATAATTTAAACCACAAGTTATAATAGCACAAAAACAACTTGCATGCATAACAAAAAGAGATATAAAATTCGAAATTTCATCAAGAACCACACTTATACCAGAATTTATACCAAGAAAGACAAACAAATTACTAAGATTTAAACCACAAGTTATAATAATACAAAATCAACTTGCATGGACTACAAAAACCGATATAAAATTCAAAAATTTCACCAAAAATCAAAATAAAACAAAAATCAAGGCAATCCATGGCAAAAGAAATGAACCCCATTCATTATTCTCTACAATTCATGCTCTCAAAACTCAATAACTCATTAAAAATCAATTTCATACAAAAACCCTAAATTTTCGGAACCCTAGCTTCTAAATCTTTAACAATTCATGCCCAAATTCGTTTCAATCAAGAAGAAAAGAGGCTAAGATGTGATTAGATGATGAAATGAAGGAGATTTTGGGGAGAAATTACATACCTTAAAAGCTTCGATTGATCCTTAAGAGAGACAGAGAGAGAGAGTTGCGGTTTTAAAGAAGAGTGAGAGAGAATTTTTGAAATTTTTTGAAAGAAAGGCAAATGTTGAAACAGTGGAACACAAACCTTATATATTGCAAGCAAAACGACATCGTTTCCTTAGTGGGGCGGTCGCTCTTCATGTTTCACGGTTCACTCTAACGAGATGAACCGCGTGCTGGGGTTTTTGCCATAAAGCTTGTAATTTGTAAATGTGAATTGAACATAAATAAAAGAAGTAGTTTATTCATTCAAATTGTCTCATACATTTATATATAACATTTGTACTTAACATCCAAGATTGCTGGATGTAATTTCAAACCGAGTATATGAATGTCATATACAAATTGATTTAGCTTGAAACGAGCAATCTAAAGAGTCCGTATATAGCAAATTAAGCTGGGTACTTTATTTGTGGTTAATTTACAGTTGCGATCCATTCCGTAATGTACGGTGATCTTATCATGGATTATTCATATGGTGATATGAGAATGGAGGCACCTTGAAAATAATACAAACGTAGTTAAATTGCTTAAAGCATACCTAGAGAGAGAGGGGGTGAATAGGTTTTTACACCTTTTTCAATCCCTTGAAACAAACATTCATTTGTCCCTCAAGGTAGCTTTACATACAACACATAATCCAAAGACATCCATACATAGACAATATAATCATGTGATCATTTAGGCAATGTTTACATATATAAGGAGTTGCATGAGGTAGAAAACACAAAATCCTCAACAACAAAGAATACTTGTATTATGATATTGTTCAATGAATTACAAGTGTTAACAAATATAACTATACATCAAAGTAACAATATACAAAAGAATGAAGAATATAAGAATGATCAAATATGTATTAATTTACAAATCACATTTACCAATTCTTGATTCCAAAACTTCACAAGTGATGAATTTATTACAAGATTAAGAGCAAACATATATATACAAGATCTCATAGTCAGCTAGTGCACTTATCAAAGTAAATCTGTCGTGCTTGAGGTTCAGGTACGGGTGATAAAGAGACATAGGAAGAATTAACACATGAGATTTTTTAACGTGGTAAAATCTCCAAGGAGGAAACATCCATGGGTTGAACTACAACCATTGGGTACTATATATATTGGGTGGTAAATTAGAAATTCCACAAAGTGACCAATCCTATATCACCAACCAATGTAGAGTTTATGTCTACCCAACCCTGTTGGAAAGTATGAAATCCATCAATGATGCGGAGTCACCATATATTGGACAACATACCAAACCAATATCGATGGAAGATTATAAATTCCTCAAGAGTACATACACATCCCATATACCCCACTCTATTGGAGTTTATGTCTATCCATACACATAGGCCTACTAATAATATAGCCAACTCTCTATCCAAGGCACTCATGCCTCTAGAGAGCCTCCCTTACATAGCTATCCGGACCTTCCCTATCGTAGCCATGACTTCTTGCTTGCCTATCCAAGTCATCCCAACTCTCAACAAGACTTCTTGCTTGGCTATCTGGACTCCCGTCCTAACCAAGACTTCATGCCTTTCACAAGGACTTCCTAGTGTAATCATGTGAATGCAAAATGATTCAATCAAACAATTCAACATAGAACATGTGATCAATACATTCCATATCACAAATAGACCTAAAAATGTGAAACACAAGTCTAATAGTCTAGATGCAAAAACATGAATTAAACCTAGAGTAAGTGAAAACACCTAACACAAAAACTCCTAGTTTCATTCATACAAACAACACTTGAATATATCATATTCATGAAACACATATTCAAGATGTCATACATATACACAATAAAATGCTAGAATCATAAAATGATTTCAACTAATATTCTAGCCAAAGAATTAGAGAAATGATAAAATGATTACTTAATTAAATCTTAGATTTCTCTAAAAACACATACACATACAATAATCCTAGATTACATCAATCATAGGATCAAAACAAAATACCAGGTCATTTATCATCAAAATGATTCAATCAAGTCTCAAACAACCTTAGATATCAAACTAATCATAGTACAACTCTCAAACATGTGAAAATCATTGAATCTAAGAAACTAGCTCACATATGTCTCTAATTAGACTTTTGATTAGGTTTGATTATGAAGCTATCTTTCTCAATAGCATTCACCATATATATACATACATATAGAAGAAGAAAACCCAAGCAAATTGAAGGTTATAAAAGAAGAAATCTCAAAGATATGAAAACTACCTTGCAATCACGAGCTGTTTTGGTTTTCTATGTAGAACCACTAGAAAAATCAATCAAAAAGCTGCAAGACTACTTAGAAACGGTAGAGAACTTGATTGCGAACAATCTCCAACTTAAATCACTCAATTCCGACTTCGTATGAGAAAGTTATGATATTTGGAAGGTGAGAAAAAGTTGAGAGAAAATTATGCTCTAGGGAAATTCTAATTTTTCTCCTTAAATGAAATGGGAGAGAATTGGAAATATTTAAAAGGAAGAGAGAGAGGGAAAGAGGCAGCCAACTAGCATGTGCCACGTTAGCACCACGTGTGGACCGCATGTGGTACACGTGGGCAGAGGGCCATGCTAGCCGTGTGGAAAACGATGACGAAGACAACTCAACGAAAGAGAATGCAAAGTAGCGTAGCTACATCGTTTGAACTCGAAGCCTAATGAATGAGTAACTGAAATGACCAAGACTCAATAAGGAATCATAAGAGATCATGTTCAAGTCCAAAAAAAATAAAAATAAAAATAAAACAAAAACAAATAGACACCAAGTCACACACATATGCCGTTTCCTAGACATAGTCCTAGAACATGCATTTTCCAATGATTATCAATTTAAATCTAATGCATGAGCATATATTTTCAAGTGTGTGAAAGTGTTGTACGAATGATATAAAATCATGTAATGATACATATGAATGTCATGTGTGTGTGTGCGCCTAAGCATTGCAAGAGGAATGAGGTATAAATTACCTTTATTGTGCAACTTAGCACATTTCTCTTTGAAGACTCCATCTTGCATGTGCTGTGGCCAAGTCTTTTTTTTGAAGATTTGAATTATCAATTCTAAGACCACTAAACGATACAAGAAAAACATCGCTTTGATATTGAATAGATGTCAAGACAAACCAAAAACCTAACACACCTTGTATGATGTGATCATTTAGGACTGGGCCACGATCTATATGAATCTCTTAATAAGATCCGTTACATGATGAGATTCATATATATCGACAAAAGATGGCTATATAGGTGTGATCTTAATCCTGAGTGTCTTATCGACCCCTTCAGGTTAGATCGTGGTTTTTGATATACCATGGGTGAGATTGGAGTTACATTCCCGGTTAATATGCTTCATATATTGGAATCGCGGTTTGGCTTGTGGCTGGGAAGGTTTGTACACAATAGTGAAATTCACTCCTTCTTGCGAGAAGTAGATAATAGTTCTCTTAAGGGTTGATTCGGGGCTTGAACAATATGAGCGCTCTCCTAATTTCGTAAGGAATGTAGGATTTATTGTTCATTAGAAAATCAATGGTACTTAATGGAAAGATATAATTAGAAGGGTATAACGGACATTATGCCCAGCTCTAATTATGAACTACTTGTGGAGGATTATACCATATGTAATAGCTATATCGATGGATACAAAGAGTTATTGGTTTGTGTAAAAACGTCTACAATTGAGAGAGTGCAGCTTCGGGTTTTAAGTGGAATAACACTGAAGTTAATAATCATGAAATATTAATTAAAGAGTTTAATTAATTATTTCTAAGGATTATTAGAGCTCAAAATATTGTGAGTCCATTAGGTCCCTTTGCTAGCCCGATCAATTTAGGAAACAAGGGTCACAGTTAATTAATTGGATTGTCCAATTAATTATGTTACAAAAGTAACACGTATCCATTTTGGAATTAATTGAATAATGAGATTATTTAATTAATGAATTTAATGATTATAGCAATTAAATAATGAGATTATTTAATTATGTTATTAATTATTGATGTTATATTTGAAAAATGGGATAATATGATTATCTTATTTTTAATTAATTAAATATTAATTTTGAATTTAAATAGTTTAAATTCAAATTAGATGATATATGTTAATAAAATAAAATAAAGATTTTGTTTTTAAATTAAAAAGATATCATCAATTGTTTTTATTAAAAGATATATATATATATATATATATATATATGATATATATTGTATAAGAAAAAGAAAAAATTAACAACACACAACAAAAGAAAAGAGAGACAGAGGTGTACGGCACACACAAAACAATAAAATAAAAGAATTTGTTCTTCTTGAGTGGCTGAACCAAAAACAATACAATGAGCAAGAGTTGTCTTTCGTGTGTTTTTCTTCATCCTCCTTGTTCCTGAGTACCGTGACGCGCCCACCAACCGTTATCAATCCCGGGTCATAGCGAGGAAGATCTTGTGGTTCAAATCAGAGAGCATATCGTATTAAAGAGAAGGAACCTCCAACGCTGGTATGAAATCGCTTCACCTTCATAGTTGTTTTCAATTATTACTGTATAATTAGGTTTACTTGATGATTGCACAAAATTTTTAAAACCCTTCCGCTATGCAATCTGTAACCCTAGGTTCCTACACCACGAAACTTGGTAGCTGAACTTGTATCATATTTCGGGGTTTGTCTCGCTATTCACTTATACGAGATAAACCGCGAAACTTGGCAGTGATTTCAACCAAATGGTATGCAGTACATAACGCTATACATTTTGACGACCCCAACCACGAAACTTGGCAGAGGCATCAACATTGAATTTCACGATACGAATGTGGTACACCTTTTTGCCTGGCGCGGTACACTCTAATGAAAACTGGAAAATTTCAACAAAAAAATTTCGTCCTTTCGCGCTCCATTCAAATCCAACATTCTCACTTATCTGCAATCTCTCCAAAACTAAAAAAGAACATAAAAAATAAAGGCGAGCCGAAAGGCTCTTATAAAAGAACTAATATACATAAATCATCAAATATCCAAAAAATAAATAAATGCTAACTACTATGTACAAGGTAATACCTTCCATACTTTGCTCAAGTTGGTTCATGGAGGAAGATTACCTCCTTAAGACCCTCCTTGTCTTGCTCCTAATAAACCTTCAAACTCTGCCCATTCACTTTGAATCTCTCCTTGGCAACATTTTCTATTTCGATGGCTCCATGTGAGAAAACTTTTGTTACCATATAAGGTCCCGTTGACGCGTCCAAATCGATTCTAATAAAACTACACTAATGAGGATGACTAAGGCCGAGCTGATCCTAGGTTAAGGATGCTAAGCAACTAAACTACAACGAGAATTAAAGGGGTGCGCGGGTGGTTCACCCATTGCAAGTGTACAAGTCGTACGAGTAGTAAAGGGTACACTAGTAAGGGTGGTCGTTCCCACGGGGAGGTAACTTAGCTAACAAGTAATTCTAGGTTATCATTTATTATCGAATTCTAATTTCTAACAAATTCACTAATTAATATTATCTAAATCAATTATACTAAGCTTGCAATGGACTAAATTACCAAATCTACTACAACAACATAAGATTATGCTAGATTAAAAGATGTTAGGGGATTGATTCATTCAAGTAACAACCATTTCATTAACCAATCATTCATTAAGCACAATCACAACCATTCTAAGGCATGCATTTCATCATCAATAATATAAAGCACCAAATTCATCATCTTACATATAATCTAAAATCATAGATAAGTGATTAAGAGAGAATTTCGGAATAGTGATGTAGAGATTCTCTTAACTAACAAAAGTTATGAATTACTTAGAGAAATCTCTATAAAATGGATAGTGAAAGGTTCATACACATAGTGGACACTTTATGCATGAATATCAACTACCAAGTGTGTACAAATATATGTATATGCAAGACATGTCATCCATATATCATTATAGTTCATAATACACACATACAAAACCTTAAAGAGTGAAATAACAAATGGATTGATTAATCAATGGTTTAATTACAAGAGTTACATCAATCCCCCAACAAAAGGGTTTAGTTACACATAGAAGTACATAAACAAGAAACTACAAAGGAAGAGCAAAACAAACCCATTTGGATTGGTTTCTTGGCTAAGATGACTCCTCCTTGCAATCCAAGCACAATATCATTCTAGAGCAACTCACAAAGATCAAGTCTAGGAAACTAAAAATGGTGTCTGGCTACCTAGAAAGTGATGGGAAAATGTTTAAGAAACTAAAACCAAGTGAGAGAGTTCTTTTCTCTCTAAGATTCTATACTAAGCTAAGTTATCTAAAAAATAAGTAACTGGTGTAGTGTAACTAAGTTGTCTAAGGTAAGTTATCTATAAATATCTATATTGGTTAGGTGTGTTTTACAAGTTTTTAGTGATAGGAGAGGCAAGTGGTGATGGGAGAGGCAAGTGGGCCGAGTTGGCATAATTTCCAGGACTTCCCGCGAGCTTGTTCACTTTGGTTCTCGGGTTTGTTCCTACCGGGGTGATCTCGCGGTGAAATGTGAAGAATTCCTGCGAGTTTACGTCTACCGGCCTGCTGGATATGTCTCTCGGCATGAAACCGTAGAGTTCAAGCGAGTTTGGGAGACTTTGCACGTGAAAGAACTTGCTGGAATGAGGTTGAAGCTTGAAGCTTGGCCATGGAGGTTTGGAAGACTTTGAGCTTTTGGAAGAGAGAGAAATCGTGTGCATGGGAGGCTCATAGTGGTTCCATCGTGACCGGGAGGAAGAGGGCTTCCGATCTGGTTAGAGAACATCGGGAAAATCCTCGAAGAACGGTTGAAAAATGGTCGGGTTGAAGTTGGGTCTGTTGTAGGTCTAACCGGGTTCACTGGTCGTCGGGTCGACCCGTTTGTTGAAGAAGAGGATGTGACATCATCCTGACGTCACGCTTACGCAATCTTGTAAAAAATGACACCGTTCTGCATGGTGACATGGTGCTGATGCTTGCTTTAGCTGACGAATTACATAATGGACTCTTAAGCTCTTCACTAATCACTGAATTTGCAATAATTTCTCCAGAATTTCACTTTGACCCCTGATTCTCCATAAATACATATTTGCCCTCTTTTGTCCATGATTTTGCTACTTTCGTCCAGTTTGGTCTAAAATACCCCTGATGAGCTGAAATACCTAAAAAACACTTATTTACAACAATAAATACCAAAAAGGCTCAAAAAAAGGTTACAAATGCTAAGTAAGGGAGCTTTAAATGTGAACATTTGAAGCGCGATCACCCGTCCAACGACTTTTCAACTTACCAGGGAACAATCTCAACTTGGAATTGAAAAGAAGAACCTTGTGGCCAATTTTAATATCCTTGAATGCCAAACTCTTTTCATGCCACACTTTTGTCTTCTCTTTGTAAATCCTCGAGTTCTCATAAGACTCAAGTCTCAATTCCTCCAGTTCACTTAACTGTAAACTTCGTTTCTCTCTGACTCCCTTTAAATCCATGTTGAACATTTTGATTGCCCACCATGCTCTATGTTCAAGCTCAAAGGGAAGATGGCAAGCCTTTCCGTACACAAGTCGGAATGGTGACATTCCTACAGGTGACTTATACACTGTCTTGTATACCCACAAGGCATCATCTAAATTTGCTGCCCAATCCTTCCTTCGAACACTGACTGACTTTTCTAAAATGCTCTTAAGTTCTCTATTTGTCACCTCGGCTTGCCCATTGGCCTACGGATGGTACGGAGTGGTGACTCTATGCTTTACCCCATATTTCTTAAGCAAGGATGAAAAGTTCTTGTTGCAAAATTTGAAGCCTTCGTCAATCACGATTGCCCTTAGTGTGCCAAATCGTGTGAAGATATTCTTTTTAAGAAATTTGGTGACTTCATTCGCTCCACATGTTTGGTTTGCAATTGCTTTAACCCACTTTGAAACATAATCTACGGCAACAAGAATATACTGATTTCTATAAGAACTAGGAAACGGTCCCATAAAGTCTTTCAAGTAGTCCTCATCAAACTTGAATGAGACATCCTTCATCAAGAGGGAACGTAATGGTTTCTTGATTTTCGAGAAATTCTTGATAAACCTCCTGTAAAATCCTACATGCCCTAAGAAACTTCGGATACCTTTCATTGAACTCAGGGGTGGCAACTTCTTTATCACTTCTACCTTTACCCTATCCACATTTATCCCTTGACATGATATCTGGTGTCCCAAAACGATGCCCTCTTTAACCATAAAGTGGAATTTCTCCCAATTGAGCACCAAATTCGTATCCTTGTATCTCTGAAGCACATTACCTAAATTTTGCAAACATCTGTCGAAATTGGCCCAAACACGGAGAAGTCATCCATGAAGACTTCGATATAATGCTCCACCATGTCAAAAAAGATCGCCATTATACACCTCTGAAATATAGTTAGCGTGTTACATAGCCAAAACGACATTCTTCTGTATGCGAAGGTTTCATAAGGACAGGTGAATGTTGTCTTCTCCTGATCTGCGGGGTCAATCGGTATTTGATTGTACCCAGCATAACCATCTAGGAAATAGTAATACTCGTGCTCAGCTAACCTTTCCAACGTCTGATCAATAAAAGGTAGCGGAAAATGGTCCTTCCTAGTAGCATTGTTAAGTTTCCTATAATTTATGCATACTCTCCACCCTGTGACTGTCCGTGTTGGAATCAATTCATTGTTCTCGTTTAGGACTATTGTTATCCCACTTTTCTTTGGCACAACTTGCACCGGGCTCACCCAAGAGTTGTCTGAAATCGGGTAGATTATTCCTGCATCCAACAATTTCAAAACCTCGGCTCTCACCACTTCTTTCATGTTCTGATTGAGCCTTCATTGATAATCTACCATTGCCTTAAACTCATCCTCCATGATGATCTTGTGCATATAAAGAGAAGGGCTCAATCCCTTAATGTCCGAAAAGGACCACCCTATAGCACTTTTATGCTCTCTCAAAACTCTCAACAATTTCTCCCCTTCTAACTTAGATAAAGAAGCTGAAATGATAACTGGAAGAGAAGTAGAATTGCCTAAGAATGCATACCTTAAGTGCATAGGTAATTGCTTGAGCTCAAGTATGGGTGGTTCCTCAATGAAAGGTGGCAACTTCGGCTTTCCTTCTCCGAGCTCTTCAAATTTCCACCTCCCTTTGAAGTTTGTAGAAGTTCCGGAATTTAAAAGTAGAGCACATTCCACGACTTCCTCATCATCGTCATCTTCGGAGACTCCATGTATAATGTAAGATTCCATAGGTTCCATTGGGCTATCTCTTCTGAAAAACTCTTTTACAAACGGCTCTATAATTTACGCACTCGTACAGTTTTCCACCCCTAATGGCTTTTTTCCAACCTTTGACATATCAAAGACCACGTGCTCTTCTCTAACTCTCAAGGTCATCTTTTCTTCCTTAACATCAATTAATGCCCCTACTGTTTTTAGAAATGGCCTACCAAGAAGTAGAGGTATTTCCACATATTCTTCCATTTCTAAGATAACGAAGTCTACCGGAAATGTAGTGCAATGATAGAGTAGGAAAACGTCCCATATAGACTAAGGGATTTTATGATTATTGGCATTTGAAGGCACGCGTACTATTTGAACAGTACAATTGAATGATTTCCAAACTTATCACTAAATTAATCTAAAGCTAATTCTAAGCATGTATTCAACAGATAAAGTAAATCACACAAGAGAACGATATTTGTAATACGATGAAATAATGCTAGAATTTTGAATCCACCTCACCCTTCTAATTAAGAATTCGATCCACCTAATCTCCAAAATTACAAAAGTATACGTTATAGGTTCGTGCCCCCTTTAACTAACTCCTAATCTCTTTCAAGCAATAGAAATCACACCCAAACATACTGAATATAATTGGGCTAATCTAGCATGATAGGGCACACACACGATATCCCTATACGCTAACCTCGTGTATCTCTACCTTACTGATCATATATAGTGGATATCGTGACGAGCACGTTCAGTGCGTTACCTCTCGATTTATTCACACAACCAATAAATCAATTACAAGATGATCAATCAAGCAAAAACATTAAGTATACAAAATATTCATATTACAACACAAGCATTTTAAGATAAATTAGGCAAATCTTTATGAAAGATTAAGGGTTTGGTATCATCATAACTCTAGCATATACAAAAGTAAGAGATAAAGTTGCAATAATTGAACTAAGATGATGAACTTCTTATTTGCAAGTGCTAGGCTCTTATAACTTGATGTTTCCAAGCTTCCTTTGATGCTCCAAAGTGACGATTGATGATAGGTATGGTGTGTAAGGGAAGGTTATGGAGTGGAGCTGATGGATTTATGGTGGTTTATGGAGAAGAGATGATGATTGTGGTGAATTTGTGTTCAATATATAGAGGATTTGATAATAGGCGTTTTTGGAGCAATTCTGATAACTATATTTTGTGAAGCACACTTGAAAATAATGGAAAAATGATATATATATATATAGGTAGGTTCAAGTGGGTCCCAAAAAAGGTGAAAAACAAGCGGTTACAGTCATCTCTGGGTACGTCTCGCGATACGCTTTAACGAAACGTACTACGAGATGACTCCTGAAGAGACTCACGATACACCATTTTGTCTGACTCAGTTTGCTTTAATGAACTCAACCGTAAAACATGGCAGAGTATGTGGTCTTCCATTTCACGGTACATCTTGCTATTCGCTTTAACGACCTATCTAACGAAAGTTGGCAATGGATCAGGTCTTCAATTACGCGGTACATGTCGCTATACACTTTAACGACCTCAACCGCGAAACATCTCAATAGATATACTCTTGATTTTTACTGTACAAGTCGTTATTCACTTTAACGACTGGTTTGACGAAAGTGCTTTTTCAACCCGAAAGTCCTTTATTTGGCCAGAAAATCCCTGTTATCGCATGTAGACTCCTTCCAAAACAAAATAGACCTACAAACAAGTATTTAAACATTAAAACATGGTAATTCCAAGAAAAACGAGATCAAAACATAGGAAAAATAGGGGATACGCAAAGCGTATAAATAGACTTATCAAATACCACCTTTGGAGAGGTTTAGTGATAAATGTCTGTCTATGATGTCACACAAGAACAAAGGTAGGTCCAATGATAAATTTAGGCTATTTGGTGAAAATAAAGATTCTAGCAATGTTTCAAGTGCAAGTTATCTTCAAGATTGGGCCAATCATATGCAAAAAAAGGTTGTGGAGCTAAAGGCTAAGGTGGTTCAACATGATGCGAAAATCAAGAGCTTGGAAGAAAGCATCTCCTCAAGCAAAGCTTCCACCTCTAAGCACTATATGAGAACAACAAACCATGCAAAGTTCTTTGATGGCACAAGTGGCTAGTAATGACATATTGGTTTTTGAGGTATCGTTTCGTTTCCTTTTGGCTTCATTTCTTGTCAAAAAGGGGGAGAAATATATGGTAATAAAACTAGCTCAAAACTAGCTCTAGACTACTCATCTATCTTTTAATCATCTATTTCTTTTTATGTTTATTTTGTTGTTTTTAATTGGTATCTTGAACTCTTTTGGCATGTAATATTAGAAGAGATTTCTTGTTATGGATAGTATGCATGTATTAAGGGGGAGTATACATGTATCCATTTGGACTTTATTGCTTTATCTCTATATTCTCTATTGTATATACATTGCTCTTCAAGTTGATGTTAGGTGAAATCAAGATAAGATTACATGAAGAAGTTCAAGATGTGTTGAAGATTAGTCTAGGATTGTACAAACCCATTGCAATGTGAGGGTGTGTTTGTGACCAATCTTCACTTTGTATGTTTTAGTTGTTGTATAGGTGTTTTTTCATGGAATTTGCCAAAAAGGGAGATTGTTAGGTTTTTGAGTCATGTTGGCATAATTCCATATCAAAACAACATTTCACTTGTATTGATTAGTTGTCTAAGATTAGTTTTGATTCAAGTTTCAAGGAAGAATTGGCAACTTATCAAGCAAGATGAAGTCTTCAAGAGGAACGAGCTTTGTTGCACATCGAATGTATATCTAGACCTCTTTCCTATTGCAAGGCTTAAGCGTACACACACATACACATTGTATACATTTGTGTCCCTACATCGTTGCGCTAAATTGGTATAACACATTCACACACATTTCAATGTATGCACATACATTAGATTTAAATTGACAAGTTTTGTAAAATACATGTTCTAAGACTATATCTAAGAAATGGCATACTTGTATGTTCATGGGTTTGTTTGTTTGTGTGCTTATGATATCAGAATTGAATATGTTCTCATAATATTCTTTATTGAGTTACGGTCGTTTCAGTTACTTATTCATTAGTTTTCTAGTTCCAAGTGGGAAGTTACGAAAATTTTCTTGTGTTTGACGTTCATGGTTTTTGTCTTTGTATATCGAGTCGATTTCCATATCTTTTGTGAATGTTTAATTAACATCCATGTCCGTGAGAGAGTTACAGTTCATAATTCGAAAACGGATTCGAATTCAAAGTTCAGAGGCCAGAGAACTGTTGAAGAACTCAAGAGAAGCACAAAAAGGTTGAAAGAGGCAAGAATAGCCAATTGCTACTTGCACCCCTTTCCCGTGTAGGTGTGTAAGCCTCACAGGAAGGGCTTCCTTTTGCCCTCTGAGGCCCACTTGCCTCCATGGGGTGGTGATGTGAGGACGGGCAATTGGCCACCCGAGCCCTCTCTCTCCACCTCACTTTCTCTCCCTTTCTCTCTTTTAAATACTCTCACCCTCTCATTTTCTTTTCTAAGAAACAAAAGTGCAGAAATTTTCTTTGTGATTCTCCCAACTTCCAAACACTATATCCCTCTCATCTCTCATCCGATTTGAGTGATTCAAGTTAGAGAATCTTTGTGTTGAAGTCCTATATCATCTCCAAGCAACCTTGAGGTCTATTGTTCAACTTTTTTGTTGACCAACACAAATTTCGTGGCTGCACTTTTATTCAAGGTGATTGACTTATCTTTTGAGTTTTGTACTTTATGATTTTCAATTATCTTGGGATTTCTTCTCCTATATGTGTATGTTACTTGAACAAATGTTCTTAAGAGATAGAGCTTCAATTGAAAGCTAACTGTGCTTAATTAGAAACTTGAATGTGAGTTAGGTTTTTCATAAAACCAATGTTTTCACATGCTTTTGAGTTGTATTGTGATTAGTTTGCTATCTAGGATATTAGGATTATGAGTTATGTTGGCATTATTCTATATCAAACGACATTTGCTTTGTATTGTTTAGTTGTCTAAGTTGTACGGTTTATCAAGCTTCAAAGAAGATGGACAACGATTCAAGTAAAGTGAAGCCTTCGTGTGAGGAAAGCTTTATTGGCTACAAAGACATAATAAGACATATTTCCTCTTACGAGGCTTAGGTGTGCACACACACATTGCATACATTTGTGTCCCTACATCATATCGCTAAATTGTTATAACACATTCTCACACATGTTTTAGTATGTTCATGCATTAGTCTCAAATTGACCAACATTGTAGAAATGAATGTACTATGACTATCTCTAGGAAATTGCATACTTATGTGACCTTATGTTTATTTGTTTGTATTTTAGTGATTTGGACTTGAATATATTCTCATATGATTCCTTATTGAGTTCTGGTCATTTCGGTTACTCATACATTAGTTTTCAAGTTCAAACTAGGAAGTTACGAAACTCAACGTTCTCTTACAATGCGTTGTCTTCATCGTCGTTTATCAAGTCGAGTTCATATCCATTTGTCCTTGTGTGTTAGTGAGTTACGATTTGTAATTGCCCCCCCCCCCCGGTGTCCAAGCGCCTCCATAGGGAGCCCAAGTGGTCCCCACACTTTCCCTCCCAATCTCTTTTAAATATTCTCTCTCTCTCACTTGTTCATTTGTGAAGAAAAAGTGCAGAATTTTTCAAGTATTTTCTCTCAACTTCCAAACACCATAACTCACTCATCTCTCATTCGATTTGAGTGATTCAAGTTGGAGAATCTTCATATTGGAGTTGTCTACAAACCGTAAGCAACCTTAAGTCCATTTGATTGAGTTTTCTTTTGGTTCCACACCAAATTCGGACTGCACCCTCTTGTTCTAGGTAATTGTAAATTCCTTTGTGTTTTGAGCTTAATGATCTTCAATTACCATAGGATTTGTTCCTCTATATGTGTATGTTCTTGATCAAATGATATTAGGTTTGTGAGCTTCAATTAAAAGCTAATTTGAGCTTAATTAGAATCTTGAATGTGAGTTAGGTTTTTCTAAACCTATGTTTTCATATGCTTGTGAGTTGTATTGTGATTAGCTTTGAATCTAGGATTATTTGTGCATTGATTATGAATATTCTAATGATTAATAATTCCTAGTTTTGCTATATGTCTTTGATTGAACATATCTGGAAATAGCACAAGTTGTATGTTTAGAGCATTCATTAGATACACTTGATTGATTTATGAATATCTGCTCTAATTGATTTCTAGAGAAGTTTGTAGATCTAATCTCATTTCTCTAGCATTTTAGTTTTTGTACTAAAGGCTTGAATATGAGCTTCATGAATATGTGTTTATCTTAAGCTTTAGTTCTATGAATCAAATCTATGATTAAAGTATGTTTGGTGTTTTGGCATATCTAGATTTTGGTTTTCATGTGTTTATGACCTAGACTATTTTTGTTGTGATCTTTGTTTACTAAGTCTAGTTCTACATCAAGTGTACATAATCCATACATTTCATTTGTTCATGCATCATCTTGTGTGATTGCATATTTTGGATTGTAAACTAGAAAATCATACATTGTGTGCTCATTATCTAATTCTAGTTTCCATAGTTCATATGATCATATGTCTTATGTTGGTTGTGCTTGCATCATTTGCATCACTTAGATCACTTGCCTTGTAAAAGGTAGAAGTATCATATTAGGGTGGATTCTTTAATATTGAGCAAGGAAGTCTTGACTAAGAGCAAGGGGCTAGGAATAGTCAAGCAAGGGAAGTCTTGGCAAGAAGCATGTGGCTTCGGTAAGTCCGAGCAATTTAGAAGACTTGGCATGAAGCATGTGGCTTCGGTAAGTCTGTGCAATTTGGAAGTCTTGGCAAGAAGCATGAAGCTTCTATAAGTCTGAGCAAGCGAGGAAGTCTTGGCATGAAGCATGCGGCTTTAAGTAAGTCCGAGCAATGATACTTTCTAGAGACATGCGATTTGTCTCAATTAGAAAGTAGGCAAGTTTCTCTCTAGTAGGAATAGGTAAGAGGGATATCCAATAGATAGTGATACATGTGAGTTGGTCACTTTTGAGGGTGTACTCTTATTTAACTAGTGAAAAATATTTTACTGGTGGTTATGGATTCAACCCATGGATGTTTCCTCTTTGAAGGTTTACCATGTAAAAAATCATGTGTTAAGTTTCTCTTTTCCTATCTCTTTTTATTTGTATATGTGATTTACTATATCTTGTTTAAGATCTTCATTTCTTCATATCCTTATAAACAAGTTTCTTGTAGAGAAAGAGTTGCACACATTATTTGTTGAATCATCGTTTGTCTCTTGTATCTTTGTAAGTGTTTAAACATTGTATCTTGTGATATTTTATATCAAGTTGTAAAATTCTACTTACTGAATTTACATTGTAATATTCAAAGTACAACTTGTGGAATTTGCTTTGCCTTGAACATACTTATATATATAAGATACATTGCCTCTTGTTATATGTTATGTAGACTAAGGGTGGTGAATCTAGCATACATGTGATTATTGTTTTCTCATAATAATCATAATAAAGGTTAATCTGTATGCTCATCAAGGTTTTGACAAAAGCCTCGAAAGAGTTTTTTATAATTAAAGTGTCAACTTACTCACCCCCTTAAGTTGTTCAATATAACCTTGTAGGTATTTCATATGACTATTTGTGATTTAATTGAGTGTGTTTGAATTATTGATAGTCCTTACATGTGCTATGAGTATTTAATTGAACATATTTAGGATTAGCACAATTTATTATATATTTAAAGCCTTTTAGGATTCAATTGTTTGATTTGTGAATATGTGCTCTAATTAATTACTAGAGAATTTTATAGATCATATCTCATATCTCTAGTATTTTAGTTTTAGCTCTAAAGTCTTGAATATGTGCTTCATGAACATGTTTATTTCAAGCTTTAGTGACATGAATAAAATCTAGGGTTAAAGTTTGTTATTAGTGATTTGGCATGCTCTAGGTTTTTTGTTCATATATGAGATCTAGACTACTTTGTTTTGTGAACTTTGTTGACTATGTCTAGTTTTTCATGGAATGTACCTAATCTATACATTTCATATGTTCATGCATCATTTTATGTGATATCATATTTTGGATTATAAACTAGAAAAATATACATTGTGTGCTCATTGATTATTTCTAGTTTCCATAGGATGTATTGATCACATATCCTATGTTGCATATGTTTGCATCATTTGCATCACTTAGATCATTTGTCTTGCAAAAGGTGAAAGTCTTATGTTGGAAGTGTGATGCTTCAATTTGAGCAAGAAGTCTTAACTAGAGACTTGCTAGGTGTCTCGGTTAGTTGAACAAGAAGTCTTGGCTAGGGTTATGAGAATCTGGTTAGTCGAGCAAAAATCTTCATAGAGACATGTGAGGTGTCTTGGATAGGAAGTAACTTTCTAAAGGCATGCGAGGTGTCTTGGATAGAAAGTTGTGGCAAGTCTTTCATTAGTAAAAGGCTCGAGAGTAGAATAAAAGGGATATTCAAGAGAGATTGTATCATGTGATTTGGTCACTTTTAAGGGTGTTACCGGTGGTTGATCGTGCCAAATATGTAGTATATGTAGACCCTCATTTCCTTATCCTTTGTTCTGTTTTCGTGCGTTTTGGCGTCTCTAATAGTTGTTATGTGCGTAATTGTAGGAAATAGTGCAATGATGGGTTTGGAAGCGTGTTACGGTGATTCCGGCAGAAAGGTGGCAAAAGGAAAGGCAAAAGATCATCAGCAGCTTTATTGTGCGGGTCCAGTGCGGGTCGCAACCGCACTCCAACCGCATTTCTACCACAGCCGGGACCTGATGCTTGAAGAAGAGTTAGAGTGCGGGTATAGTGCGGGTCATCCAACCGCACTCCACCCGCACTGCAACCAAATCCAGAGAAGTTGATTCTACACCTGACATTAAAGTGCGAGTAAAGTACGGGTCATCCAACCGCACTCCACCCGCACTACAAGCAAATCCAGAGAAGCTGATTTCACACCTGACATTAAAGTGTGGGTTAAGTGCGGGTGATTCAACCGCACTCCGAACTGAAATCGAGAAGTGGAAATCACACTTGACGTTAAAGTACGGGTCAAGTATAAGTCATTCAACCGCACTCCACTTGCACTGTAGCACAATCCAGAAAGCTGAATCTGCACATGATCATTATAGTGCGGGTAAAGTACGGGTAATCCAACCGTACTCCATTCGCACTCTACGCGCGCCAGATCTCATTTTGAAGCTTAAGTGACCTATTTTTATATGTAATATAATAGAATGTTATAGAATTCGTTTTAGTAACCTTTTACTTAGTTCTTAAGATAACCTATATATAAAAACACTCTCTCTCACTCTTACACACATTCTCTACTCAACTTCAAGGAAGATAGGAGATTGAAGCAACTTCAAGGAAGGAGATGATCTCCAAGGGTTCTTCCTCTTTCCTTTCTCTTGTTTTCGTAGTTGTAATGAGTTGCTAAATCCCCTCTAAGGGGTTGATGGAGAATATTGGGCTTGTACATAAACTTAGTTCTATATATATTCATATCTACATTTCATTGTTCTATTCTTGTTCTTTAATGGTTTTCATTGAGTATTTGTTTAGACAAATCATCTTAGCAAGTTCTCATTGGTTTATGTATGAGCATTGCATCTAGATATACATGATGTTTAGTTGTATCTTGCTCGAATGAATAAACGGAACGTCATGAACTCCGATCCTTAAACCGCGATCTCAATCTAACATTGAACGGGTTTCCGACACTATACATCCTAGGTCGGTACTTGTGAGAGGATTATAAGTCAACACTATACATCATAGGTTGGCTAATTTGTAATCGGTTGAATCTTTGATAAGTAGATGAGCTTAATTTCCAGAATCCGTATGTACAACCAACACTATACATCCTAGGTTGGTGGTTTACAACAGATTAGTCCCTAATAGGTGGTCCTCACTATAAATCCTAGGTTGATCACTTGATAGGGATAAATAACCGACTCTATACATCCTAGGTCGGTTACCTTTGAATAGACGTGCTTATTTACCAGTTTGTTGCATTACCCAGTATTTACTTTCGAATCTGTTAACTCCTTAGTTTCCATCATTTATATATTCTTCATTCCATTTTCCCTTTATCTAGGTTGCATCGTTAGTTTAGATTTATTATTGTGTTAAGTCACATTTTACAACATTCTCATTTACTTATTATTAATTACATGAATGCTACTCTAGCAATAGCTAGTTCTTGCTAGTCCCGCGTCCCTGTGGATGACACCCGACTTACCACTACAATTGTGTTTTAAAACCAATTAGGACTTGTGAGGGTTTTACAAATTGTTTTGACGGACGGTTTTCTAACAGCGTGAACCGTCTTCATCAGTGGTTGTGGATTCAACCCGTGGATGTTTCCTCTTCGGAGGTTTTACCACGTAAAAATCATGTGTCAGATATCTCTATTCTTATCTCTTTGATATTTGTTTGTGTGTTTGATTAGATCTTGTTTGGATCCTTATTGATTAATATCTTCGTAAGACAAGACCTTTGTAAATATTGGTTCTTTGACTAGTACTTGTTCTTATGGATCACTTATAAAAGAATACAAGTACTTAATGATTTATGTATTAGTATAATCTCTTCATACAAATCATAAACTATATTTGACCACACTAATTGTATATGCTATCTAGAGGGACAAACTTTTTTTTGTTCAAAGGGATTGAAAAGAGGTTTAAAAACCTATTCACCCTACCCCCGGTTAACTTTAAGCAATTTAACTGTGTTTGTATTTTCAGAAGCTACAACTGATTTTGAATCCCATCACCACACCTTTGCCTTAGACGCCAAGGATTGCGAACTTCCTAAACCTTATGGCAGCCCCATACTGCATGCAACGTCATCTCGTAGGCTTTAATCGCTCTAAATATATATGTATTTAAGCGCATATTTTCCTAAACTTTGTGTACGTTACTTGAGCATTTGTGTTGTTTAATTGCGTCTTTGAGTGCTTTTCAGGTATTTTTAGGTCTTAAGGACATTTTAGTACTTAATGATGGATTTTGGAGAAAAGGAACCTTAAACTGAAGTGTGGAGCATTTCTGCTAGTTGAAGTCGTAGAAGGAAGTCGCAAAACTATATCAGAGAAATCAGTGACTTAGGCCTGCGAGTTGAAGTCACAAATTGAGCTAACATAACAACATTAGAGAAATTTGCGAGATGGAGTTACGAGTTGAAGTCATAGATGTACATTGCAATTTTAACCAGACATTTTCTACGAAGTCCATTCTGCGAGATCTACCAAACAATTCAACATTAGAAGAATCAGCAACATGAAGCTGCTAGATGAAGAAGCAGATTAGCTCCGTAAAAGATTTTTGAGAGTTCCAACAAGCAGAAGAAGTAGCAGATCAAGATCTGCGAGATCTGTGACTTGAAGTCTCAAATCTTGGTCGCAGAAACTGTGTCATGTCAGCTACGCACATGCCTTTTATCCAAAACTTTTCCCCACTATATAAACTCAGTTTTCTTTTGCAGAAAGTGTGTTGTGCCTTGTTAGTAAACTTAGAAACCCTTTTCACAAACACTTTCCTTTTGAAAACACTTTCGATTAAACACTTTATTTTCTTCTAGATAGTTTGAATCAATTTTAAATAAGCTTTCTTAGAATCTTCTACATGGTTTTAAAAGCTACTGTTGGATATCAAGGAAGGATTTGTTGAGCAAGGCTAGAGAAAAGCATCAAAGAACATAATAAGCTTTATTTATCTTTCTATTTTCTTTTCTTGTATTTTCTTTGTAATGAGTAGCTAAATCTCTCTTTTTGGGGGATTAATGTTGTATATATGTAAACACTTTTTGTAATCTCCTAATCTATCTTTTTATCCATTGAGTTTTCACTTATGTTGAATATGTCTTTATGATAAATGTTGAATTAGAAGTTTTATTTGATATACAAGCATGATTTTTATTTCATGAAAAGTTAGATCTATTATATAGTTGAAGAACTCTTTATAGGTTTTGCTTGAAGCTCTAAAGAAGACAAATCATCTTGACCACCCTAGTTCTAGGTTTGAGCAATTTGACAAAAGAGGGTATTACTGATTAATGAATGAATTGACCTTTCTTCTTAGTAATGGATTTTATTTGATTGAGATTAGGTGGTGAAATTGATAGTAACATATTGCATCATTAACTCCCCAACATCTTTCTATAATATCTTAATTTCGATATATTTCCATAAAATTGTGTTGAAATTACTTGATCCCAATTAGATAATTGCAAGCTAGGTTAGTATAACTTATCACTTTCCCGAACTATTGTAATTTTTACTGAGTAAAATTAGGCTAATAACTTTTAGAACTCATTTCCTAGTAGGAACGATACCCCTACTTGTGTCCGCCATACTACACAACGTCTTGTACACTTGCGAAGGGTCATCTAGACTCGCGCACTCCATTTTCATTTCCGTAATATTAACAGTACGATCCGGAGTGTGTTAGGCTTTCTCACACAAAGGGCAAGTTGCAGACATGGTAATCCTTTTTCTTCTCAAATTGACCCCAGTAGGGATCCAATTATTACAAGCTCTCCACACAAACAATTTAACCATCGATGGTAAGTCCATCCTCCATAAATGACATTGGGAGGAAAAAAAGAGTCCTTTTAAATGACATTGTAAATCGGGTGTGGGAGAAGATAAAAATGTGGATATAGAAGATAAAAGTCCACCACAAGAACCCCCAAAATAGCAGCCAGTCTCTCACACTCCTCACCACCCACCAATAGGCTCGTAGGCATAGCTGACTTTTCAAAATTAATGACATGCCCTGAAGCTCATGCATAAACATCCAACACCATACGTATCGCAATACAATCTATATTTGTCGCTTTAGAAAACAGTCAACTATCATCCGCAAAAATCAAATGGGTGATGGTTGGCCCAAATCTACTACACTTGAATCCCAATACTGAACCCAACTCATAAGCCTTCATAATCAAGTTCAATAACCCCTTCGCACATATCAGGAAGAAGTACAGATATAATAGATCTCCATGTCGAAACCCTCTCATCGGAGTCAAGTTACCACAAAGCTCTCCATTTAACATAAATGAGTAGGAAATAGAAGTTGCACACCTCATAATCCGACTCACCCAATCCGCCGAAAAACCCATCTTCCACATCATCTGCTCAATGAAACCCCACTATAAACGGTCATAAGCTTTCGACATGTCTAGTTTGATAGCCATAGAACCATCACGTCTCTTTTTCCTTTTTAATTCGTGTATACACTCAAATCCCTCAATTGCATTATCTGTGATTGAACAGCCCGGAATGAAAGCTCTTTGTGTTTTAGAAATTACCTCACCAAGCGCCATACGAAATCTATTAGTCACAGTCTTCTCAATAATCTTACACAAGACATTACATAGACTAGTATGCCTAAAATCCGTCATATGCACTGCATCCTTGACTTTTGGAATTAAAGTAATTATTATACTGAAAATACCTATAAGGTTATACTAAACAACCTAGAGAGGGGTGAATAGGTTGACACTCTAATTTTAAAACTCTTTCGTGACTTATGTCAAAATCTTTGTGATTATACAAATTAACATTTTAACATTATTGTTATGAGAAAACAATTAACACATGTATGCTCAATTCACCATCCTTAGTCTACACAATATATAACAAGAGACAATGTATCTTATAAACAAGTATATTCAATGAAGAGTAAATTCTACAAGTTGTACTTTGAATATTACAATGTAAGTACACTAAGTAAACTTTACAACTTGATATAGAATATCACAAGATACAATGTTCAAACACTTACAAAATACAAGAGACAAATGTTGATTCAACAAATAATGTGTACATATCTTTCTCTACAAATATCTTGTTAACAAGGATGTGAGGACATGAAGATCTTAAACAAGATATATTCATCATACATACAATTATAGAGAGATAGAGATAGAGATAGAGACATTTGACATATTGATTTTCACGTTGTAAGACCTCCGAAAAAGAAACATTCACGGGTTGAATCCACAACCACCGGCAAACCGTAATCCACTATGATGAAAAGAAGATACACACTCAAAGATATGACCAATCCCACGATACACTCTCCAAGATATCAACTCTTATTCTACCCTCGGGCCTAGTGAATCACTTTGCTTACTTTCTATCCAAGTCACTTCACTTGTCACTTCACTCATGTATCTAGAAAGCAACTTTTTATCCAAGATGCTCAACTCACATCTCTAGGAAGATTTCTTGCTTGGACTTACATGAAGCCTAGCTCATTGCCAAGTCTTCCTTGCATAGTTAATCCGAGCCCCTTGCTATTAACTAAGTCTTCGTGGTTTGGTTATCCGGACCACTTGTCCTAACCAAGACTTCCTTAATTGACTATCTGGAGCCTCACACTCCTAGCCAAGACTTAATTCTCAAGTTGAAGCTTCACTCACTCCAATATGAGGCTTCTACCTTTTGCAAGGCAAATTATCTAAGTGATGCAAATGATGCAAACAAATGCAACATAGAATATACGATCAATACATCCTATGGAAACTAGACTTAGTCATGTGAGCACACAAGTCAAAAAATTGTCTAGTTACAAAACATGAATTGAAACCTAGTGCATGTGAAACACTTAACACATGTGATTCCTAGTTTCATTCACAAAGCTAACACTCGAATAAATCATATACATGAAGCACATATTTAAGATATTAGAAACATATAACAAAAATGCTAGAATCACAAAATATGATCAATGAATACTCTAGCAAGTATTTAGAGCAATGATATAATTAATAATCAATTAAATTCTAGTTAGCTCTAAATACAAAATCAAATGTGTTAATCCTAGATTTGTTCAATTAAAGGATCCAAGCACATGCTAAGGTTATTAATCATGAAATGAGGCAATTAAAACGCAAATAACCCTAGATATCAAGCTAATCACAATACAACTCACAAACATGTGAAAACCTATAATTCTAGAAAACTAGTTCACATTCAGGTCTCTAATTAGACTAGATTAGCTTTGATTTGAAGCTATCATTCTCAATAGCTTTCATCAAACATACACATACATATAGAAGAAGAAAACCCAAGGTAATTGAAGATCATAAAAGATGAAATCACAAAGTTTAGTTCAATACCTAGGAATCTCATGCAGTTTTGGTTTTGAGTGAAGAACCACCACAAAATGTGATCAAACAACTACGAACTCTTTTAAAGAAGGTAGGGGACTTGATTACAAAGATTCTCCAACTTGAATCACTTAATTCGGAGTCCGAATAAGAAAGTTATGGTGTTCGAAAGTTGGAAAAGTTAGAGAGAAAATTCTGCACTTCTCTTTTTCAAATTTTCTTCTTATAATAAAATGGGAGGGAAATGAGATATTTAAAAGAGATGAAAGAGGGAACTTTAGGTGACCAATGGGAGGCTGCCACGTCACCTCCCTATGAGAGACACATGAGCTTCATGGGGCAGAGAGGTGGCTGGCCCGTGAGCCTCACGACCTCTTCACGAGACACCTCAAAATGGCTTTTGGCCATTTCATGCCTCCTCCCGCTCCTCTCGCGTTCTTCGGCCGTATTCAGGCCTCCAAACTCCAAATTTGAATTTGTTTTCGGATTACAAACCGGGACTCCCTCACGCACAAGGAAGACTACAAAACTTTATAAAAAGGTTGAGAATTCGACTCGGTATACGACGACGAAGACAGCAAAACGTATGAAAATGTAAATTAGCGTAGCTTCCTAATTTGGACTCCAAACCTAATGAGTGAGTAACCGAAATGACCGGGACTCAATAAGGAGTCATATAAGATCATGTTCAAGTCCAAAAATAATAAAAGAAAAACAAATAAACACAAAGTCACACAAGTATACCATTTCCTAGACATAGTCATAGAACATGCAAATCACAATGTTTATCAAAATAATCTAATGCATGCGCATACTTCAACAAGTGTGTGAATGTGTTATACAAATTGTATACAACTATGCAGGGACACAAATGAATGTCATGTGTGTCTGTACTTAAAGGTCTTGTAAGAGGAATGAGGTCTAAATATACCTTTGATGCTTTTTCCTCTTGAAGGTTACATTTTGCTTGATATGTTGTCCAATTTCCTTGAAGCTTCATAAACCGTGAATCCTAGACAACTAATCAATACAAATGAAATGTCGTTTTGATATAGAATAATACCAACAAGACTCAAAGTCCTAACACATACCATTCATTGCATCCATAGCAACCCCCTCATTCAGACACTTGAGACAAGCCATTGTCACACTAGGCCCTACTGTTCCCCAATATGTTTGATAAAACAAAGCTGGAAAATCGTCAATCCCCGGAACTTTCATTGGACAATATCAAACACAGCCGACCTCACCTCTTCCTCTGTAAAACTCCCATCCAAAAAATTCCTCGTCGACTCTGAGAGACTTGGATGGATTCCTTCCAAACCTTATCCATCATATGCTGGCATAGCTGGATGACTAGAAGTGAAAATATTTGAAAAATATTGAACTACCACATCCTCCATATCTGCTCCATTATCCTTCCAGACCCCATCTACATCATAAAGTCCCCGCAATCTGTTACAAGCCCTCCTAGTTGAAGCTTTTCTGTGGAAGAAACGTGTATTTTATCGCTTCCTGCACCCAATCTACCTGTGACCGTTGACGCCAAGTCAACCTTAGGTGTTACCATATTATCATTTCAACATTACATTTTTACCCTCTTATATGTATTTATAAGATTACAAGATAACATACTAAATTTATTCATAGAGTTTATAGGCAAAATTGTAAGCTTATCTACCGGGCAAAAATGCTAGGCGACAACAACACTGTAAAGAGCAAGACAACGTACACCAGCATTGCACAAGGATTGTATTTAACAAAAGAAAACCTCAGGTAATAATCTATAAAGAGGGCATTCTATTACATGAATTTATCACTCTTCTACCACTAAGTGCAACAAATCTATCATTATATAACAACAAAGGACATTTATCTATCAAATTCGAACCATCATAAGCTTCTTTAAGGAACACGGTACTCATTGCACCTTTATTTGTGATGTAAAATATACCATGATGCTTTATCAAACAAAGCAGTAGTTTATGTGGTAACAGATACTCCGAATGAAATGCATCCAGTTGAGCAGATGTCAATCTCTTCTCTATAGTCAAGCTGAGGAGTTCATGAAGCACAGCCACCACTCTTTTTCGAGCCTTTGGGTCTTCCAGCTCAAATCTCCTCGCGTTCAAATATGGAGAAGGGAAATCCATTCTCTGCCACTTCTGAAATTCTTCAAGGTATCCCTTGTTTGGTCTAAAACCAGAAGGAAAACACACCTTAAACGCAAAGGGACCAGAGTAGTTACCATCTTTTGTGATCCTAACCTTCTTTTGAGCCCCACTGAAGTTCAAAACTCCTTCGCGTGCTAATTTTTCCTCACCTGCAGTGACTGCCAGCGAAGAATCCCAATTTTCCAATTGAAGATAAGCTTTCCCATTAAAATCTTTCACTGAAAAAAATTCTGGGTACTTTGGGATCAACGTCTTCTTAAAGTTTCGAGGCAAACCCAATTCAGATTCTATGAATTCAATCTTTTCTAATGGCACTCTACACTCAACAGACATCATCAACAACTTCCTCAAATTCTTAACCAAAATTGGTTCCATCAACCCCCTTGCTTCTGCCTCTTCATCAGCAACCTTTTGAGCTTTTTCGGTGAGTGAAACAAAAGGAGGTTTCCCACTACTTCCATCTCCAACATAAAATATAGAAGGGTACTTCTGAATGACAGCCATGAAGTTCCATTTCTGAACAAACCCAACTTCCTTTTCGAGGTCCCGGAGAAGGACAGATTTATGCTTCTGGGATTGGATTATGGACTTGAGCTGTAGTATTAAAGATGGTTTCTTTTGCAAGTCCATTGCCTTGTCAAGTTCATGGACTCTGTGGTATATCTTCTTCTTCGGTCTCCACCCCCCACTTGATTTTTGCTTCTTTGGCACCCACATAGAACTCGGGTTTTGAAGTGGGTTTGGAGATGAAAATGCATAGTAAGGTAGACAATACTTGAGAGGTTGGTGGGAGCACCAAAAAATGGATCTTCTATACATTACTTGTGTAAAAACAATCTCAACCTCTTAGGGAAAAATCGTCGAACACTTGGAGTGCATTAGGCGAGTTGGCGAGTTGAATTAGGATTCTTCATCTGCAACAATCAAATGCATACAATCGTTAGCAACCAAAATTATATCACTAAAACTCTGGTGCGCAATTACCTTCCATGCAACATGTTGATCGATTGAGACTTGGGATAATACAAGAAGCAACAAAAGGCAAAATTGGATAGCTAAGTTCAACTAAATCTGAAAGGCAGAAATCTAACTTATATTTTGGGTTTCAATAATACCCTTCTGTTGGTCACAAAGAAGCGGAAGCCAAAAAATATTTAAAAAATAATAATAATAATAAAAGATAAAACATCGAATCCCAATTCAATATTTATTAGATGCCGAAAAGGAACAAATTCAATTGGATTAGGATCAAAATGAACCGCTAAATGTTTAAGAAATAAGAACCTTGTTTCTTAAACCCTACTTCATGTATTACAAGTTACAACACACCCAGAATATGAATTCGGCTATTTGAGGACAATTCGACAACCCTGCAAGAATTAATTTCCGAAAACCCCTAAAAAAGTAAAAAGACAAGAGAGAAAAGTTGGGTTTTCAAAAGTGGAGGAGACACGGCTGAGAGAATACCGAAATGTGGATTGAGATGTGTTTCTTTGTATAGAATTTAACTTCCTATAATTCACACATAACCACAAACACATCTTCACAAATCACAACATTACAACTAATTTATAGTACGAAGACACTCATAAAAGATCATTTATTTTAATTTCGGTAGACAACTATGAAATCACATCAATTTGAATGTATTTTAATCTGAATTTTTTTATAGATAATAAGTTTATCGAAATCTACCTATGAATAAAATTTGAAAATTTTCTAAACACTAGAGCTATTTTTCTTGAATTTTCTTATATTTAACCTATTTTTCTGATACCTTTATATTAAAAAAATCCAAAGAATTGTTCCACTGTTTGAACAATTTTTAAATTTTATTCATAAGTAGATTTCAATAAATTTATAATCTATATAAAAAATTCAGAAATTCATTCAAATCAATATGATTTGATGGTGGTACTTACTGAAAATAAAACAAGGGATCCGAGAAATTCACTATATATATATATATATATATAACTAATTAACATTATTAAATATGAACACTTCATCTAATAAGAACAACTAATTTGGTTGCATTCACAACTCTCTGTACAAGTCCATCACGAGACTTGTTATATATATATTTTATGTAAACTCAGTTATTCATAATATAACAAAATAGCATAACAATTGTTCTACAATAACTCCTCATACAACGTTAATATGGTATGAAAGCACCTCTACTTCTAATTTTTTTTTTCATCACGTTTTTTGGTTAGCTCTTCTGCTTCCACAAAATTTCAACCATGACCGATCCAAAGGATTCCAGTTCAACGAATCCAACTTCTTATTCAAAAGGATCCAACGATCTTTTCTCCATTCAGGGACCCAATGATCCCTTTTTCGTTAATCATTCAGATAATCCCACAGCTATTCTAGCCTCTCCAATGCTGTTAAAGGACAACTACAACATTGGAACTTTGACAGATATTGCACCACAAGCAAATCTGATAGGTATTTCCCTCTCATGTTCCTATAAATCTGTATGGATCATTGACTCTGGAGCGACAAATCATGTGAGCTCATCTTTGAATTTGTTCTCTAGTTATTCTAATTGCTCTAAACATTCCACACTTAAACTCCCTGATGGAGCAGACCATTTAATTACTCATGTAGGAACTGTCACTCTTTCACCGACATTATGTCTCACAAATGTCTTATTTGTTCCCACTTTTCAATTCAATTTAATTTCTATCAATGAACTTGTCAAGACCCGAAAAATTTCTGTCTCTTTTTTTAATGATGAATGTGTGTTTCAGGACCTGTTATCGAAGAAGAAGATTGGATTGGGACGCCTACATGAGGAACTCTACCATTTTCAAAATTCTGCGACTATCTGCTCCTTTCAAAATTCAGATCAAAATAAATTGTGGCATTGCCGATTAGGACATGCTTCACCTAATTATTTACAACTCTTAGCTAAGCAATTCTCTTTTATTCATTCTTCAAATAATGTTGACTGCATGATATGTCCTCAAGCAAAGCAAACTCGTCTGTGTTTTTCAAATGGTTCGATAAAAACTAGTAGACCATTTCAAATGATTCACTGTGATATTTGGGGACCTTTTTCATTACTATCACATTCAAATTCTAGATTATTTTTTTGAACTATCGTTGACGATTTTAGTCGTTCTATATGGATATATTTAATGGCTATTAAATCTGAAACATCTCACATTTTACAATCATTTTTTGCCATGTTTCATACTCAATTTAATTCTCAAATCAAATATGTTATTTCTAGGTTGGAGACATAAATGAATATTTTAAAATCCAAGTTGCTCGAACCGACAATGGCACTGAATTTTTATCAAAAAACATGCAGCATTTTTTTTTTTTCATCTAATGGTGTTGTTCATCAACGTAGTTGTGTTGCTACACCACAACAAAATGGTGTAGTCGAACGCAAACACCGTCACCTTCTAAATATTGCCTGAGCTTTACGTTTTCAAACTCATCTTCCATTATCATTTTAGGGAGAATGTGTCCACACTGATGCATATCTCATAAATAAACTACCAACTCCTTTATTAAAGGCAAGTCACCTCACGATATGTTATTTCAAAAACCACTGATTTTTACTAACATTAGAATTTTTGGTTGCTTATGTTTTGCTCGAAACCCTTATGTCACAAATAAATTTGATCACAGAGGTACACCAGGTATTTTTGTTGGCTATCCTTATGGCCAAAAAGGATACCGTGTATTCGATTTTCAATCTAAAAAGATTTTTACATCTCATGATGTCATATTTCATGAACATGTTTTTCCTTTTCAAAATATTTTACCCACTCCTTCAAACATGTCGATTCATACATTACCCATACATGATGATGGAACTTTTAAATTTTCTCCACTCATTTCATCTGTTCCATATGAGACAGAACCTCATGAGGATTCGATTTTATCAATTGCCTCTCTTGACAATGAGATGTCACCTGATGCCCTTCCAGTTTCAGATTCTTCCCCAGTGTCCACGAGTGGACAACCCAATCCTCCTCTTCGATTGGTTGGACCAAGACAGCCACCATCATATTTGAAACACTATCACTGTCCTACTCTCCCTCATGTGGCGAATTTGATTCAGTCTGACTCTAAGGTAACTAAAGTTTCCACTCTTATCCAATGGCTTTATATGTTTCTGGCAATAAATTCTCTTTATCACATAAAGTTTTTTTGTCCAAGGTTTGTTCTACAGTTGAACCTAAGTCATTTTCCCAAGCCATCAAATACCCACATTGGAAAATAGCAATGGCCACTGAAATTGAGGCATTAGAGAAAAATAACACGTGGGATCTTGTTCCTTTGCCATCATCACATAAGCCTATTAGGTGTAAATGGGTTTTCAAAGTTAAGTATCACTCTGATGGTTCAATTGAACGTTAGAAAGCTCACTTAGTTACGAAAGGCTACAATCAAATTGAAGGCCTTGATTATCATGATACGTTCCCTCATGTGGCAAAGTTAGTCACTGTCCGACTATTGCTTTCCATCGCCACTGTCAAAGGTTGGGACATTCAACAATTCGATGTTCATAATACTTTTCTACAAGGGGATCTAAATGAGACGGTGTACATGACTCTACCACCTGGGTTTTCGAAAGAGGGGGAGCAACGAGTATGCAAACTCAACAAATCGTTATATGGTTTGAAACAGGCTTCGAGGCAATGGTTTGCCAAATTCTCTACCACCTTGACCATATCTGGCTTCACTCAGTCTAAATCTGATTATTCAATGTTTACTAACATATGTGGATCCTCTTCTGTATTTGTTTTTGTTTATGTTGATGACATTATTGTCACAGGAAATGATCTCATTCAAATTCAACAACTAAAAAGTTTTTTGGAACAAAAATTCTACATCAAGGCCTTGGGAAAATTAAAATATTTCCTTGGTATTGAGGTGGCTAGATCACAACATGGGCTATTTCTTTCCCAACGAAAATACACTATGAACATTTTGGAGGATATTGGTGTTACAGGTGGTCAAATTTCTAAGCTCCCCATTGAACAAAACATCAACCTTGCGGCTGACAATGGTGTTTTGTTGCTAGAACCGACCATATACCATCGGTTAGTTGGTCGGCTGCTCTATCTCGCTGTCACACGGCCTGACATCAATTTTGCTGTCAACTTTCTCAGTCAATTCATGTAGTCCCCCGCTCTTCCCATTTGGATGCAGCTCATCGGGTTCTTCATTACTTAATAGGTTCTATCAACAAAGGTATTTGGTTATCAGCCTCTAGTTCTCTCTATATATCAGGTTTTTGTGATTTTGATTGGGTCAGTTGCCCCATTACTCGTCGTTCTACTAGTGGTTATTATACTTTCCTTGGTTCAAGTCCAATCTCTTGGAAGACAAAGAAGCAATATACAGTATCTCGATCTTCTGCTGAAGCTGAATATAGATCGATGGCATCTCTCACATGTGAGCTTTAATGGTTAAAGTACCTTTTAGTGGATTTGGGTATTTCTCATTCTTCTCCAATGACAATGTTTTGTGACAATCAAGCGGCCATTCACATATCGCAAAATCCAGTGTTCCACAAATGCACAAAACACATTGAGTTAGATTGTCATTTCATCTGTGAAAGAATTCAGAATCTATTATTGATTCCTTGCTACATCCCGTCTTCATCCCAAATGCCGACATCTTCACAAAACCTATTGGCAAAGATCTATTCTCTCATCTGATACGCAAGTTAGGCGTTCTTGACATTCACTCTCTAACTTGAGGGGGAGTCTCAGGAATCAGGACTCTCAGGACTCAGAACTCACAGATAAACATTACCTCTTGAGTCATGTAAAGGATAACTCTGTATAATCGGTCTTATCAATTGTTTTTATCTTTGTACTAATCCTTACTATGTATAGTTTAGGTAAAACTCTCCTAGCTGTGTTAGTCTCCTAGTTATGTTAAAACTCCTCGTATCGCAAACTTCACAACTCTCTGTACAAGTCTATCACGAGACTTGTATATATATTTTGTGTAAACTCAGTTATTCATAATATACAAAAATAGAAGAACAATTGTTTTACAATAACTCTTCTCATTCAATGTTAATAGAACATTTTATAGGGCTCGAAATTTAAATGTCACCATTTGGGGCGCTTTTTAGGGAATAGGCACCAAGTTACTAATCTAAGTTTAAAAGGCACCATTTTATGTGACCAGACAAAATTACCCTTTTTTTGTCGCTTTGTCTGGTTTTGAAACGTTGAAAGAAAAAATCAGAGAGAGAAACCCCGACGGTGCAACAGTGCTACAGAGGACCAAAATCTGACGAAGAACCACCGGCGACGGCGCTACAGTACCAATGTCGAATAGAACTGAAGGACGAAGAAAAACGAGACCGGTAAGTTTTTGTTTCTCACGCATTTTTGTTCTAGATAAGTTTTGTGTATTTGATGTAGATTAGGTTTGATTTGATTTGTTGTTCATTATGTTTGTTTGATGAGATTAGGTTAGTGTTTTAGTTTAAGAAAAAATTTTCTTTTGAAGACGATGAAGATCTAGGTTACTGAGTGTTTTTGAATCTTTATCGAGCCTTTTTGTACTGTTACCGTGCCTTTTTTAACTGTTATCGAGCCTTTTTGAAGTGATTTCGAGCCTTTTTGTACTGTTATCGTGCCTTTTGTAACTGTTATCGAGCCTTTTTGAAGTGTTTTCAAGCCTTTTTGAACTGTTATCGTGCCTTTTGTAACTGTTATCGAGCCTTTTTGAAGTGATTTCGAGCCTTTTTGTACTGTTATCGAGCCTTTTTGTACTGTTATCGAGCTTTTTTGTACTATTATCGTGCCTTTTTGGACTGTTATCGTGCCTTTTTGTACTGTTATCGAGCCTTTTTCAACCTTTTATTTCGAGCATTTTTGAACTTAATCGAGTCTTTTTGAACTGTTATTTGAGCCTTTTTGTTCGAGCCTTTTCAAACGTTACTCGAGCCTTTTAATGAAGTGTTCGTGCCTTTTCACAAACTACCCGAGCCTTTTGATACACTACCCGAGCCTTTTAATGAAGTGTTCGTGCCTTTTCACAAACTACCCGAGCCTTTTGATACACTACCCGAGCCTTTTACTGAAGTGTTCGAGCCTTTTGATATACTACCCGAGCCTTTTAATGAAGTGTTCGTGCCTTTTCACAAACTACCCAAGTCTTTTGATACACTATCCGAGCCTTTTACTGAAGTGTTCGAGCCTTTTGATACACTACCCGAGCCTTTTACTGAAGTGTTTGAGCCTTTTGATACATTACCCGAGCATTTTCATACACTGCCCGAGCCTTTTTGTTCGAGCCTTTTCATGAACTCATATGTTTTTTTTCTGTGAATGCAGATGAGGAATCAGCTAAAGGAGTCGCTTAAAACCCCAGTAAGAGAATGGTTCAAGGGAAAAATTATACGGCATGACCATTTCCATGACCTGGTTGATATCGACAACGCACTTAATAGTGTACCTGAACATCTGAGGATCGAAAACCGACGTCGGTATACTGAGTTGTGTTTTGGTCATTTTCTAATGATGTATCGTGAGATTCATTTTTCGACTGGGATTGTCCATCGGCTGCTTTTGCACGAGTTGCATCACGATGGGCCGGAAGATGAGATGAGATTTTTGTTAGGTAAGCATTCGGTCCGGTTCTCGAAGGTTGAGTTTTGTCTAATCACTGGGTTGAAGTTCGGAGTTATTCCCGACACGGCAAGGTATGATATGGTAGAGAATGGCATACACGAGCGGTACTTCCAGGGTAGAGACATCGAGTTTGAATAGTTGAGAGCAGTGCTGCGGATTGGTATTTTTGTGGAGCAGTACGATGCGGTAAAGCTATGCTTATTGTTTATGCTCAACTGGATACTAATGGGGGTAGACGAGCGAGATAAAGTTTCAGTATGGCAGTGGAGGCTAGTGGAGGACTTGGACGCTTTTGATGCGTTCCCGTGGGGCGCACACGTGTATAGGCGGTCAATTTATTGTTTCAAGCATGCGTTGGATGGTCGACGGGAGCGGTTTGAACAATGACAGCAAGAAAGGGGTGCTGACGTACACACAACTGAGACGTACAACATATATGGACTACCACAGGCACTATTGGTGAGAATTTAAAATTTGAATCTGTATTTTAATTATAGTTTTTTTTTTTTTATATGACTAATGTATTTACTTCTTATCGTACTTATATATTATACAGATATTTGTTTTTGAGGTTATCCCCGAGCTTGGGAATAAAAAATGTGGGATCTGTAGGGCAATCTCCGAGCTACCACCCCCACGTGTTCTGAAATGGGAGTTGAGTCAGCGACCGTGGGGGAGAAAACTGGATGGCATTTTCACTGAAAGGGTAAGTATTGTTGTTGTTCATTTTCATAGTTTTTAGTATGTATACAATTACAATTATCTAACTCCAATTTCAGATGTTTGCGCGGCGTGAATTGGTTCCAACGAGTGTTGAGATGGCTCAACCTTACTACGAAGGCATATACCTGGGAGGCAGTCTGTATGATACCGATGTTTCTGATATACCTAGTCACGTCCCTGAGCACGAACGACGTAGGAGTTCTAGACCCATTGATATAGAGGGTGCGTATTCCGGACCTAGTGATACAGAGGGTGCGTATTTAGGACCCAGTGACAGGGAGGGTCCTTATTACGGACCCAGTGATATGGATGGTGCATATTCCGGAGCCAATGATACAGAGGGTTCAGACCAGGAGGGTGGGAGTCGGAGTCCCGTGAGACATCAGTCGGTACGTTTCACTTTGCCCAGACAGCCTCGACCTAGGGGTGATTCAGTTTTGGAGGGTCGGGATGAGAGTCCTGAAAGGCATAGACGGGTACGATTCACTATGCCCAGACAGTCTCGACCTGGAGGTGATTCCTGAGGAGGCGTTGGCGGGCATCCACAGGTATGTAAAAGATATTAGAACCACATTATTTAATTTCAATTGAGTGAACAGTTTAAGTGCTGACAAAACTTCAAATCGTTTCAGGGCTGGGATGGTAAATTCGGTGAAGTGATGGATGCTGTCCAATCTCTATGGGTTGATGTGATGGAGGCTATCCGAAAGAGTGATGAGAAGCGAGATCAGCAGTATCAGGAGTTGTTGGATATGATCCGGGCGCTTCAGGGTCAGGGTCAGGGTCAGACATCGCAGTCCCGTATGGATAGTCCACCATTTGATGACCATCACGGAGACTTTAGTCCCATAAGCAGGACAGGTACACATCAACATGGGATAGACTCACAGATCACACATGAGCAGGCACCTACTACGGAGGCACATACTGCAGATACAGTATCTGATCACCCGGGTCATGTTATGACAGAACGAACAGAGGTTCCCGGTGGTACAGAGATATCACTATTAGAGCAGGTGCCTCCTCCAGTTTTACCCGACGACAGTGCTGGTACAGAGACACGACTTCTAGTACGGGAGCTACCTGGTGGATCTGTGCCATATGTTCTTCCACATGACCTGGCACATGGTTCATCCTCACAGCGCACACCACCTCCAATAGATCCCAGCGCAGTGCGACCCTTGAAGCGATGCAGGCGCAACTCCCCCACTCATCAGCGCGATACAGGGAGAGAGAGCAATACACGGAGGGATAGATCATCTTCAGAGCGCAGCCCTTCTCGGGGAGATACACGACGGGAGATATCCTCCTCACATCACAGCCCTCCTCATAGAGATACACGGCGGCACAGATCGTCCTCACAGCGCAGCCCTCTTCACAGCAATCCACAGAGGCAGAGATCCTCCTCACTGCGCACACCTCCGGTGGAGTCTAGTTCTGGAGCCTGTAGTCCGCCCCAGATTCAGCGTCAGTTGCGGGTTCGCAGGCCAGGTTGGCAGCTGATGACCCCATACACTGACCTATGTAGGCCGAAGAAGCCAAGGACCAGGCCAGCGTCATCAGTGCATGCATTCAAGCCCTATGATTTGTTAGATCCTGACCACGTTACTGCGTACCAAGCCTACAAGAGGAACACCACGGGGGAATTGTACGTATAATCGTTCATTACACAATCTTTTAATTAATATTACTTGGTCATCTAACTTCTTCAGCAATTATGCAGACGTGATGTGGATATACATATACCAGTTGGTGTCACTTGGTTCCAACGGTTCCAAACCAACTTCATAGAGTTGGAGGATGCGGTACGTTCCTTACTTTAACTATTTGTATAAGTTTTTATCAGTAATGGTAGAATCCTAACAATATAAAATGTTTACATTGTCAGCACATCGATGCGTACTTGTTGATTTTACGGAAGCGTCAACGAGCATACCCCACTGTCTACGCTCAGAGGGTTAACGTACTGGATTCCCAGTTCTATGTAAGTTCTTGTACAATACGATTTTCATTTTTTAATTGATGTGTTTACTAGATCTATTACCTAACATTGTGGTTAATTTTCTATATACAGTCATGGTTAGATATTCAGTGGGAGCGGATGTTCGGCAGTGGGGTGGCCGCACCCCCTAAGGAGTGGTCTATGCTGAAACACAAGTGGCACGATGATGACCTGAAGACGGTCCGAGGATTAGTCCCGTCAGGAAACCGGCCATGGCACGCGGTTGATTGGGTGAGTGTTTAAATTACAAGGTTTCAATGTGTTTAATACTATGTTTAGATTTCAGGCACATAACACTATGTTGAAACACTAACAGGTTATGATACCTTGCAACCTTGGACGCAACCATTGGGTACTGGCCAGCGTCGACCTCACCCAAGGGAAGATCTACCTGTTAGACCCGTTCAGACAGGAGGTCACATGGGAGTACAGGAATAAGCAGGTTGCGTGCCTACGTTGGTTTATACCCTCGATGTTGCATCAGGTCGAGTTTCACTCCAACCGAACGAAGGATGATGTGACATACAGTTTATCGAAGAAGGCCTTCCGGATGAGCATCATGGACGGATCCCGTGGGGTGCCCCAACAGCATCAGGGGTATGACTGTTTCAACATTTTATTATACCTCACTCGCTTCACTACACTGTTGTATAGATGATTTATATATGGGTTGTTCCCTGAGTTGTAATTGATGTACATAACAGATTCATGTATTATTTTCATTAATTGATTAATTTTTTTCACTTTCCAACCCACGCGTGAACAATTTAGTGTGTTGCAACACGATTTAAATAATACAATGAAAATGAACAACTAAAGCTTAACGATTTAAACAGCACAACTGTATCCAGCATGGTTCCCAAAGTCTGAACGATGTTGAAAGACATCAACTTGGAGACATGTTCCTCAAGGTGCTTCTGGTGGCAATTCGTCTTCATCTTGTACTGCCTTGTTATGTTTGATTACCTTCCTTATGAGGGCACGTTTGTTTGTTGTGTCCAATTGAATGACAGATGCTGCACTTGCGACGATATTCCTCGGGGACAATTCTACTGGGACCTTCATTAACCATAGGCGGGTTGGAACAACTCCTGCTATTATATCCAGGTTGTCCACATCTTCTACACGATTGTGTGGTTGTCTTCTCTGAAGACGAGGCATGTCGACCCTCCATCGGCCGACCTGATTGTCTCTTTGTCTTTGGATTTAAAACCACCCGCGCTGCGATGTCAGATGGCACAACCCATGAAGAAGGATGGCCAACAGGCATAATAGGAACCGAGTATGCATCAATAAGTGTCTCCCTTTTATAGTAGTCTGCACACAGAGATGTGAAATCCAAGTTTCGCTCCCTACAACAATCAAAATAGTGAGATTCACGTTTGGGTAATATAATGTGTTAACTGTAACTTGTCAAGTACCTTGCCGCTGCGAGTGCATGTGAACATGGAAAAAAGTCTATTTGGAATTTGTTGCATGTGCAAGTCTTGCGGGCTAAGTCAACCGTCCACTGTTTTCCCTTGTATCTGAAGGAGAATATGTTCCAGTCAACTGGATTTACGGTCATAAAACCTTACTTCTCGACCCGTTTCAGGATCACAAGATGTGTTGCGTCGGTCAATCGATGACGCATGGACCGTGCAGCTGCATGATGATCATGAAACCACTTTTGTAGCATATTCCTAATGAACTCTGCCAGCGTCATCAATGGCAATTGCCGTGCGAATTTTAGGCATGAGTTTATGCACTCTGCAACATTTGTGGTCATCACCCTGCACCTTCTTTGGGGACAGTGTACGCGGGACCATTTGTGAGGACCGGCAGCAATAGCATAATCGAATGCAGCCTTGTGCAGCTTACGTAACTCCTCCATGTGACGATTATACTTTAATTCACTGTACGACCTAGCTGCATCATTCATTATGTCAGCAACATCCTTTCTATGGAATCGCTTCTTCATATTTTCCCCAAAATGCCAGCAACATATGGTATGGGTTGCATAAGGGAACACTTTAGATATCCCTGCTTCAATGCTTGCATGACGATCGGAAATGAAAACCAGATCATCTATATTACCAAAGGCACCCCTCAAGCATTCCAAAAACCACTCCCATGAAAGATTATTTTCTGAGTCACCATACCCAAAAGCAATTGGATACACCTGTTCGTTTCCATCTTGTGCAGTTGCCACAAACATTGTACCGCCGAATCTTCCCTTCAAATGGGTACCATCAACTGCAATCACAGGACGTATACACCTCCGAAAACCTCTAATTGAGGACCCTAACGACATGAAAAAGTAGAGGAATTTATCATCGTCAGTGCATTGTAAGTCGGTGATTGTGCCAGGATTTTGCTGTTCCAGAATGTATGCAAAAGATGGGCATATTTATTTATTTGTAAGTCCATGATAATGCATATTGAAGGGCATTGTGTGCCTTACTGTACATGATTTGTATGTCATACATTGTTTTTATATCGGCGATGACGTCCTTGGGACGCATGAGACGACCATCATGTTGTTGAAGTCTAGGTGCAACGACTTCTCCGATTATGACTGCACTAGCTTGTCGGTGGCGACGGTGAATCTCCTCCAAGGGACAACTGTGTTCGTTGACAAAACTTCTCACTTGAAAGTATGTCCCTTCATCTCTCCTCACCGCTCTTAATTTCCATGTACAGTCGTCAATGATGCAAACCAGATGTAAAGTTGTCTTATTGGACCTTTTCACCTTCCATTCAAAGTTATGATGCATTGCAAAATGGCCAACTAGCCTCTTCAAATCCTTTTTACTCGGAAAAAATTGACCTTTATAAATCATGGTTCTAGGTTCTGGCGTTGCCAAGGTGCTAGTTGTATCAATACCAAACGAGTATGAATCTGCTCCGGGAATAACCCACGTTGCAGATGCTGTTACATTATACCGGACCTCGGAAGGCCCAGGCATATCAAGTGGAGTGCAACTAACTCCTTGTACATGTCTACCTCGTGTTTCAATTTGTGCGGGGTCTTCATCCACATTTTGTAGATCATCAACCCGATCATTAACCTGTTCATTATTTGCCTCATTATCCACCTCAGGGTTCGGGTAATTGTTTTGCTCATTGTACTGCTCATTTCGACAACCAAACACATCGCCAAATTGAGGTTCAACTAAATCTTCATGGTCGACCGCTACCGGTGGGACACCACACATGTTTCCCCCACCTTCAGTGGCACTTCTTTGGGTGAACACTTGGTTGCTACCGCTAAAGGATCCTAATTGTTGGGTATTTTCAAGAGGAGGAATATCATTCCCGATCACATCTCCAGCTGTCCTCTCAGTTACACTGACACATACTTGAGGGATAACTCGATCTTCCCCTAGCATAAACTGCACATCGTTGTCATTTCTTATAAATGTGCGACATGTACTGCCAGGAACAATTGATATTGATGACAGATCAATATTGAATTTGTTTACATCATAATTCACAATGGTATGCACGATCGCCACCAATTCTTCGTAAATCATATCCTTTGACACATACATTCCCTGGTTATCAGATCCAACAAACCTTTGACTTCCGTCGGGTAACTGCTCCCATCGACCGTTGTAAGATATTACTATTCTAACCCGATTCATGATGCTGTCAAATTAATAATCACAAAGCATTAATGAAAATTCAGGACTACAAACTTTTTTCAAATATTACATTTACAAAGGCTATGGTAAGGATATTGAAAAGTCTCAGAGAAGACATAAAAAGACTCATAGAATTCTTTAAAAGGCTCGATTAAATCACATGAAAATGCTCAAAAATTTCTTCAACAGGCTCGAATAAAAGGCTCGGGAAAGACATAAAAAAGCTCGAAAATTCTTCGAAAGGCTCGAATAGTGAATGAAAAGGCACGGGAAACACATGAAAAGGCTCGGATAGTGAACACATGAAAAGGCACGGGAAACACATGAAAAGGCTCGAATAACGAACACATGAAAAGGCACAGGAAACACATGAAAAGGCTTGGATAGTGAACACATGAAAAGGCACGGGAAACACATGAAAATGCTCGGATAACGAACACATGAAAAGGCACGGGAAACACATGAAAAGGCACGGGAATCACATGAAAGGCACGGGAAACACATGAAAAGGCACGAGAAACACATGAAAAGGCACGGGAATCACATGAAAAGGCACGGGAAACATATGAAAAGGCTCGGATAGTGAACACATGAAAAGGCACGGGAAACACATGAAAATGCTTGGATAGTGAACAGATGAAAAGGCTCGGGTAACACATGAAAAGGCTCGGAGATCTAAAAATTCTCACAATGGCTGGTTTACAAAATGTGAACAAATTAAAAGAAGAAAGTTCAAAAAATATTACCTTATTTTATAAGTTGAAGATGAAACTCGAGGCAACCACAAATCTTTAACTTTTATTTATAGATAGAGAGAGAGAGAGAAAGAAAAGATCAGAGAGAGAGAGAATTGTTTTTGTTGGAAGTGTGGAGAGAGAAAAGTACAAAGAGAATAACATAACTGATTATCTAAGGGCAATTTTGGTAGTTCACCATAATATGTGCCTTTTAAACTTAACTTATTAAACCACTGACAATATCACCAAATGAGTTTGAAAAGGTGACATTTCGCACCATTTCCACACATTTTATATTATCTTATTATAATTAACAAGAACTCTTCATATTATATAACCAATTAACAACATTAAATTTGGACTCTTCATATTATGTAATATAATATAAATATGATGTAATTAATAAAGATATTATATATGATATCATATATTTATATATATATTATGATATATTTTTATAAGCATTCAATTATATATTATAATTAACAGAGACTCTTAATATTATATAACTAATTAATAATAGAGAACTTCATATTATATGAATGTCACTTTGCTCATATATATATATATATATATATACGGTCTCGTTCCTATCAAGGCATCCTTATATAACTTTATCATGATATTGAATGTGAGCCACTCATTTATAAAAGTGATTTGACAAGTGCATACATACAAAGTCAAAGTATATAAAACGAGTGACTCAAATTCAATATCCTTATATAATTCTATCAAGGCATCCTCATATGAAAATTTCCGTATATATATATATATATTACATTCAAAAATCCATTTTTTTACTTCACTAATTATATTATTTTTAGTGATTAATTTTCACTAAATTCCATGTTTATTGTTTTAATTAATATACTGAGTCAATTAAAGAGTGTGCGTGCACATTATAGGTAATCTTATTGGGGTGTCAACCTAGTTGGGATGCTTCAAGTTTTTTTTGATACAACTGCTCTTTTACTGATTTTAATTCAAAAAAAAAAAATTCAATGTTTATTGAATATATATATATATATATATGTACACACATTGATTACATAAATTAAAACACATTGATTACATAAATTTAATTGCAAAATCTATCCAAAGTTTTAACGCTAGCATGATGGATCAAAATCAATCAAACAACGGAGGAGAAAATTAATTTATAATTAAACCTGTTTTTTTTAATAAAAAAAATGATTAAACATATTGTTAGTCAAGTACTGATGATCAGAAGAACAAAATAAATAGAGAGCAAATTATGCATCTCTCTCCCTGCATTTGTGTTTTTTTTTTTTTTTTTTTCCTTTAAACTACCCAATATGCATATATTATCCTTCAGTATTTTATTAATAAATTTCAAAAATGGATTACTGATTAAGGATTTTAATTAACATTTAACTCGTCTGATAAGCATCCACATTACTCTTGTTTATCTCAACGCAAATAATTATAAAACAACATGCATAATCATCAATGAAGAAACAGGGGATATATTTCAAACAATACATATAGATAAATTTTAAAGAATAAACTCGGTAGATTATATAAAGTTAATTACAAAATATAAGAAATATAAATAACACAAATGAAGTACTCTTCATCCTTGAACACGCATACAAACACAAATAATAAATCAATATATGTTTGGTTTACGAAAATAAAAAATCCAAATCAAGATTCTCTACTATATGAATTAATCAGAGTACTCATAGACTCATAGTCGAAGTTGATGTTGAAGTAGTCGGTGTCACACATCATTAACCGTTGTCCTTCTCGCATCCCTTCAAGCAAATCATAAGCAGTCGCCGTAATATATCATGATTGAGATACAGATTAAAGATTGATTGATGGATCATGATCAATATGTGAAAGATTAAGTGAAACTAAGGTATACTTACAGATCTGGTATAATGATTGATTTGTATCCTCGTATGAATATATGTCATACATGAGCACCGAAGAGACTTGAAATTAATTGGTGTAATTATGAGAAGTTAATAGAGACAATCAAATCATGATATAAATATAATAGTAAAGTAAGTATTAATCTATTGATATCCTTTTAGTATTTCTTATAACAGAAGTCATTCATAATTTCATATGATGTGTTAATGTTCAATTATATTTACAAAATATTTCTTAAAAAAAAATATATATATATATATATATTTATATATTTACTAAATGTTAAATTAATTTTTCCGTTTTTCTTCTAAAATCATTTTTGCATTCCTCCCTTATAATCAACAAATAGTAAAAAAACAGAAATTAATAGGAGAATTTAAAGCTAAAAGCTTTTAATGATGATACGTGCAGGGGAGAAGCCAGAATTTTGATTTTGGGGGGCCAAGATAAAAACTAATATTGTAGGTCATGCAATCTTCAAATAATATTAGTAGGAATCTCGTACAAGAAAAAGTACGAAATCCCGCACTTGATACTTTTCAACAAAATGTGATACCGTTTGGTGTTAAAAGCAATGATACAAATAAATAAATAAAATAGACATTAACTACTTCAAATGTAACATGTCTATTTTATATCTAGAAAGTTATTTATAACCAAATTAATCTAATTTTCTTCTTAATTTTCATTTCAATTATATAATCAAAGAGTGTATGAGAAAACATCTTTTATTTTGTAGAAAATTTATGCTTGTTCTTAACGGTATGCATAACTGAAAAAAATAATAATAATAATAATAGTTACCGGCTTATAAAATATAAATTTCAATAGTTTAATTAAAATATCATTATACCATTGATATATTTAAATCACAATTATTTAAATACTAGTAACTTAATTTTATAATATTAATGTGAAACCAAATTAATTTATAATAATTTTGAAGAAAATTTAAATAATAAACTAATAAAGTAAATTTATCAAAATCAGATTAATATTTAACATAACAAAATAAATAATAAAGATAGTTGCTATACGAGTTCAATATTTACTTAGTTTTTTAGTGAAATCTAAAAAAATAAATATTATACATATAATGAGTAATGTTAGACTTCCTAATTTTTTTCCCAAATATTTGTAGAGCGTGAGGTGTCAATATCACATCATTCACCATATAATATCATAATTTACAAGATATTGACACCTCACGTGCTACATACATTTGGAAAGAATTTTGGAAAGATTAGCATTACTCATATATAATACACACTAAATTAGGTAATAATGTATGAAATAATAGAAAATTAAAATACTAAAATGATTGATTTTATCTCATATTTTCATGGTCAATAGAATTATGAAAACAAAAATTATAAGTTAATTTATATTATTAAAATAATAAAAAGACAATAGAATATTATCACCTACTATATATATCACATTTTACGTATAATAGTTTTTTATTTTATTGGTTCATATTTTAATTAAATTTATAATAGTTTTTTTTTTTTAATTGCACCACACACCCCCCCTCCAAGCATTGTACGGGTTTTATATTAAAAACTGTTTGTAAAACATTGTGTTGTTTATACCAAATTTTTTGATACAAACATATTTAAATATAATGAATGTATAGTTTTACCTTCAGTTGTCTAAGTCATGTTAACATTTGAATTTCATTATCTCACAAAAAAAAAATGTATATTAAATTAAAAAAAAAAATCACCAAATATTTCTCCATTTTATTTCGAGATTCAACTTTAATATATTAACTAATTTTTCAACCCGAGAGTTGCACATGCTTTGTATTAAAAACCGTTTGCAAAACATTGTGTTGTTTATACCAAATTTTTTGATGCAAACATATTTAAACATAATGAACATATAGATTTACCTTCAGTTATCTAAATCATGTTAACATTTGAATTTCATTATCTCACAAAAATATATATATATATATTAAATTAAAAAAAATCACCAAATATTTCTCCATTTTATTTCGAGATTCAACTTTAATACATTAACTATTTTTTCAACCCGAGCGTTGCACGAGCTTTGTATTAAAAACTGTTTGCAAAACATTGTGTTGTTTATACCAAATTTTTTGATGCAAACATATTTAAATATAATGAACATATAGTTTTACCTTCAGTTATCTAAGTCATGTTAACATTTGAATTTCATTATCTCACGAAAAAATATATATATTAAATTAAAAAAAAATCACCAAATATTTCTCCATTTTATTTCGAGATTCAACTTTAATATATTAACTAGTTTTTCAACCCGAGCGTTGCACGGGCTTTGTATTAAAAAATGTTTGCAAAACATTGTGTTGTTTATACCGAATTTTTTGATGCAAACATATTTAAACATAATGAACATATAGTTTTACCTTCAGTTATCTAAGTCATGTTAACATTTGAATTTCATTATCTCACGAAAATATATATATATATATATATATATATATATTAAATTAAAAAAAAAAATCACCAAATATTTCTCCATTTTATTTCGAGATTCAACTTTAATATATTAACTAGTTTTTCAACCCGAGCGTTGCACAGGCTTTGTATTAAAAACTGTTTGCAAAACATTGTGTTGTTTATACCAAATTTATTGATGCAAACATATTTAAACATAATGAACATATAGTTTTACCTTCAGTTATCTAAGTCATGTTAACATTTGAATTTCATTTTCTCACGAAAAAATATATATATATTAAATTTAAAAAAAAATCACCAAGTATTTCTCCATTTTATTTTGAGATTCAACTTTAATAAATTAACTAGTTTTTCAACCCGAGCATTGCACGGGTTTTGTATTAAAAACTGTTTGCAAAACATTATGTTGTTTATACAAAAATTTTTTATACAAACATATTTAAACATAATGAATATATAGTTTTACCTTCAGTTATCTAAGTCATGTTAACATTTGAATTTCATTTTCTCACGAAAAAAAAAATATATATATATATATATATATTAAATTAAAAAAAAAAATCACCAAATATTTCTCCATTTTATTTCGAGATTCAACTTTAATATATTAACTATTTTTTCAACCCGAGCGTTGCACGGGCTTTGTATTAAAAACTGTTTGCAAAACATTGTGTTGTTTATACCAAATTTTTTGATGCAAACATATTTAAACATAATGAACATATAGTTTTACCTTCAGTTATCTAAGTCATGTTAACATTTGAATTTAATTTTCTCACGAAAAAAAAAATATATATTAAATTAAAAAAAATCACCAAATGTTTCTCCATTTTATTTCAAAGCCTATTTTTAATAATTTTTTTCCAGAAAAAAAGAAGAAAAATAAAAAAAAATAAAAAAAAAAAAACACATATCTCAACGATTTCAAGAGAAATCAGTTGCTAAAATGAAGAACAATTTCAGAGAGAAAAGTAGATCTAAGAACAATTTCTTTTCTGATTTTATTCACCGAATGAATCATTACAGAGAGATAGCCTTTATATAGGCTTGAGTCCAAATATAACAAGATCCCTGATAATCAGGATATTTACAAAGAATCAACGGTATAGATTCAGATTCAATAGTCATGCAGTTAGTGTGAGCTAACTAACTTTGACTTTTCAAAATAAAATTGCTGACTGAACATAATCCGTTTTGACATGGAATTCTGATGATGATATATGGCTTGATCAATTTGTAGCTTCAATATGCACCAAAGTTGTAAAGTCGTCAAGAATAAATGATGGCATTCATCATTTTGAATATATATTTTTCGAACTAAAAAATTACCTGTAAATTAATAAAAAAATCGATAATTTGATTTCAAACTTTAAACCCATAAATACATACATTTTTAATCATTATTAAAAAAATAGAGAAGGTTCAATGATTTACGTAATAAGTAAATAACTAATTGATTAAGTAATACATACAGATATAAGGTATATGAACTTCATTATCTATACTTTACCTAGCTCTTGTCACCTACTCCCCTGAAAAAAGTATTAGAAAATGCTTTCAAAATAGACATGAGAAAATTCAAAAAATGTGATATAAAACTTCAAACCCATAAACATATACATTTTTAATTATTAATAAAACAAAAATGAAAAGAAATAGAAAGGGTTCGATGTATATATAGAATATAGAGGCCTTTCATTTTACTTCCATTATTTAGGTGGATCATTAATACTATCATAAAATTAAATAAGTGGATCATTAATTAGAAGGAGTTCAATGGATAAAAAAGATAGTCTTTCATTTAATTTCGATTAAAAATATATTAATACTATTAAAAATATATAAGCGTTTAAATACATGAATGAAGATATAGAGTTGCAACACTTGATATTATCTAATTAATATTTATCAAATTGTTTAATTTGATTAATCAATAAATAGGAAAATAGAAATAAAAAAAAATTAATAATATTTAAAAGTAGAAAAAAAAAATAACTTTATTATGATGTAGCATTTAAATTCAAAGCTCTCTTACGCTGACATGTGACCCTTTGAAACTTTATTATTATTATTATTATTATTATTATTATTATTATTATTATTATTATTATTATATATGTGATAGGTAGATAGATATAGATAACTCAAGGGCAGCCCTAGGGTGGGGCAGAGGGGGGCGCTCGCCTAAGGCCCGTGATGACCAGGGGTCTAAATTTTATTGGTTAAGTACTTAAGTTATTATGGGTTAAGTTGTAAAAAAAATTAAAAAAATTAAAAAATATATTAAAAAAAAAAGCCCAAAATATAAAATGACCTATTATTTATTTTAAATAGAAAAACTCAAATATTACCTAAAATCAATTTAACACTGGACCCAACTCATTTTATGCAGTACAAAACACAAATATGTAAATTTATTGTTAAGAGATATTTCTGTGAATTTTTTCTATACTATATAATATGAAAATCAAAACCCTAAACCTAAATTTTACTTTTTCACCACCATAGCCCTCTCTCTCTCTCTCTCTCTGATTCAAAGGTAGGCCGTATGCTCTTCTTCTTCTCCCCATTGCTCTTCCGCTTCAAAGCCAATTTAGGGTTCGTTTTATTCATAATATTTTTAAAATTAATTCATAATCTTATTTTCTTGATTCATAACATTGTTATTCATAATCTAGGTTTGCTTTGGTTAGATTATTATTCAACTTTGGTATGTAATATTGACAAATTTTACTTTTGTTGGTATTTCTAGTCCATATATAGCCATATAGGTGTTTTATTATTAAAAAATAAATAAATAAATAGTGTTGGTTCCGATTTAATAACAGTATGAGTTGATATCGCTTGTTTTTTTTACTAGGATTTATTGATAATTGGAACAAGCTGTTATTTTTCTATTTTTATTTGATTAGTTTATTAGTTTCTTATATTTACACCTAAAAATATGGCCATAGTATGTTTAAGAATTGATATATTTGTTACTGGAATACTAGAATTAGATTATTGGGTGTCATGTTTTTTCAATTAAAGCATAATACCGGTTTTCCAATTTTAGATCTGATTGTGAATGTTAATTTTTTTCTTTATAATTTTGTGTTACCGTTAAATCTCTTTATTTCTACCAAATGCAACTAGAGATATAAAAATCATGGATTTTTTAATTTTTATTTTTATTTTGGGATGAAATGGGGATGATTTTGTTATTATGGGGCCCATTTTTTTGATTTCGTCCAGGAGTCTCGGAATAGTCAGAACCGGCACTAAGATAACTCATTTATAATTGTTCTGCTTTTGATGTTGATTTATGTTTTTAAGTTTTTTTATTTTTTTATTTTTTTTATTTTTTATTTATTTTTATTTTTTTTATTTTTTTTTATTTTTTATTTATTATTATTATTTTTTTTATTTTTTTTTTTTATTTTTTTTTTTCCTTTAACTAATATGTACTTTGATATCTTTGAATTACAACATAACAAACACTCTTAAGAGCAGTTTACTTGAAAAGGTCCGAGCAATACTTCATCGAAGTTGTGATCTAAAAAAGAAGGAACAAATAAAGTCAATTAAGCATGCATTTCTTCGGTATATGTCCTTGTTGGCCAGCCACTTATACATCATTTTAAAGTAAATAAATTTTCTCTTTAATATATATCTATATATATATATATATATTTTTTTTTTTTCTATTTTGTTTAAGTGTTTGATTGAAATTGAAAATATATACCTTTCAAAAAAAAATAATTGAATATGTATATGTGTATACATAAGAGAAAATGCAATTGTACCTCACAACGAAAGAATAATCCTTATCTTTCAAACAAAAAAAAAAAAACCTAAGAATAAACTTGGTCATTCATATCCATTTTTAATGTTGGAAGTAGATTTTTGAGTCTGTATCGTAGAATATTGCATTATGACACATTAAAGGTCTTGATTTATACTCAAAATTGGATATAGGCTCTTCGAGGTAAGAAAATTTTTAAATTAAGTTATACCTTATATAATTTTATTTTATTTTGAAAGGATACTTTTATATAATATTGGTTACAATTGATATTGATTATACTTTTTGTTTTTATTTGATTTTGCTTTTATTAGGTTGCATTTCGAAAGGAATATATGCTACCGAATGATTAATGACGAATAGACAATAGCATCGGCATGATATTTTGTTGTGTCTTGGCAGTTCAGATTTGGATTTTGCGTTATTTATGATTGACGATTTTTAGTAGTATTTAAACTTGTTCATTTGGATTGAGTTGTAAATATTATCAATGGATTAATCATTTTAATTAACTTCCTTTTTTTTTTTTTTTTTTTTAAGTGAAATATATTAATTAACTCTCTAAAAGAGAGGAAGAAACGACATCAACCATGGCTAATTGCAAAAAGCCAAGAAAGGGCCACACTACCCCAACAAACAGAACAAAGAGATCCAAATGCCCAACAAGCTGCAGCATGAGCAGTCTTGTTACAATTTCGAGGGACATGAACAACAGAAATTCCATCAACATTGCTTACAAGCTTTTGAATATCTTATATGGTGTTTACCACATCCCCATTTGAAAAGGTCCTTATGTTACAAAGGTTAACAACCTCCAAGGCATCTGACTCCACCTGTAAAGGAAGCCAACCCCTATCAATTGCCATGGAAAGGCCCTCAAAAAGAGCCTTGGCTTCTGCTATCACAATCGATAAAACACCCCTAAACATTAGAGTTGTAGAATCTACAATATTGTCCTTCACATCCCTAAAAACAATACCAACACCACATTTACCAGACCTATGAGTAACTGCAGCATCCACATTTAGCTTAAAGAAGCCAACTGGCGGAGCTTTCCATTGCAAATTACGATCCACAACAGAAGACAATGGATTCACAAAAGAAACACCATCATAAATAACCTTTTCCCACACACTACCGTTATTCCCAGTACCACCACCATAAAGAATTTGGTTCCTATCAAACCACATCAACCAGGCTGCTACCACAAAAATACACACGGTAAAGATTGTGATTCAATGAATTCAGGTCAAAAGATAGGGAGATTTGCAAATTTAACCGAACATAGTTTACAAAACTTAGATATAGCCAACAGTTTAAAAAAAGCTCGTTTCTGACTAGCTTATGATCAATAAAAACACAATCTTATCAAAATACTTTCCCTTAAAATATAATCACATATATCACGTGGTTTTTTATCACGTAAGATGTATGGAATACACGAATAGATCACATAACACGCATGTGAGTCACTAATGAATCACAAAACATTTATGTGAGTCACGAATGGATCATGCATTTTTTAAGGGAAAAATGAGAGATTGCGCCTCATTTTCAGGGTATTTAAGCCATATTTTGACTATATTGTAATTTATGAAAACCGTGTTTAGTTATAAATGCAATTTTTTAATTAAAAAAAATGGCTAAATGTGATAAAAGCACTTGGAAGGTGGTCATTTTCTCGAACTTTCTCTCAAAAAAATGTGCACATATTGAAGGTTTGGGCTAGCGTTTAGGCCCTTAGATTTCGTAAGTATACCCCATTAAAAATTTAAAAAAATCTTTAGTATATAAATAAACCTCATTTAATATCAAAAATACCCTTACTTAATTTTATTCTATTGTAATTTTGTGAGTACACCCATCTACCTTTATTTTGTTATCTAATAAATATTTTTATTATTAAAAAATAATTATTTATTTTTGTTCAAATAAATAATTTCTAACACCTAAAATATTATAGAGCAGAAAACTAAAATTATTTTTCCTAAAAAAATTTAACTAAATGAATGTTGAGTATGAAACTTACTAAAATATTATAGATAAATAAAATTAAATATCCATATATATATATATATATATATCCAAACAATTTTTACCCCTTGTTTTGGAGGACTCATTCCCTAGAAAAGGTAGCTATTTAGGATCAGATCATTTGTTTTTATTTATTTATTTATTTATTTATTTTAAGGTAGATGACCTGTTCTAGATTGAAGACTTCCCTTCATGCATTGAGTCTTTAGTTCATAAGGAGGTTAGTAGTCTGATGTAATTGTATTTTGGTTTTGGAATGATAATCTTACCTTTTAAAAAAATTAGGAAACTAATTAATAATTTGTTGGTGTATTTATAAATTATTTAGCTTTTTTAGTATTTTAATAAATAGTAATTTTAGATTTTCAAAAATATACTAAGTTAGGGTATATATACAGTTTTTAAAGGATGCAAATATCGTCACTATTTGTTTTAATCTTAAATTTCAAACCAACAAAGAGAAAACTACAAGTTATGAAGCAACTTTATCTTTAAGGAAATTTGAATTATTTATTAAGCTGATATTTATCTTGACCTAAATAGATTTGGTGACATGTGCAATCCTTTATTTCACTTTCATCATCTTTCATTATCTTTAAATGCAGAGTATTATCTTTAAGTTTTTAGATCAAGATAAAGATTAGATCAGCAGATGATCCAAATTCGTTTCGAGGGGAAGATGTTGAAACAAAGTTTTATGGATTTTTTCCCCAATAATTTCTCCCATAAATTAGGCATCTTCTCGGACTTAAAATTAATAATAATATAATTCCAATTGCAATTGCAATTTCAAACATGACATCTTATTATATTCAATGTGGAATATATCATAGAGTTGATAATGAATATATATAATGAGATAACATTGCTAAGTACAATCAGAGTCGCGGCACCGCCACAGTCCCGTAGTGCAAAAAAATGAAAAAACACTTGAGACCCGTGTAATAAATACATGGGACCCATGTGTTTTTTTTTTCCTTTTTGTGCTACGGGGCCACGGCGGTACCGCGACCCTGATTGTACAAAGTGTTTCTCATATAATGAGTGGGTCTCTCATGATTGAACCATTATTCTAATCTTGGTAAGGACCTTAAAGAATCAAATCGATTTTTATGAATTTTGATCTGAATTTTTTTTGTGAATGATAAATTCATTGTAATGTACATATAAATAAAATTTGATTATTTTTCCAATACTAAAGCTATTTTTTCCGATTTTATTAAATATTAAGGCATCGAAAAAATAGGTAAAATATAAGAAAATTCAATAAAAATAGTTTTACTGTTTAAAAAATTCTCAAATTTTATTTATAAATAAATTTCAATGAACTTATCATCTAAAAAAAAAAAAAATCTAAATCTAAATATATAAAATACGATGTAATTTCATCAAGATCCTTACCAAAATTAAAAAAAGGATCCCTCAATAAAGAATCCATCGTTATATAATATCTTAAATTATTTGAATAATAATTTTTCAATTGACCAACATTCCAACAACCCCTGCAATGATAATGAACATTAGACAAATAACATGTATATCTTATAACTTTATAATAAATTAGTTTTAAAATCACGTACAAACACAATTTCTTAACTACTCATTTCACTATAAAGAGTCTATATAATAAGACACGGGGGCCGTTTGATCTGTAGTATGAAATTTGAAATAACTTGTTAGGTTTTTTTATATCCTTTAAGATCCCAAGATAAAATTGATATGTGTATACCCCTCACATCTATACTACAATGAGATGGTATACCGGTAAATAATATTCATTCAACTTGACAATATTTGAGGTTTGAGATATAGCACAACACTTCATATAGAATAATAATAAAAATGAAAAAATAAAAATAAAAAAACATATTATTAATGCATGTCTTTAAGATACACATTAAAGAACCAATAAAAAAAAAAACCAATAAACACATCAACACAATGACACTAAACAATGTCTTGCTTTGGCAAGGTTTTTGGTTTAATTGACACAATAAGGTATTTACATTCTTTTGAACATTATACAAAATAGCCATGAAAAGGAAAAATAAAAATAAAAATTGAATTTCCATGAAGGAAATTGAACTTTGTTCAAGTTTTTAATTGATTTAACAACTCAACCACCTTTCCCATGGCAGGCCTTTCTCTTGATTTCTCATTTGTACACATACAAGCAATCCTAAAATACTCCTTGACCTTAGCTTTATCCAATTCTTCCATTGAATTATTTGATTCAACCATTTCCATTTCCCTATTTCCTTCCGCCATTTTCCTAGCCCATTCCACTAACCCTACTTCCTTTTTGTCGAACATCACCGGCAAATTGGGCCTCCTCTGTGTAGCTATCTCGATCATCAGAATCCCAAAACTATAAACATCGAGCATCACTGTCGCCGCCGTGTTCCCGCCCATGTACTCCGGCGGCATGTACCCCATAGTTCCGGCTACTTGGGTGGACACGTGGGAGTGCGACGACTCGATTCTTCTAGCGAGGCCAAAATCGGCAATATGGGCCTCGAATTCGGAGTCCAACAAGACATTGCTGGCCTTAATATCCCTATGTATAATGGGCTTGTCGAGGCAATGCAAATACTCAAGCCCATTGGCCACACCCCAAATTACTTTCAACCTCGTCTCCCAAGATAACGGTTGCCGGCAATTCAACTGTTTAGATCCGTCCACGTCACCGCTTTCTGGAGACGTGTCGTGCAGCCATTGGTCAAGACTCCCTTTCTCGATGAACTCGTAAATCAGAACCCGATCCATATCCGAAACACAATACCCCAGAATCTTGACAATATTCGGGTGACGCAGCTTACCTAGGGTTTCCATTTCGGCCCGAAACTCTCGAAAACCCTGAAAAGCGTCCTTGTCGAGCTTCTTGATGGCGACGGTGACTCCATTAGAGAGGTTAGCTTTGTAGACGAAGCCAAAGCTGCCGTCGCCGATGATGAGGTCGGAGGAGAAGTTCTTGGTGGCGAGGAGGAGCTCGGACATGGAGATTTGGCTGAGAGAGGGATCGAAGGTGGCGCTGTCGCATGTGGTGACGGAGCTTAGTTCGGTTACCCGGTCGGGCTGAGTTCGGGGCAGAGCTCTGGAGCGCTGAGTCCGTTTGCGTCTAGTTTTGCAGATAAACAAGACGATGGCGAAGATTATGGTTACGGCGAAGAAGCTGGCTACGGCTGCAATTATTCCTTGGAGAGTACCCATTGAGAGAGAGAGAGAGAGAGAGAGAGGGAGAGATTGTTCAATTAGGGTTTGAAAGTGTGTAGGGATTTTTCAAGGAAGATGGATGAGAGTCGTCTCTGGCAAGGCCGAGTCAACCAAAGAAAGATGGGGGTTTTGATCTGTGCGTAGTGGTGTCGACGTGGGGTTGGGGGGCCGTTGATGTTCTTGATCGTGGGGACCACCTAATGCTTTTTATTATTCAATATTCATAGATCAAGCTGGTCTTCACTCTTCAGGAAATTTCCTCATTATTCTCTCTTTCGCAACTAGTTATTGATTTCGGGTACAACAATCTATAGTTTCTCGGAAAAACAAGTTATATGATGGATTTTCTCCCTAGTTTTTTACTAAGTCATGCATTTAATTAAAGGGCAAATTGCAATAAAGACCCTTACATTTCATGAAAGAGAAATGTAACAAGATTGTATTTTTTCCAAAATTACAAGAAGGTAGCATTGACTATCATTTGACCATTACAATTAACTGATGTCCGAATGTGAAAAGGGTAATAAATTCATTTTACTCTTAACAAATTAAAAAACAAATTAAAAAAATTAATTTGTTACGTGCAAGTCAAAATAAATAAAAGATAAAACTAGTTTTTAGATTTTTAGGATTAGTTTTGACTTTTGATTATTGTTAGATTAAATAAGATAGGAATAGTTTTTGATAATTGTTAATTTAAATAAATATTAGATTGGAGTTTCCCAATCTAATAAGATGTCATTTAGTTATTTTATATTTATTTGCTTAGTCATTATAAATAATGACTTGCAGAAATTAAATAATATAATTAGAGTTTATTCCTGAAATTAAGTGTTAGATTACTATGATATTTTGGAGATTTTGGTTTCTCTTGAGGTAAACCAGTACCATTTCTTCTTTGATCTAACTGTGCACATAACACAATTACTCGTAACACAGGCCTTGTGCTAGCTGTCCTGGAATCAAATGCCTTAATTGTGGTGTATGCGATTTGTTTGAAGGAAGTGTCACGCATAGAGACTAGAGTTGTTATTTATGATATTCTCTGTTTACTTAGGGAAGCCAATATTTATTCTGTTAATTTTGTTCCTAAACTAGCTAATAAGGTTGATCATAGTTTCGCGAAGCTTGCCCTCGATCATGTGGGTGAGTAAAACTGTCTGTATTTGTGAAAAGTTTGGTCCCGATTGATCACCAAAGTTCCTTGTAGTTGGTTTTTTGTTGAATGACGACTTCCTGTTCAAAAACAAAAACAAAACAAAAAACAATATATATATATATATATATATAAATATATATTAAAGGGAAAAGATCAATATTTCTTTGAGAAATCTAGAACACAAATCTCTTCTTCAATCCTTGTCAACTTTTTTTTTTTCTTTTCCAATCGTCACTTTAAAGAAAGAATTTTTCTCTATTTTTTTGGGAGATCTATGCATCTTCTTCTTTAGTTTTCTTCTCGATCATCACCATCAATTAAAGAAAAAAGATTTTTTTGGTTTTTTTGAGATCTCAAATCTCCTTTTTTCTTCTCAGCATCTTCATTCTCAAATTAAAAATTTTAAAATTTTGAAAAAAAAAAAATCCTATAAATCTTCATAGGAGATCTTTATCCACCAAACCAACAAAAACTCAAATATTCATTATTGGAGATCTCCACCCACCAAAACCTTGTAACAATCACCCTCTCCCTCCACGCACATCCACTGCAAGCACCACCTTCCCTCCATCTTTCGCTACTCCATGTGCCACTATCGTCCTCTGCCTCTATGGCAAGCTCCAATCTCCTCCAAGGATGAGATTTGGTTTGGAGTTTTCTGACGTTTTTTTCTTTCCTTTATTACATCCAAATCACCTCTTCTTCTTTTTTTTTTTTCTTTTTTTTTTTTGAATTGGCAGATCACTTATTTTATGTTGTTTTGTTATTCTTTTTTTTTTTTTTTTTCAAAATGAATTTGTTTTATTTTTCAAAAATTATTTAAATGACGGTAATCTTTTCATTAGACACTGTTAATTTGTTTTACTGCATTTAGGGGTAATTTATACATTTCATAATATTTGAGTGGTCAACTGTTAATTCTAGCAGTCAAGGGTTAGTCAATATTACTTTTTTATAATTATGAAAAAAAAAAAAAAGTATGGTGTTATTGCACTTTCTTCAAATGTTAGGTCTTTTATTGCAATTTGCCCTTAAAAAAAAGTCAGGACTTGATAATTAAAATGATTTTGTGTGTAAGGTTCTCCATTTAGTGATTAGCTTAATTCTATGACAAACCACATTGGGATGTTTTGTAATGGGTAGATTATGATATTCTTGTATTCAACAATTTGATCGTGATCGGCAATCTTTCTAGCATCTCAAAAGCTTTAAGAACAAGAGCTTTAAAGGTTTATCATTTGACTTTGACTCTTGAAGAGACTTAAGTGTACACACACACACAATTCATTCACTTGTGTTTTCATTGTCTTTTTAGTGTGCATTATACATATAAGTTAGTATGCTAGATTGCTTGAGAATACTTCTTCTTCTCATTGTCGCGCTCTTGGTATTGTCGTAATGAATCGCGAAAACCATTCCAATGGATTTTGCTGTCCAAGTGTCGTTTTTGTCCACTGTGAAAAATGCGCAATAATCCTTCCAGAGGATTTGCATTTCCAAGTGTTGTCTTAGCCCACTGTGAAAAATGGCCGTGAAAAACCTTCCGGAGGTTTTTATTGCCTTGGGATAGAGGTGGCAAGGTTCCGGTTCCGGTTCCGGTTCCGAACCGGCCAAATTTTTTATTTTTTTTTTTACAAAATATTACATTTTATTTATAAAAAAGTAAAATGTTAAAAAGGATATTGTAGAGTATTAAGTCATAGCCCATAACTCTTGTTCAAGTAATTATATTTTCCATTCCCTTCTTTTTTTTTATATGTTAGATATCACATTCACTTTTCTATTTTTCCAATGTGGGATGTTGATGCAGACCAGAACGGAACTCACATGAGTTCAAACACACAAGGGTTTCTTTGATCTATGATTCCACAGAAAAATAGAAAAAAGAGAGATATTTGAGTTTATTACTCAAAAAAGTTTTTTTTTTTTTTTTTTTTAATTCCAATCTAAATATCGCCAAGCGATTACAACCAAATAAATAGAGAAAATAATTTCTTTGACTCCTAAAACAACTCCCCAAAATCCGGAAACAATCCCGGATTATTTACGAAATTTAAAAGTTAAAAAAAGTGCAATTGTCGCGCAAATTTTGCGCAAGAAACTTAAAGTGCCCGAATGACAAACAAAACGACCTTTTATGGGCCTAAATCAAATACTAGCTTGTAGAGCACATCATAGGCTTTTCGAAAACATATTATAATAGACATTTGAAGCCCATAGTGAAAGTTATGATCCAACAAAGTCAAGCCCTTAACATATTCCATATTGTGGTATAATTTGAATCTAACACACTCTCACTAATAGAAATAATTGAAATATTTGTTAAAAATACATAATATGACTTATTATCTCTTATCCCACATTAGAAAAATAGAGAAGTGAATGAGATGTCTAACCTATATAAAAATGAGGAGAAGGAAATGGAAAACATAATTACTTGGATAAGGGTTATGGGCAATGGACCACTACTCTATAATGTCCATTCTAACATTTTATTTTATTTTATAAATAAAATGTGATACTTTGTTATAAAAAAAAAAAATAAAAAAAAAAATAAAAAAAGAACCGAGCGGTTCGAACAAAACCAAAACCACCGGTTCCATTCCGGTTCGAACCATCTGGTTCCGAAAAAATTAGAACCGTAACAGAAACCGGGGGCCAGAACCGGCCTCCCCCGATTTTGGTTACGGTTACGGTTACGGTTACGGTTCTTAAACCGGAACGGGAAAACCTGTTCCGATTTCGGTTACGGTTACAGTTCCACGGTTTGAACCGGAACCTTACCAGGTCTGGAGAATTGAGAAAAATAGGTGTGAAGTTTTCTCCAATGATTTTCGCGGTCATGCCTTCATCATGAAACACTACGAAATACAATCGCGCTTTTCCAGCGACATTTGAGTTTCCTTTGTTTCGGTTGTTTTTCGTCATGGACTCATAGTCAACCGCGAAAAACACTTATTTGCCTAAAACGATGTAGTTTTGAGAAAACCTTATAAATAGCTCAAGACACTATCTTGTTTGATAAGAACTCCAAAATTCTCAGAGATAGTGAGCATTGTTGAGTTCTTAGAGAGATATTGGTTCAGGCAATCATTTATAACTCTCCATTTCCCAAAACCATGTGCATCTTAGCATCATCAAGCATCTAAGCATGGTTCATCATTGTTTCATCACTTGGTATGTAAGAACAGACATTACTCTTCATTTATTGTTCTTCTTAGCCAAGACATCACATTTATTGCACACTTATTGCAAAGCTTCATTTTTTTTTTTTATTATTTCACATCTTTTGAAGTTGTGATATTGATCGGGGTTAGCTTACAGCTAGGTTGTTAGATTTGCACTTTCTACACTTAACTAGTTTTCCAACCCGAGCGTTGCACGGGCTCCGTATTATAAATTGTTTGTAAAATATTGTGTTTTTTATACCGAACTTTTTGATTCAAGCATCTTTAAACATGATAAACATATAGTTTTTCATTTACTTACCTAAGTTTTGTTAATCTCAATAGGTTTTGTTAATCTCAATAGGTTATAAATTGTTGGTAGGTGGTAGGAAGCTTATACTCCAACAATTTGTAATTTTTAAGCAGAGTATTATAGTGGATAATTGCACTTGACTAATTTGCATAATGGATGCTTTATGGATTAAAAAGAAAATACCGATGCTTGAATATATAATACAATTACAATTATTGAGAGAGATTCGAAACTGTTTTGGGATTGAAAAAATTGTAATAATTAAATTGAAAACCATAATATCTTTTGTGTCTTCCAAAAATGATAAATGCTTCAGTACCTCCCTCGCAAAAGACACCTAACAAATAAAATTTTGCCACATCGTAATATTTTATAAATCTAACACAAAACAGCTACATCATTATAAAAATAAAAAAATTTAAAAAAAAAAATTAAAAAAAAAAAAACCTATCATAATAATTGGTCTTTCTCCTTCTGATTCACGTCTAGTGTTGTAAAAATGGACCAGGCCCAAGTGGGTCGGTCCATTTGGTCTGTCAAGTAAAATAGGGCTGGATCAGGTCCGATCCGGCGAAGGGGATGTGCCGGATCAAGACAGGCACGGAGGCGTGCCGCGTGCAGGGTTGCAGGGGTCCTGTCCGTCAGACCAGCCTGCCACGACACGTCAAGCCGGCGGACCAAGCCAGGTGGACTGCAGCCGGACAGGTCAGACGGGCCGACCCTAAGGTCCGGCCGTTTGATTTAAAAAAAAAAAAAAAAATTTAATATTTTAAGCCATCAACGGTTGAATTTCAAAATTCAACCGTTGGAGGTTTAAAAAATTACCAAAAACTCCCTAAACTCTTCTATTTTATATTTTCATCCACAATTCTAATTTTTCTATAAATACCCCTATCCATTCCATTTTTCAATCACTTTGACACTTTCTCTCATTCTCTCATTCTCTCAATCTCTCTCCATTATACAAATCTCTACACATTTTCATTCAATTTCATTGTTTCTCTCTCTCTCTATATACATATATATTTATTACATTTTATAATACTATTATATTAATTCTCTATTATCTATCTATCTATTGACTATTGTTCTCTTCATTTTCCACCAACACACAAAACTTTTAAGGTACATTGTTCTTTAAATGTTATTATTTCTTTATGTGAGTAAATTTTTTAATGTTATGTAAACACTTTAGCTAATTTTTTAAATATTTGTGTTTATTTAGTAAATTATTTTTATTTTTTTTAGTAGTTAATTAATCATTATTATGTGTACTTGTGTAGTAGTTAATTTTAATATTTGTGTTAGTAAGATAATTTATTTAAAGTTTACTAGTGTATTAGTTAATGTAAATATTTTTTGTTAGTAAATTATGATTTATAAGTGTAATAGTTAATTTAAATATATTTTGTTAGTAAATTATGATTTTTATGTGTAGTAGTTAATTTTAACATTTTTAAGTTAGTAAGTTATGATTTTTAAGTTTAGTAGTTTATTTAAATATATTTTGTTAGTAAATTATGATTTTTATGTGTATTAATTAATTTTAACATTTTAAAGTTAAAGTTATGATTTTTAAGTTTAGTTGTTTATTTAAATATATTTTGTTAGTAAATTATGATTTTTATGTGTAGTAGTTAATTTTAACATTTTTAAGTTAGTAACTTATGATTTTTAAGTTTAGTAGTTTATTTAAATATATTTTGTTAGTAAATTATGATTTTTATGTGTAGTAGTTAATTTTAACATTTTTAAGTTAGTAAGTTATGATTTTTAAGTTTAGTAGTTTATTTAAATATATTTTGTTAGTAAATTATGATTTTTATGTGTATTAATTAATTTTAACATTTTAAAGTTAAAGTTATGATTTTTAAGTTTAGTAGTTTATTTAAATATATTTTGTTAGTAAATTATGATTTTTATGTGTAGTAGTTAATTTTAACATTTTTAAGTTAGTAAGTTATGATTTTTAAGTTTAGTAGTTTATTTAAATATATTTTGTTAGTAAATTATGATTTTTATGTGTAGTAGTTAATTTTAACATTTTTAAGTTAGTAAGTTATGATTTTTAAGTTTAGTAGTTTATTTAAATAAATTTTGTTAGTAAATTATGATTTTTATGTGTAGTAATTAATTTTAACATTTTAAAGTTAAAGTTATGATTTTTAAGTTTAGTAGTTTATTTAAATATATTTTGTTAGTAAATTATGATTTTTATGTGTAGTAGTTAATTTTAACATTTTTAAGTTAGTAACTTATGATTTTTAAGTTTAGTAGTTTATTTAAATATATTTTGTTAGTAAATTATGATTTTTATGTGTAGTAGTTAATTTTAACATTTTTAAGTTAGTAAGTTATGATTTTTAAGTTTAGTAGTTTATTTAAATATATTTTGTTAGTAAATTATGATTTTTATGTGTATTAATTAATTTTAACATTTTAAAGTTAAAGTTATGATTTTTAAGTTTAGTTGTTTATTTAAATATATTTTGTTAGTAAATTATGATTTTTATGTGTAGTAGTTAATTTTAACATTTTTAAGTTAGTAAGTTATGATTTTTAAGTTTAGTAGTTTATTTAAATATATTTTGTTAGTAAATTATGATTTTTATGTGTAGTAGTTAATTTTAACATTTTTAAGTTAGTAACTTATGATTTTTAAGTTTAGTAGTTTATTTAAATATATTTTGTTAGTAAATTATGATTTTTATGTGTGGTAGTTAATTTTAACATTTTTAAGTTAGTAAGTTATGATTTTTAAGTTTAGTAGTTTATTTAAATATATTTTGTTCGTAAATTATGATTTTTATATGTAGTAGTTAATTTTAACATTTTTAAGTTAGTAACTTATGATTTTTAAGTTTGGTAGTTAATGTAAATAATAATATATTAATGACTAATAAGTTCATATTTGTATTTCAGGAAATGGATCATTTTTTCATGGACGGTTTGAACATGCTGAATGATGATCTTGATCTTTCAGAACAAACGGAACCCCAAGCGAGAGGTTCATGTTCCGCCGCTAATGCTACTGATACCCCAACATCACATCCCAAAAAATTTACATCCGATGTTTGGCAGTGTTTTCACATAGTACAAATGACACTCCTAGACGGGACGACGGGCCCCAGAGCTAAATGTAAGCTTTGTTCTAAGGACTATTCCACTAGTAGGAATGGAACCGGTCATTTGAGAAGACATATGCTCAAATGCATGCCTGCACATGGACAGGTAGACACTAGAACCCAAACACAACTACAACGGCACCCAGATGGGTCTGTTACGACATGGAGGTACGATCCCAAACACGCTAGAAATTGCTTGGCACTATTCATTACACAAACTGATCAACCAATCAATTTTGCTGACAATGTTTTTTTTCAAGAGTTGATCACATCTGCATTCTGCCCCCAATATCAAACTGTTTCTTGAACCACCACTAGAAACGATTTGATAAAATTGTTTGGAACCGCTAGAGATGACTTGAGTGCTGAATTACACCATCTAAATGTCTGTATTGCATTAACCTCTGATATTTGGAACGCATGTTAGAAACATGACTACTTATGTGTCACTGAACGCTACTTAAATTCTGATTGGAGGATAACAAAAAGAATTTTTGGTTTTCGTCCTATGAATTTTGCACATACCGCTGAAAATATTTTTAATGTCATTATTTCTGTTTTAGAAACATATCAAATCACAGATCGCATCCTTTCTATTACATTAGATAATGCATCTGCAAACATTAGCTCTATTGCATTGTTTGTTGAAAGAAATATCCCGCAAGATGGAGGTTATTTATTCTATCAACGGTGTGCATGTCATATTATAAATTTAGTTGTACAAGTTGGTTTGAAGAAAGTAAGCGACCGTGTAGATCGCATCAGAAATGTCATTTCTTGGATTGGCAGCTCTATTCCTAGATTCTAAGAATTTCGTAGACACTGCAGATTAAACAATCTACGCCCTCGATGATTCCAAACTGATATGCCGGTAAGGTGGAACTCTACCTACTTAATGCTAGAAAATTGTTTGCCATATGATACAACTATTTCAGGTTTTTATTACATGAAGTTGGCCGAACTTGGCCGAACTTGGCCTTCCACAAGCACAAGCACTGACATCAGACGATTGGTATGTGGCAAGGGTTTTTGTTGATTTTTTAAAGATTTTTTACGATGCTACTGTAACTCTTTCCGGGGTCTATTACCCCACATCTTGTGAGGCAATTTATCGAATAGTGGAAATGTCTGAAGCGTTAAACGTTTATAGGGAAGATGTTCATTTAGGCACTGCAGTTGTTGCCATGGAGGCAAAGTTGAAAAAATATTGGGCTACCATTCCTTTACTTTATGACTTAAGTGTTATAGTAGAACCTAGAGTTAAATTATCTGGTTTAGAAGTTTTCCTTGAGGTTATTGGTATTAATTTGGAAATAGATTATTCAGAACAGGTTACTGACATTCGAAATAAGTTGTTCGAAGTTTTTCTTATTTATGAGTGCAGGTTTGGTGGCATTGACACCCAACCATCAGCAGAACCGGAGACACACTCGAAGACATCAAGTTAGAGCATTCTCAAACGCCGAAAAAAGGACAAATCAGCAAGTACTTCTTCAACCCAAAGATCTGGCCTATCTTTTTGTGCCGAACTAAATAGGTACCTTGAAGCACGGTTCGATGCTGTCGAAGACAAGGAAGATTTTGATTTGTTGTTATGGTGGAAGTCTTATTCCTACAGGTATCCGATTCTGTTACACTTAGCACGTGACGTACTAGTTATCCCAGTGTCCACGGTATCTTCAGAACAAGCATTCAGCACCAGTGGATGCATAATTGAACTAAGAAGAAGCTATTTGTCTCCGGACATGGTGGAGATATTAACAAGCCTTCGGGATTAGGAGCATGCTAAAAAGAGGTTGCAAAACCAAATTGTAGATAATGAACTTATTCAAAATTTCAACAATCTATATGTTGATGAGGCTTCTGGTTCCGGTAGTAACCGGTTTTAGAACTTGTAAATTGTAATACGATTGCACTCTTTTCCCTTGCTAAGTTTTTATCCCATTGGGTTTTTCTTAGTAAGGTTTTTAATGAGGCAATCATGTAAATATGTAATACTGAATTCCATAAGTTAGAAATAAATAAATACTTCTTCATTTCATATTTTCATAACTTCATCTATTTTATATTTTTGTAATACTTTATCTTTATTCATTTTTTGAATTATCTTATTACCAAAAATAATAAATTTATCTAACTACATTGACATAATTCAATTGTTAAAATGTTAAGTATTTTAATTTGTAATTATGTATTTTATTTTTCCCTAAACCAAAAATCCAAAAAAGAAAATTAAATAATTAAATAATAAGTGGTCCCGGTCCGGCGGCACGCCGGCACAGTCCGCCGGAAACGATCCACGTGCCGTGCCAGGCCACGATTTCCAAATACGTGCTAGACCTAATCCGGTCCGTCTACCGGCGCAGCGTGGACCAAGTCCGGCCCGTTTTCAAAAACGGGCCAGGCGTGCCGGATTGAATTGGACCGGACCGGTCCACTTTTACAACACTATTCACGCCTCAATGATCTGAAAAATGCAATTCACTTCCAATGATCAGAATAAATTATAAAAACTGGATTTTCTAAATCTCATAAACCGCATGATTCATAAACAACATAAACACTGGTGCTGAATCATTTAGGACTAAAAAATATAAGAATTAACGTTCATGAATTGCAAATCAACAATTTAATTGGTAAACTGATACATCCATTTGTGTATATATATATATATATATGATGTTACCACCGGCTCCACCACTTTGTGTGTGAACATATGTAAAAGAGGATATATTTCTATGCAAAGCACCATACAATATTAGTACATACATAAAAAATAATAAATAAATAAATAAAATAAAAAAAAATAAAAAAAAAATAAAACAGTTATATAGTTATAATTTTACCTTTCAATTTGTAGGTGATGGCACATCAGATATTTTATAAGAAGTGCCTGTTTAAACAACAACAAACCTATGTACCTTCTCATCCACAACAAACAATTGAATAGAATATCATCGTCTTTCTCCATATATATATATATATATATATATTATAAGTTGAAAATGAGGAATGTAAAAAGATTTACTAAATGATAGTAGGGAAAATAAATAATGATTAAAACTGAAGTATAACAACTTTTATTATGTTGCTGTAATACCAAGAGGTAATATAACTGAAATATTACTTTATTAGTTGTTATGATATTTACATCACCTTATCAATTGGTCTTTTGGCATTCCTACAATTGAAACAGGGCAAAGCGACAACACACACCAAAAGCCACAAAACACCCCAAACAAAGCAAAAGCGAAGAAAAATACAAAGGACATAGACACCCTACCAAAACAGAGCAAAAACGAACAGAGCCAAAACAAAGAGATTAGCAGGGATTACCTCAATCTTGAGTCTACAAAACAACCATTGTCATTAATCAAATAAAAATCATTGTTTTAATTCCTTGAATTTAGCTAGACAGTTTAAGAATCAAACACGTTCCACGTTAAGGTCGAATAGGAAAGGGTTATTATTTATTTTCTTTTATTATTATTATTATTTTTTCTTGAATTTAGTTTGGCAGTTTAAGAACGTTAAGGTTGAATAGGGAAGGGTTATTATTTATTCACTTTTATTATTATTATTATTATTTACTAAATTGATTAAGTTGTAGTATTTATTTCTTTATTTTATTTTTTAAATAAAGGAAAAAAGCATTTAATAATAGAAGATATTATAAGCAATTATATTTGATTGATTACATTTAAATCCAAAGCTCTCATACGGTGACATATGACGTTGTGAAACTCTGTTATTATTATTATTATTATTATTATTATTATTATTATTATTATTATTATTATTATTATATATGATTAAACATCTAGTGCTGTCTAGCACTCATTTGCATTTGAGCATTGTTACATGTTCACTTAGACATTAATTATCTTTATTGAGTCCAAGTCTTGTGGCTACATGTGGTAGTTACACAAACAAAGAGAAGTCTTGCAACCAAAGGTGTTGGTCGGCAAGCAAGTGTCAAGAGGCACCATTAAAGGCATGCATGTATAATATATTGAGTTACGATCCTTGTGAAAAATTACTAGATGTTAACTTAGGATATAATTAAATATTCAAACAGTGGATTTCTGTGACTAAGTGGCTAGTGAGGCTAGTCTCATGGGGTTTTCCTAGTTGAAGGGTTTCTCACGTAAAAATCAAGTGTCATTTATATTCTGCACTTTTACTTGATTTTATTGTTATTTGTGTTTAATTTTGAGTGATCGAAAAAGTTGGTAAATTAATCGATTAACAACCCTCCCCTTAGTTGCTTATACACTTTAGGGTTATTTTCATTGTGAGAAAAAATTTGTATTTTAATGATTTAGTCCAAATATAAGTAAAAAAAAATAAAGAAATGGATTTCCAATGGAAATATGGAATGGAGGGTGAATACCAAAATTTTTGTTAGAATTGTTAGATAATTACTTTCTTGTAATTATAGAAAAAATACGGTTTTATTGAAATATCATTAAATGTTATAATTTTCCATTTAAAAAAAAAGTCAAGACTTGATAATTGAAATGATTTTGTGAGAAAAATTTGTATTTTAATGATTTTATTTAGTCCAAATCTAAGGAATAAACAAATACCACACGAGAGAGAGAGAGAGAGAGAGAGAGAGAGATCCAGCGAAAAGGAACATAAAAAACAGACCATAGAGGGAGAAGGAAGGCCAAAGAAGGAGAAGACAGAAAAATAGTATTTTTTTTTTCTAATAGTATTTTTTTTTCCCCTAATACTTCTCAGTTCTCATATACGAACCCCTAATATAAGCCTATATACAAATCAATTTTTCAGCATTTGGATTAAAATCCAAGAGCTATTATGTGTTCTCATAAATTGTGGGTGGAGATAAAGTAAGTGACGGGCTAAGAGAGAAAATACATAACAGCCCTTTGATTTTGATCAAAGGGTTGAAAAGTTGGTTTGTATATAAAGCTTATATCAAGGGGTTTGTATGTAAGAAGTCTTTTGTGTGTGTATATATATAATCTCTTCTAAGGGATCCCTTATTTTAACATAAAGCAAAGATTATTTTGAAATTCATCGATTTTAATAAATTTTAATTTTTTTTTTTTTTTTTTTTGATAAAAAGTTCAATGAAATCTACTTGCAAACAAAATTTGAAAATTTCTCAAATTTTTTCAAGCATTACGACTATTTTTTTCCTATTTTTTGTCCTATTTTCTAATGCATTATTTTCAATAAAAATCGGGAAAAATAGTTGTAATATTTGAAAAAAAAATCCAAATTTTGTTTACAAATAAATTTCATTTTATCATCCAAAAATAAAATCTAAATCAAAATTTAATAAAATCGATGGATTTTAAGACAGTCCTTACTTTTTGTTAAAATAAAGGATCTTTTAGGTGCGTTTGGCATAGGGACGAGATGGGATAGGGCAGGACGGGACAGTTGTTCCGTATTATGTTTGGAATATCTATGACAGAACTGTAGACTGTACTATTATACATTTGGTATGGTTGATACAGGACGTAACAAGAGATTCAAATGACCAGATTGTCCTTCTTTTATTTGATTAGTTTTAATTATTTTATTTATGTGATTTCAAGCCACGTTTTTGCTTGTTCTGTAATGAATATTCTTGAAACCAATTTCTTCATTAGATTCAAACACATCCAGATCTTCATCAAACCTCTTCTTCATTAATCTATAATCAACTTATATACACAAAATCTTTAAAAAAAGAAATCTGGAAAAGAAAAAACAGATGGAGCAGTAAATCCAGAACATGAACCAATTTGAAGCAAATTTTTGCTCACATATAATAAGTATTTACAATCTCATCATCTAATATTCCAATTTTCTGTAAACTTAGCAGTTATTAAACAAAAGCAGCATAATCAACATTACAATAGAATGAGCCTCCGGTTCTATCTAAAAACTAAATTCAATAATTCATCAAAGCCCATGATTCTTAATCTTTTGGGGATTTTTTCTTCTTTCCAGATCCAACTGGTTTCAGATCCATCAAAGCCACACTACGTTATGAAATCTGATTTATAAGGGAGAAACTCCATGCTTAGTGTTGGAGAAAAAGTGCAATTTTGATAGGTGGGGGAGAGAAAGAATCAAGAGGACAGATGATGGTCACTAAATTATTAAGATATAATATAGTTAATACATGGAGAAGGCTCACTCAACAGAACCTTCATCGAAATTTCATACAAATTAGAAAAAGATCAAAATTTTTTTTTTTTTTTTTTTGTGAATTAAGCTTCCATTGATTCTGGTGACACCAAAAATAGAGGAGGATTCTTCACTCAAATACAAATGTCATACTAATTAAACCCATAAATCTTCTTCATCCATATGGAAAAAAATATATATCACCGTCTTCACCCATCGATCATCTCTAAATTATGAACAAAAAAAATTCTCTTTCAAAAAAAAAAAAAAAAACAAAACAAAAAACTTTAGAGAGGGATTTGATATAATGAACAAACGGAGGAGAGAGAAAAGAGAGATAGAGAGAAAGAGAGAGAGAGAGAGATTTGGATAGAGTTGTAATATTTTGAAGATTTGAAGAGCAACTATGTCTTTTTCTCTCTTGTCCCATGCCATGGGACAAGTTGGTCGAGAGTCTTGGGTGGGACAGATTTCTTTGATTTATGTCCCATCTTGTCCCATTCAGTCCCACACTAAAATCACGCCAAACATGGGACAAGAATAGATTGTCCCAAGTTGTCCTGTCTCGTCCCGCGTACCAAACGCACCCTTAAGAGTCTCTCTCTCTCTCTTTCTATATATATATATATTGGTTCTCTATTGAGAGATCTTCTATTTTAACATAAAGAAAGAACTTCTATGAAATTCATCGATTTGAATTAATTTTGATTTGAATTTTTTTTTTATGGATAATAGGTTCAATGAAACCTACTTGTAAAACAAAATTTGAAAATTTTTCAAGTACTGAAACTATTTTTTATGTTCATTTTTCCTATTTTCGTCCTTTTTCCGATGCAGTTATATATTTATATATATTTAAATATCTCATTTTCTTTCTCCAATTACCAAACTACCCTTAAATCTAACGGTCAACACATTTTTTTTAAAATTTTTTTTTAATTTAATTTTTTTATTTATTTGTACTTTTGAATAATGGCAAGGGGAAATTAGGTAATTCAGAAAACCGAGAGTGTAAAACAATGTTAACTCAAACATTAGGGGACATGATCATAATTTCCCAAAAAGGTATAAATACAAATATGGTTAATTACAATATTACATTAAAGTACCCTGAATTTTTCCCTTAAGGCAAAATATCGTTAAGTTTCATAAATTCAACACAAATATACCGTTCTGTTAACCTCCATCCACCAGATGTTATTGTTAGAAGGGTAGTTTAGTCTTTTTACAATTAAAACTGAATTAAATAAAAATTTTAATTAAATAATTAAACAAATGGATGGACGTGATCTACTCCATCTTGAGCAGATCTATTCCATTTTTTAAAATTATTTAGTTGAATTTGTTTTTGGAATAAATTTATTTAATTTCTTTGTGTGTGGTTGGTTGTGATGCAAATGAGGAAAAATGAATTTGTTTTTGTAATAAATTCATTTTGATTTGTGTTTGTTTCGGTTGGTTGTGAAGGAGATTAGGAGTAGGTGATAATGTTGAAGACGGAGATGTTGCAAATGAAGTTAAGTTGGGGATGTAGAGGTTTTTTATTTTTTATTTTTTTTATTTTTTTATTTTTTTTTTTATTTTTTTTTTTATATATATTTTTATTATTATTATTATTATTATTATTATTATTATTATTATTATTATTATTATTATTATTATTATTATTAATTTTTAATTTAATATTGAAGATGAAGTTGAGATGGGGATGAATATTTTATTTTATTTTATTTTTTGTAATAAATAAATATAAATATAAATAATATATATTTTTTGGATGATGTGGCAGGTTTTAATTTAATGTTGAAGATGAAACTGAGATTTGCATACATTTTTATTTTATTTTATGTAATAAATAATAAATATTTTTTTTTCTGAATTATATGGTAGGGGTAAATTTATATATTCGTAGATTTGGTTGATCAACCGTTGACTTTAACGGTTTGATTTTAAAACCATGGTATGCTTTTGTTGAATTTATGAAACTTAGCAATGTTTTGTCTTGGAAAATTAAAAAACTTTAAGGCTCGTTTGACACACTGTATTGGATTGTACTGTATTATATTGGATTAGATTAAATTTGATTGTATTGGGTTAGTTGTTTTATTCTTATACAATCTTGTATTTTGTGATATTTAATATTAGACTGTATTAAGTTATACAATATTAGGGTGAGATTTATTGTTTCTACATATTTTGTTAACTAATAAATTGAAATATTTTTTAAATATAAAAACATATTCTAAAATATATATTTGTTGTATTATATTTTTTTAATATTTTATTATATAAATTATTATTCATGTAAATACTTTAATATTTATAATATTAGAATAAAATTTATTTAATTTATTTTTAAATTAATATATTAAAATAAAGTATATTATATTATTTTGTATTATTATTATTATTATTTCTCTCTTTTGTTTTTGCTAATACAACACATATGCATTGTATTAGCTAATACAATATTAAAATGTATTACAATGAAATGTATAATCCAAAACAAGTCAAAACAATGTATTGTATTATTTTAGAGTAATTCTATATTGTCTAGATTTGGTGTCCAAATCTGATGCCCAAATAATGTAGTAACACCGTGGGCCATTCATTTAAATTGTATTAGATTTGCATGTTTTAAATGAATGGTTCAGAGTGTTGCCACATCATTTTAGACACCAGATTTGGATACTAAATTTGGACAATATAACATTACTCATTATTTTAATATATTTTAATATCCTAATAGACACTAGACATGCCCTTAGTGTAATTAACGCACAACAACAAGACGTTCATTGTTCAACATGCAGATTAGTAGCAAAGTGCAAGAATTGGCCACGTTCAGAAATTCAAAGATTGAAACTTGAAATCATTCAAATCTGCCGCCGCGGAACCCGCGTGTTCATAATTCGCCACAAACGACGAAAAGCACACGATCGCATGGCTAAATTTCAAATGGACCCACACGGCATTGCTAAAGACCATAATCCATTAATTAGACAACATTTTCTACCACTTGTTGCAACTCTAGTCATTGCTTGTATTGCTGAAGGAACTTAAAACCGAAATATCCATCGATATATCTATATTTTGAAGGGGCCGATATCGAAATAGGGATTATATCCAATATCTAGTAAATATTCGATCGATTTCGAAATATTCATAAAAATTTCTTGATATTTCCGAAATATTGTGAATTTCATCCTGAAATTCAAGAATATTTTACAATTTATTTTTTTTAAAAAAATAATCTTAAACACTTAAATTATTGTTCAAATAATCTATATTGAAAATTATTTTATTATTTATACTAAAATTAATATTTTTTATTCTTCTAGTTTACTATTTGAACCCAAAGTACCAATATAGAGACAATATTGAGGATAATTCAGATCTTTTGAAAGTCATACATATTGTCTATACGCAATTAGACCTTGAAACTGTAGGGATTGCTAATTTTGGAAATGAGGTAAAAAGTTGCAACTTACAATCAATTTTATAATTCCAATATTATAACTTCTTTCCATGAGAGTATTGTGTCATATACTCATATTTATATATATTATTCACATACCGATCTCATAAGTCATGAATGTAGCTCACATACTTTAAGGATGAAAAGAAAAGTTTTGGTGAACGAGTAGCCATGGCAGCTAGAAGCAAAATGCAACATGGTATACAAGTTTTATTACAAAAATCTATGTAATAATAATAAATAATAATATCATTGAAATGATATTCATACTTATAATATTTAATAATTTTTATTGTAGCTGATTGGTGGGTAATGTATGAAAATTGTGCTCCATTATTGCGTGCAATAGCAGTTCACATATTGTCACAAAAAGCATCATATTCTGCATGCGAAAGAAATTGGTCCACATTTACTTTAATCAATGTAAAACAAAGAAACCGTCTTGCCTATTATAAGCTTGAACAACTTGTTTATTGTCATTATAATATGAAATTGAAACTTAGGAATATGGCAGCTGAAAAAGATAAAGTAGATGAAACTAATTTTATGGATCTACTTCAAGTAGTTGCTGAAGTAGGAGACAATAATGAGAATCCTTTTTGATTGGGTTAGACTTGCCTATTTGGATGATGATGAGGGAAATCCTGATCCACAAACTGTTTCTCATGCTCGAGACATAGGAATAAATGTTGAACAAGTGATTGGAGAAAAAGTTGATGTAGATCGTGAAGTTACTATTAGTAGCTCTTCCGATGACCTACATACCTCTGATGGAAATAGTGAATGAAAAGATGATGGAGATGATAGAGGAGATTGAGATTCTGGTGCAAGAGGTTGGGATGCTAGTGCAACAAGTTGGGATGTTCATGCCGGAGGTTGGGATGCTGGTGCAACATGTTGGAATAATAGTGTGGCAGGTTGGGATGCTCATACAGGTAATTTTGATCAAAATCGTGGTAGACAACATGGAGGAATAAATCAAATTGATGAAGATCCTTGAATATGACTCTCTCCTTATTGAGTATGGACACAAAAAATAGTTTTTTTTTAGTGATTCACTGACAAGGTCAGGTTCTCATATACCATATTATGGTAGTTATGGTGGCTGTAGTATATTTGATTATCCTTCTCCACAAATGTCATATGCAATACCTATACATGCAGATCAACAATATCCACTAAGTTGGGTAAATCCAAACTACCCAATTTATGGATTAGTTGGAAGAGATCAAGTAACATACATGTGACATATTAATAACTATCTTGAAAACTATGCTAGCACATTTTCCTGAGAAAATTATTGTTCGAATCAAGATAGAAATGTATTTTATGTATTTGAACCAGTAAGGAATTCATTTTGGTTTTAAATTTCAGACATGCAATGTAGTATTATGCATGAATTATGATTTATGATATAATCTTAGAAGTATAGAACTATATATATTTTTTAATTTTGTTTATTAAATATTTAATCTCTTTATATTGTATATAATATTATAAAAGTAAAACAAAATATTATTCTATTAAATACTCAATTTTAAAAATTATATACAGACTCTATCTATATTATAATTTATATTAAACTCATAGTTATATTAATTTAATGTTGAAATATGATTCATGTGATGTATAATTACTTGTTTAAGCTTGTCCTAAAGTTTCACAAAAAATTTCTAATTTTAGATGTAAATATCCATAATTTTATTGATTTTTTACTGAATATCTACCGATATCGATAATATCTCTGATATATCCATAAATTTAGAAGTCCGATATCAATACCGATACCGATATTTTATTCCTTGGTATTACTTTCCTGTTTTGTAAAACATTTGGTTTAAGCAAGAACAACCTAACTACACCTTACACCTAAGGTCGACCAAGTTGAGATACTCTATCATTAAGCCCCTCACATTCTGTTAAGGGATACAATCTCTTAAATCATGTAGTTTGTCGGGCTCAATCAAATACCTGACACAACTGATTGTTTTCCTTTATTGTTAATGGATACAATCACTTGAATCATACAGTTGGTCAAAGGTCAACTCCTGCATTTCTACCTCAATCACAATAATGAGACAGCTGATTGTTTTTCTAGTATAGTTCCTATGATTATGTAAACTGATATGCAAATATCATTCTCCAGACTTGTATATATTACCAAGATATTGCAATGAGATGCTCAGCGCTTCTATTCGATTTTTCTCAAAAATCTTCAATGTCAATAACATTACAAATTCGAATAACCAGAAAATCACAACACGTTTCCTAATGTGACAAACTTGATTCATGCTAACCCAATGGAGTTCTCGAGAGATGGGAGGGTATCCCTCTTAAGGACTTAAACAATGAAATTAATTGGATAGATATAATGAAACTATACTACTAGCATTTTCAGAACTCCAAATACTTCATGGGAGGGTATCCCTCTTAAGGACTTAAACAATGAAATTAATTGGATAGATATAATGAAACTATACTACTAGCATTTTCAGAACTCCAAATACTTCACTTCATTCTCTCCGCCACCATGAGGTCTTGCTTGGTCGGGCATCCTTCTAGGAGTGCATGCTATGTTTTTGATGATGGAGGAATAAAGGTCAAACTCGGTCTTCAATTTCAAGCAGCTGGCTTCTATCCACTTCTCTGCTACACTTGTGGCAACATTGTCTTGGTTGTCCCTTTCGTGCTCCTCAATAGCTGGGCGTATTTCATTGTATAAAGAAGAAAGCTGGGAGGTCGCATCATTCCTTAATTCCTGCAGAAAATCAAGAGTTTTCAACAAGAGCTAAAAAACTTTTAATGTGTTTCAACCCTTGCACAACCCATCTCTCAAATCTCAATCCAAAGAAATAAAATCAATCCTCAATATTGGAAATTGCAGAAATCAGCAATTTCAAGTAAATTATCTTCAGAAAAAAAAATTACTAAAATGGAATGGATAGGTCATAGGTGATGAACTGAGTTTCAGTTCAGATGCATAGAGCACTGACTAATGCATGAAACAAGACTAGGCTTTTTATTTAAGTCATCACTGAAAGAAATAATGGGAAAGATAAGCAACTAGACTACTAAAATTTATTTTGACAATAGTACCAACTTAACTTGATATACTACAAGGCCACACACACTCCTAAATGAGAGGAAACTGAGACACCAATTTCTTGGTGTAACTGCTGAGATTTAATAATGAATAAACTACACAAACAAAAGCTTTTATACAAAGATATATAATAGAAGATAAAATGGGAGAGGAGAAAAAAGATACGGCATGCAAATCAGTTTATGGTAAATCTTAATAAGTTTAGCGCAACAATGGATTTTTCTTAAAAAAACTTAACATATTTAACAAATACTATGAAAACATTTACAAATTTCTGGAAAATTTGTCAAAATCTGAGTTTATTATTACTGCCAGTAAAAATGTAATAATCTGCTACGTCTCAACAAAGCAAGGTGGTCCTAGGAGAGCTGTTTCGTTACAATCCTAACCAGCAATATTTCATCCCATCATCTTGCACTTGAAGAAGTTTCACGAGAATCATAATTGGTGAGTCCAGATTAATACTCCAAATTTACGCACAAAAAGACATGCATTCATACTCATACACATGTTTTAGGTAGTATGCTCGCAATATCAACCTACCGGTATGGTTGCCTGAAGCTAAGTTTCAATACAAGACAGAAACTTGTGAGATTCAGTGGATTGTAGTTTGTGTGAAGACGATAAACAAAAACAAACTTGAACAGAGCAGTCTATTACTATATAGAGATAGAAAAGCATTTGTACCTCATTTATGAGAAGTTCTGCTTGTGATTCCTGTGATGCTAACAGTTGGGTAACATGTTTCGTATCAACCTGCTTTTGTGCAAGATGTTTCGACTTTCCATTAGAATAATGCTGTGCTCTTTTCCTTGGCATGGAGCTTGGTCCAATGCGATAATTCCGGCAAGCACTGCTACTTCGAATACGGGATATCATTGCATTGTTTTGTGGAAAGGCCTGTTGAGCATCTTGTGAATACAATTTCATCTCTTCACTTTCTTCAGTTTTTACTCCATTCATAACTACACCTTCCATTGGAACTGATTCAAGTGGCTGAACATCAAGAGAAGTAGACTCCAACTGGTGCTCACATTTCACACTACCATTCATTGCCATGGAACATTCATTTTTCACATCTTCAACATATTCAGACTCTGACAAGTCAATACTTTTGAGAAGCTTGCTGGAAGGCTCATCTTCAGCAGAATCATAGAGTGGAATCTTTTCCACTGAATACCTGTAACCAAACAAGGCAAATTAAGATAAATGTACAACCAAAGAAATCATAGCAAAAGCATACCCCAGCATTCGTCAAACTCTCTGGTAGTAACTTAAGTAACCAATATAATGCCAAAGGAAACAAGAAGAATATAAAGTCAGGTAGCAGACATGTATTTAAGAAGCATCAAGATCTATAAAGGGATCCCAGATGCTCAAAGCAGCTTCATAAAGAATTTCTTTAGGTAATAATGTAATATAAAAGATAAATCTGGGGTATCAAAAACTTCTCTTATAGTAATTGAACTCTATCTAAATGTGTGAGGTGTGTTTGGGTTAATAAATTGTTAAGGATTTTAATTTTTATTGTAAACGGTTGGGTTTAGAAGATGCTTAGGTTAATCAAAAACTTGCCCAAAATCATGTCACATGGTCTTATTGAACACTTCCCAAAGTGAAGGGTAAACATTGGTCTTATGGAAAACTTCCCCAGATTCAAACACCATCCATGTCACATGGTCTAGTAAAAAACTTGCTCAAAGTCAAGGTTTTACATCGGTGTTTTTTATAATTCTGTCCCAAACCATCCCCCAAATTATAAAATGTCTTAGTATCTAGCCACTCCGATTCAAACAGCCAAGGCATGCCTGGTCCAATAATTCAAGTATATACCTGATGGAGAACAAAAAAAATAATGAATAATGAATAAAATAAAAAACAGAATTATAAAGATGAATAGTTGATACAAGTATATAACAAGAATGAAGGAATAAACTTCATTGATCAAAAATTCATTTACAATTCATATATTTATATTGAGTAGCCAACCCACTACTTGCTTCATATATCAACCTATCACATTTGACCACTCATATCTTAACATATGACTTAATGACACATCAAAAATGTTATGCCACCAAACAATTGAAGTGAAATCTAAGGCGTGTTGTAACAAGTGGTGTCTTTCCACCACTTCATTTGTTAGTTGGCATGACGTTCTTGACATGTCATTAATACAGAGGTGGGCACCAACCCGACGCAACTCGATCGGGTTGGGTCGGGTTAGTTTTATGGTTTGGGTTTGGGTTGGGTTAATGGGATTCAGCCCCACCAACCTGACTAACCCAAAAAATAGAAAAAATAAATAAAAGTGTAGTGTTAATTGCATCTTATTAGTTTTACCATGAAGTGTTATTATTTAGAAAATTTTAAGAATATACTTATACATCTTCAATATCATAAATTATGAATATTGTTTTTGATGTTTTATTTTTTATGCAACAAATAAATCGTAATGATGTTTATTGAAAATATGCAATTCAATTGGCTTTTATAACATTTTTTTTTTTTTTTGATAAAAGGCTTTTATAACAACATTGATTATACTTTACCCTTTTTTTTTTCTTTTTCTAATTAGATAATAGGACTATATAAAAAAAAAAATTAGGAGGGTCTAGTAATTGTATAAAACTCTTTAACACATAAGTCGATTGAAACAAATAAGCAAATTTCCAAGCCACGTGGCATTCAACGAAGTGATTATAATTGTAAAGTTGACAAGGTAATTGGGTTAGGCTTTCCAAATTTGATAAATTGTTAAATTTGTTTTTTACTTGTGCGATAAACTATTTATACGTGTTATGTTTTTATTTGAATGCTTTTTATATATTTAAATCGTATGTAATTTTATATTACAATGAAGAAATATTTAGAATTTGGATTTCGAATTTTTGATAAATGCATTTTGAATGATAATTTCTATAAAATTGCTTTGCTGTTCTTTTAAGCCCAACCCGATCCAACCAAAATTGGGTTGGGTTGGCTCGAAAACGCCTACCCCTAGATATATGAGTGATTAAATTTGATAAGTAGTAAAGCACAGGTTAGCTACCGACTCACTGTAAATAGATGTGAGTTGTGAATGAAATTTAGATCATTGAAGTTTATTCCTTTCATTTTGTTATACTTATGGTTTCTTTCTTATCCTTATAATTTTACTTTTATTTATCATAGAAGTATATAGTTTAGGGATTATTGCTACATTAGAATTGGGTCTTTTTTACAAATTTCCTTTTATTTTTTTATTTCTTGAGGTTTTAATTATTTAGGTGATTTTGTTTCTTTTCCTATTTAAGAAGAGTTAGTTGATTATTTTAAAATATTTAGTTGCCTATAGATAGGCATCTCTCTATGTTAATAGTTTTCAAACTTAGATTGATGAATAAGAATTAATATGGAGTTTCTCCTCCCAAATTTCTACCCTCTATCTTGCTCTTATTTCCTTCCCTTTATTCTGAATTCCCCCCCTTTCTTCTGATTTTCTCTCCCTCCTAAATCTAAATTCTTTTTCTATTCTATTTCGTGTTCCCGTCCTACATCAATTTTGAGAAAATTAGAACAAAGGGGGAAACAGGGAGGAAATCAAAGGAAAATGAAGGGAAGAAATTAAGGAGTAAACTACTAATTCTTATTCATCAATCAAAGTTTGCAAAAATCTAATGATATAGAAAGATCTATTTATAGACAACTATTCAAATAAGAAACTAAATCTACTTAAATAAAGAAAAAAATAAAGTCAACTTAAATGAGTAAAATCCTAAGAAAAGCATAAAATAAAAGGAATTGTTAAATAAAACCCAATTCTAATCAAGTAACAAACCACTAAAATATATTATTTCTTGTTCTCCATTAACCACTGAAATTTTAAAGGTGTTATTACGCGAAAATGCCTATGAATGAATCATTAAACATCATCCAGGTAAAAAAATGACAAGGACCAGTAGTTTCAATGTTAAAACCTTTATAAAGGATAACAAATTTACCTGTCATCATCATCTTCCCAAACATAAGTATCTTCCTGTTAAGGAAAAAATAGATTATTATAGCTACATTAATAAATGAGGTTGAATTTTCACTTTAAAGAAAAGCTGAAAAGGCAACATAAAAAAAGATGCATAAAAATATACTGACAAAGCTATAAATTGAATCACTACAATATTAACATATAGTATAAACTTGGTAGTACACCTAAATCATTTAAATTTAAAACAAGTAGATATGTCAATCTCACACTAAATCATGAAAGCCATAATTCAATACAATCTTTTGAATGATGCACTACTCCTGTTATAATAAATGGCTTCAGCAACTCACAATTTGAACTAAATAATGTATAATCATCGTTGAACTATAACAAGGATAGACCGATCTTGCAATTCCTCCCAGTTTTAAAAACCTTGTACCTTTTTATGGGATCACTATGCAAGTTTTTAATCATAGCATCACATGTTAGCTATTCTAGTCCGTTGATATCTATATCCTATTGAAATCTGAAAACCGCATATCAAATCATTTAAATGTAAAACAAGTAGATACGTCAATCTCACAATAAATCATGAACGCCGTAATTCAATACAATCTTTTGAATGATGCACTACTCCTGTTATAATAAATGGCTTCATCAACTAACAATTTGAACTAAATAATGTATAATCATTGTTGAACTATAACAAGGATAGACCGATCTTGCAATTCCTCTCAGTTTTAAAAACCTTGTACCTTTTTATGGGATCACTATGCAAGTTTTTAATCATAGCATCACATGTTAGCTATTCTAGTTTGTTGATATCTATATCCTATTGAAATCTGAAAACAACATATTTTCTAAAAATATTAAATGCATGTCAAGAATAAGTGTACAATCAATTTTGTACCATATAGGTAAATCCAGACTCCTCTCAGCCTGGCATGCATTACCATTGAACTTATTAACACCTATATAACGCTTTCAAATTCATATAAGCCTGTAAAATCAGCTAGTATAGTCTAGCTCATACCTTACTTCAAGTCTTGAGACACTAAAAAAAACTCAGAATACTTACAAGTCTATGCAAGAAGTATATCAAAAACATACAACAAAAGTAAATAGCATACAAACGTGAAATCAATCAAGTACAGCTGTACAGAAGAATCAGATAATTAACATAGGACCTCATAATATTTGGCTTAGCATCTATGGGGCTGGTAACGGAAAACAGGAAATAGCATTATTTCAGCCTCAAAAATGATTTTAAGAGTATCTTAGCTTTGGAATAAATATGCCAGCAAAGTAGATATATACCAGAACCTACAGTTAAGTAAAATCCATGACACAAATATAATGAGGGAGAGTAACTCTGAAACATAGAAGGTCTTCTTTTCTCTTCTGTTCTTTGATAAAGAACCTATAAGGACACCAATGTGACAAATCACTAGAGAGGGCATCCAAACAAAGTTGGCTTCAGTCAAACTTTCGAGGAGACGATTCACTAACAGAAAACTGACTAATGAGGATCTGAAGTAAAAAAAAAAATCATTATTATCATCACTTGCAGTAGTGAGCCTAGGAGCTAAATCTTTTGCCAACCTTGGAAATATGTATCTGTGATGTCGAAACTATAGCTTTCACCAAATAGCGTCTGATTTAAAGCAATTTAATTTCTAAAGAGTTGCATTTCCCTTCAGTATCCTTCTGAAAGCATTCATTTCACCAAAAGGATTGGGTTTTCCCAACCTCGGAGGAAAAAATTGAATGGCAACCTTCCAGATGCAGTTTGAATTAAACTATATAAATCAGCAAATTGCAAGATGCAAGGAGTGTGCAATTCCTTTTTCAAAAGTAATTATAGAGCAGTCAGTCTCTCACAACTTAGATGATGATATTGCTTATTATTCATAATTTTTGAAGTGATTGATTTGTCAATAAAGCATCTTATGAATAGAAAAGTCATTCCTATGATTACTTCAATTTCCAACATAAACTATAAAAGAACATAATGCCACAAATATTAGTTCAAAATAAAAGGCCAATCACAAAAGAACAGGAAATAATACACCCAACTTAGATGAAGCATTAAAAAGAATGACTATTGCCATGTAGAAAGTTGTAACATTAGCTTAAAGAACAAAAGCTCATAAAATGATAGAAAAATGGATCAAAATATGCATATCAGGTGAAAACTTTCAGGAAACTTAATTTTACATTTTATAACCTCGTATGTTTAGGTAAAATGGATGGTCAGATAAAATGTTGCGTCTTTCTTCAAAATTCAAACTGCTACTTCTCTAAGTCTTTCAGAATTTACCTGGAAACCACGAGATTTCGCTCCAAGAAATCCAGAACAGGTGGCTGCACCACAGAGGCAGCGAACCTTGGCACCACCATACCATTCAAAATTGTAGTCATATCCCAGTTCAGTTCCAACAGAAATATCTTGTTTTGCAAAAATACCAACCTTTATTTCCCCCAAAACATTCCACTTTCTCGTCTCACAATTTGGTTGGCTGCAAACTAGAAAGTAGAATCAGTCAATGTAAACTATGGATAACTGTAAAGATTAAAGGTTCCTCTAGTTATTTACAACTCAGTATCAATTCATTTCCGATATCACATCCTCATTTAAGCGGCTCACCAAGAATGATTTATAAATCTGGCATGACTTCCCTTTGTAGTGGCATCAATAGATTCAGCGGCATTGAGACAAATGATATATGCATCTTTCAGACCTGCATGAAGCCAGGCAAGAAGATGAAACTGGTTTCATGAGGAAAATATAGATGGTGATTAGTGCAACATAAATATCTTCTAACAGATTTATTTTCTACCTTGAGTTTCATAAACATGGGATCTCCGCCTTGCTTCTTTCCAAGATATTACTTCACCACAATATTCAATAATAAACTGCCCAGCCTTCAATATAAGGAAAAACCACCACAACAATTCAAGGAAACAACATTACTAGAAAATAGTTTTTATAGCTAATATGCAGCAAGCATTAACACAATATAAGGAAAATAGTCTACAGAGACACAATAAGCAGAGAAAATATATAGGCTTTTCCTTTAAACTGAGAATGGTCAAATGATCTTATGCAAAGTATCTTGCCATTACAGAGAATCTAAAAAAACCTAAGAAATTCTCTATAGATGTAAGTAAGAATTTGTGCTAGTTTTATAAGAGCTACCTTTATGTTCTCATCAGCCAAAAGACCCCATCCACGGCCTTCTGTTTTGAACAATTTGGTTTTTGCATATTCACACTTCTGGAATCTCTGCAAAGAAATCACATATGAAACTTGCATCCAATAGAGAGAAAAAAAAAATTATTTTCTTGACATTTCAGACACGGTAACTTCAAAACGCATCGAACCTAAAAACTATTCCTGGCTAGTGGCTACAGCCTTGTCCCATATTATGCAAATAAATGAAGTGAAAAAGTTCATTAAAGAACAAAATGCATAGAAGAAATTCTATGCCCAAGAAACATGAAACAATTGTCTGCGGGTATACATAGGATGGTAACCAGAGAGCATGTGCTGTAACATATTGATAGCTGGGTCTGTACATAACAATTTTTCCTCTTTGTTAAAAATGAATTTGCATAAACTTTATAAGTCTCAGCCCTTGGAAATAAATCAAAGAAAATCAAGAGAAATTAAAACAATTGATCACTTCAGAAGATAATAACATAAATTTGCAACAAAATTACAGCTCAGCGAGTACAGAGCACATTCACACTATGTACATTATTATTATTTTTTTTATATACCACCTGTGGTACGGTGACCACACTACATACATTATTCTTTCTAAACAATTCAGACAAGTTTTAATAGGATTCCAAAGCTACTGAATTAGTGAATTCCAAAATCTAAAAGTCTGTCCTTGTACAAGCACAGAATAAAACATGCAACCTATGGCCCTTTGCTACCTTGCCTCTCTGGCTTTTGTATTTTGAAGATATTCTTTTCGTACTTATCCATGGGCAAATCTTAAAATTTTTCAAAAGCTCAAGATTAAGGCAGGAGGATCCTCAATGTTTTGTCTACAAGATCGGCAGGCTTATTATAAGTAAAAAAATATTTCAGCTTTTTTTTTTTTTTTTTCATTTCTTTCTTCCTTTCTTATCTTCAAAATTTTTATTTTTAAAAATTAATAACTGGTATAGAATATATCAACTAATTCAGTTCTCCCAAAGATTATAGCTAAACTAAGATTTTATAATACATTCGGTAATCAGCACATTAATTGATCATGATTACAATGTCAGCCACTTCAAATAATAAAATCTTTTTCTAGGTAACACTCACTCCATTTCCCATTATCCTAGTTTTTTATAATTACTTCATTTGCTCCCTCAAATCATACTCACACGTAATTCTTTATAAGAAATTCAAAAGCATCAATTACTTCCATGACCATTCAACACATACAAGGTATACGGTTAACAAATCAACCTAGAGTAGAACTCTAAAAGTCAATCTCTTGGACCATATTGTGTTAGTATAAGGACTTCAAAAAGTGCTTACAATATTTGAATAATGATCATCAATTCAATTCAATTTTTTCTTTCGATCAAAAACAATTAAACAACACAAAAATTTCCAATCACAATATTCCCCAAGAAATACCTGATTCTTGCAATGAACTTCACACGGACAATAACCTGGAGTGCATTCTGTGCTGGTTAGCACATTCAAGCACCTCTCCCCACAAGCACTCTCTGGATTATCAGCATCCAATTTGCACACACATACAGCAATATCCTCTTCCTTCTGCTTCCTCTGCCTAGAATCACACACGCACAAAAATAAAATAAAAGAAAAACCCTAATCGGTTACTTCTCAGTGCCATAAAAATTGAATAAAAAGGAATAATTTTCGCTAGGGTTATACAACATTACGATCAGTGGCTTCATGAAATTAACCAAGACATTCAATATCTGCAACGATTCCATATAAAAACACAACAAACTATGATGCGAGGATATAATTGGAAAAAAAATTAAAAAATTAAAAAATTAAAAAAGGAAAGAATTATTGATCTTACTTCCGGGACAGGAACTCATTTTCACGAATATGTTGGTACGGCGGCAGTTCTTCGATTTGCTGCTCCGAGGAAGAAAAAATTTGCATCATTTCAATGTTGGCGTTCATGGTTTCTCATAAACAAAACAGTAATAGACTTGTAAATTATAATCAAGAAGTAAATATTGAAGTTTACGGTATGTTTTTTTTTCAAAATTATGGTGCAATCAGTATGAAAGGATAAATTGCACAAATTTACAAACGAGAGCATCTCCCGGTTAAGCCCAGTATTAATTTTATTTATTTTTAATAATAATTTTAACTTAAATTAAAATTATTAAAAAGACAAACTAATTTTTGTTATGAAAATATTATTCAATGTTTTAATATGAGTGGATGTCCACATTAAGAAATCAAGTTTATTATCTTCCTAACTTCTCTTATAACACCCAAATGATTTATGGTCAATTTATATTGTAATTTATATCTATTATTGTGTAAGTTATGATCGTAAAGATTTGTAAGGCTATAAATAAGAGCTTTCATCTTGATGTATGAGAGATTGAGAAGTATTAAGGAATAAAAGAATCTATTTTCTTGGACTACTATTTTCTTTCCTTTCTTGCTTTATATTTATGCTATTATGTTATTGGTTATTTTATTTATTTCATAACACGTTATCAGTACGAATCTCTAACCATGTGTGTTTCAAGTTTCAGATTTGAAAGTTTCTTATATGAAGACCAATTGTCATATGATCCAAGTTTGATACATGATAAGAGAAAACTTTCTTATTGCAACCGAGAGTTCTAAGAACAGTAAGTATTTCTTTCTCTAATTTTGGGCTAAGAAAAAAAAAATGAATTGGTTTAAATTATTTTTCTTCTTAATTTTGCTCTTAATATTTATTGGGTTGTCAATAAAAGAAAATAAAGATTAAATGATTGTATTGCAACCAGAAGATTGTAAAAAATGAAATTAATTATATTGCAACCCAAAGATCACAAAATCAAAGAGCCTGAAGCGCGATTTGATATATATTTGATAATTGTTAAATCAAAAAGCCTAAAGCTCAATTTAGTGTTTGGAGATTGCAAAATCAAAATGCCTGAAGCTCAATTTAGTATTTTGATATTGCAAAATTAAAAAGTCTGAAGCTTAACATAATCTCATTAGAAAATATGGATTACAATCAAGCCAATATATAAGATTTTGAATTATCGAATGAGAACCCGGAGTTCTGAATTTCGATTAATGTGATTACTTTTGGAGCCCGAAGTTCTCAATTCATGATTTTCGATTATAAACATAGAGTTTACATATGAACTGGAGGTTCTAATGAAATTATATATTTTCGTCAAATATGAATTTTGTTTGGAACCTGAAGTTCTAGAATTGCAAATCATAACTATAAAGTTATGATATAATAAAACATTAAGTTTTGATATCAGTATGACCAAAAAGTGCAAATGTAATTTGCCTTTTGTTTTCAAGCATTTTTGATTTATCTACCTATCATTGGTTGTTTATATTTCACATTAAGAGACCCAACCACTATGGATGAAATATTCTTTCTCCTTTATTTCTTCCTCTTTATTAAGGTATATAAGGTGTGAAATCTTATATTTTCATATACTATAAAAATATAAAAATTTTCATATTTCACACACCTATTAATCACAAAATGTCTTAATTGTTTATTCATTAACATTTGAATCTATTCACCTTATGATATATAGTTTTACGGTCCATTGATTTTGGTAATTTAAAATTGTTGGTTTTATTTTAAGTTGATTTACATTCATGTAGTTTTTTAGTAATATAATATTTATATTCCATTATTCTTTCAAAGATGAGATTTCTCATATTGCTTTGATTTATATTAGCATTAAACTTGTAATTGTAAGTTGCAACAAATCATGAAAACAACTTCATGTCATGCTAGATATTTGCTGTTGTTTTCAGTAAATTGTATGATATATCATAAATTATTTGTCCTTATATATATTTGTTTTTAAAAAAGGCTTTAATCACCTAGTAGATGAAGACATGATCGATGAAACATATTGAATCTATATTGTTTCAAATATTGTTCCAAAAGTGGCAATATATATTTCAATATTTTATGCTTTAAATTTGCTCCAGAAGTGGCAATATTAATAACGTATATATTTGAGCATACTATTAGTTTATATCATGTTTTTCATGGTTGAATAAAATAATTAGTTTTGATTATAAAATCATGGACACTACCCAATTTGATCAATATCATTCCTTGAAGTGAATGTTATATATAGTCATGATGATGATTGCGGGTATTGTTATAATCAAATAATTATTGATGTTAATGTGGTCACTATAAAGGAATTTAAATTGTTCCACCAGAAGTGGAATAATACCAAAACAAATTACATGAAAATTGACACTTTGTATTTGATTAGATCTGGAAGATCTACAATATAAGAAATTGTCCCTAGACAATTAAGAATATCATATCCGACCAAGTAAGTATTTCAATATAATTTACTCATTGTTATTTTGATTTAATTTATTCCGCACAACTAATTTTATGAGTATGCTCTATGGTTGCCACTACGTTGGATTTTCCACATCAAAAAATAAATTTAGTTTTATTTTTGTGGTCCTTAATATTATTGTAGTTTATCGATATATATAGAGCCAGAAGTTTCAAAATCAAATCCAATTGAGAACCTGCAGTATTTTTGTTGTTGAATATGAACCTGAAGTTTTGAAATTTGAACCTGAAGTTTTGAATCGAAAGATGATCTAAATTTCCATTGCTAGATGAATATTTGGCTACTCAAATATTTGAAATAGAAAATATAAAGGCTTAAAACTCTTAATATTAATATACATCAGAATCTGAAGTTCTAAATATATATATTATTAGAATCTGATGTTATCAATTCCAAACTAATTAGACTTGTAGCTCTGTATTTAATTGTTGATATCAAATTTAATTAGAACTAGAAGTTCTAAATTTGATCCAATAACAATTATTTTCATTTGAAAAGTAAACTTGTGATTTTATTTTAAGAACCTGAAGCTTTAAACATGTGATTTTTCAATTATGAACCAGCAGTTCCTACACGAACCAGCAGTTCCTACACGAACCAGAAGTTCCAAAAAATATGTGAGTTTTTAAGAACTTGACATAAGAACATGAAATTTGAGGAATTGAAGTTCTTATTATATTCTTTTATTTAAGAATATTCTATCTCATTCATTTTGTCTCGTGCCAAAAGAATTTATCATATTTATTATATTATATGATTACATGTTAGTGAATGTCCTTGAAGGACAATAAACTTTACTAAAGTAAACGATGTATCAAAATATTGAAATATTTTATATGGATATCCATTTCATAACTAATTAGTTTTTGTTAGTGAATGTCCCCGAAGGACAATAGACCATGTACATTAGTCCTTAAAGGACATTATGACAAAATAAATGAGTTTATATGAAAAATTATTATGATACATATAATTCCTTGAAGTAAATTTTATCGTCGTTAGGAGGAGAATTATCATAAGTTAATAAACGACGTAAAATTACAAGGTATGCATCATCTTGAAAATTGCATGATATTCAGATGATTCAAATAAAATAATAAAATTACATTCTGCTAATATATAAACCCGGGTGGTTGTTCCTATAGAACAATTCATTAAATGGCAGCAAAAATCAATTGTTTGACAATAAAGTAGCAAAAGACGATTTTGGTTCAAAAGATATGGTTCATTGAACTGAAATTAAAAGATCATGATCATATTAAAAATAATACTCGAGTGATAGATAAATCTTCATCATATAAAGCTCCTGAAGAGCTAGTATCATAAGTGAAAACAAAATCCTGAAGAATTATATAGAAATGTTCATCTCCCTTATAAGACCGTTGAAGAAAATAAAAGAATCTCAATTGTCCCAATAGAGGCATGTGTATTAAATTTAATGTGATTATACTTCTCTTGGAGAGATATTTGTATAGAAAGACATGTATAGTGTATATTTATCAGTAGAGATATTAAAATAAGCCCTTGAAGAGGCATATGGATTACATAATCACAATGAAATATATTGGTATAGAAATTGAGATCATATATTATTTGCTTTGCATATTATGAAAAATGATGAGAGACTTGTATTATAAATTATAGAAATGTCGATATAGAAATTATTAGCAAATAAAAGGCAAAGCTATATTCATGTAAAACTTGAAAGCTTTGGACCTGTAGTCCACATGTTTGATGACATCTAACTTATCGAATATTTTTCGTACGAATTAAGATAAAAGGTTTATTGTAGAAACCTGTTTGACAATGAATAAAAATCCTTGAAGGATTTAAATGTCTGAAGTAAGTTATTCAAAGCTACATGAAGTTTTGTATAGTGAAAATTAACCAATAATAATGCATGTAGTGTATTCGTCATGGTGAATATTTATTAAAATAATTATATGTTGATTGTGTAAAGCTTAGTAAAAATTATGCTAAGTTTATAAATTATGTATATCAGAAGAATAATTTATAAAGATGAAAAGTCTTGGAAAATAATATTTAGTCTCGGCTAATGAGTATGACATTAAACATGAGTCAATATATATGGAAAATATCCTGAAGTACTTTACCATGGATAAAACACATCGAATGGATTCCTTGATATTTATTCCATAACTTAAAGTGGTGTATGATCTCCTCTTATTATTGAAGAACTTTAGGTCCTGAAGTACTAAATATAAGTTCAACTTGTGTTTTTATAATAAAACAACATGATGTTGCATATAACAAGTTGGACCAATTCATAAATCGATTTTATTTACATATGATCTCCAAAAAGGTGGTGATAAAAAATACGTATAAGTTTTCAATCCTGAAGATTTATTTATAAATACACTACCAGTTGCAACAAATAAAATCTTGGTACAAAATATCGAGATGCAATATTTTTGCAAAATATTGAAGCATTTACGTCAGAATGAGGGGGAGCGTATTTATCACCTTATCAGGAGGAGATATTGATTTTGGAGAAAATTGTACATACCGTACTCTTTTTCCTTCACTAGCTTTTTATCCCATAGGGTTTTCCTAGTAAGGTTTTAATGAGGCAGTTTTGTACCCTAAATTCCTTCAGAGGTTAATTTGATATGTAGATGAATACTGTACTCTTTTTTCCTCTACTAGTTTTTTTTTTCTCATTGGGTTTTTACTAGCAAAGGTTTTAATGAGACATATTCTCTATATGATGGACATCCAAGGGGAAGTGTTATGAAAACATTATTCAATGTTTTAATGTGAGTGGATGTCTACATTAAGAAATCAAGTTTATCATCTTCCTAACTTCTCTTGTAACACCCAAATGATTTATGGTCAATTTATGTTGTAATTTATATCCATTATTGTGTAAGCTATGATTGTAAAGATTTGTAAGGCTATAAATAAGAGCTTTCATCTTAATGTATGGGAGATTGAAAAGTATTGAGGAATAAAAGAATCTCTTTTCTTGGACTACTATTTTCTTTCCTTTCTTGCTTTATATTTATGCTATTATGTTATTGGTTATTTTATTTATTTCATAACAGTTTTTTTTTTTTCCTCCTTTGTGTTTTTTTTTTTTTTCACTTTTCTACAAACCCTAAATATATATATATATATATATATATAGTCTTTCTATTATAAATTCGATCTGATATAAAATATTATTTCATTGTATGTGAGCCATTGGATTTAAAAGATCATTTGACAAATGCAAGGCTCATATATAAGGAACTGATATATTTTATATCAGTTCGAACTGACAATTAAAAGACGTGGAAATTGCCGGAAATTGCCAAAAATAACCACTCTAAACATAGAAATTTTGTTTGTAACCACAAACAAAATTTTATTTGTTAATAACCATATTTTTATAAAATTACTTGAATGCCCCCATATAAAAACATCCAAAATCAATTCTCTCTCCTTTTCTTTTTTTTCTTTCTCTCTCCTCTGCTCTCTCTCCCGATCTGCCTCTCTTTATCTCTCGTCAGCGGTTCCGTGATGTGATCTCCAGCAACGTGATCTGCAATTTAAAGAGAAATCAAAAAAACCTAAACCTAATTTGAGGAAGAAGAAGAGGAAGAAGAAAAAGGGAAAAAAAAAAAAAACCTAAGCCTAATTTCAATTTAGTCCAGTTTTCAAGTTTCAACATTTTCAATTTGAACATGATTTCAAGTTTGGACATTTCAATTTGATCATGATTTCAAGTTTGGATATTTTCAATTTAGTCATGATTTCAAGTTTCAAGGTTTTAAAAAAAGAAAACTAATTTCAGGGGTAATCTTGTAATTTATGGACATACACTAATTTTTTTTATAAAAAAAAGTGGTTATTAACAATTAAAGTTTCAAAAGTGGTTATTAACAAAAGTTTAATGTTTCCAATGGTTACTTTTGAATTTCTCTCAGAGAAAGACTATATATATATAGATTTTCGATTATCAGTTCATCTTGACAATAGATATATCAGAACGAAAAATGTGAACAACTAGATTTACATAATTTGACTCAAAGTGTATGCACTTGTCAAAACTTCTCCATAATTTGTAGTTCACATTCTTCGTTCTGATATATATATTGTCAAGACGAACTGATAATAGAAAAACTGTATATATATATATATAGAGAGAGAGAGAGAAAACCAAAAGTAACCATTTGAAACATTAAACTTTTGTTAGTAACCACTTTTGAAACTTTAATTGTTAATAATCACTTTTTAAAAAAAATTCAGTATATGTCTATAAATTATAAGAGTACCCCTAAACTTAGTTTTTTTTTTTCAAAAAAAAGAAAAACCTCAAACTTGAAATAATGACTAAAAACTTGAATGTTGAAACTTGAAATTACGACTAAAATGAAATGTAAAACTTGAAATCATGACTAAAATGAAAATGTAAAACTTGATATCATGCCCAATTTCCCTTCTTCCCCAAATCCCCCAAATTCTCAAATTAGGTTTTTTCTTTTTTTTTGCAGATCACAGCCGACGAAGAGGAAACACGACTGCCAGAAGTCATAGCCTAGTCGTCGCCCATCGCTGGATGTCGTCACCGAGCACTTGGCCTATGCCAGACGTCATCGCCGAGCTTTAAGAACCAACAGCGCCGTGCTTGACGAACCACGGTGCCGTTGGTTCATGAAGCTTGGCGACGACGTCTGGCGTAGCCTAGACGCTCGACAACGACGTTCGATGATGGCGTGACGACTTCTAGAGAAAAGAGAGAGATCGGGGGGAGAGAGAGAGAGAGAGAGAGAGAGAGAGAGAGAGATAGAGAGAGAGAGAGAGCAGATGAGAGAGAGAAAGAGAGGAAAAGAGAGAGTGTGTGTTTGGGGATGGTTTTTATATGAGGGCTTTCTAATAATTTCTCAAAAAAGTGGTTATTAACAATTAAAATTTTGTTTGTGGTTAAAAACGAATTTCCCATAATATATGTGGTCATTTTTAACAATTTCCACAATATATATATATATATATATATATATATATGAGAGAGAGCTTCTCACTTACAAACCACCTGATATAACTTACATACAAGCCTATTTATCTATTTATTAGCCTTTGGATGTTGTGTAAGTGGTGGGTCAGGAGAGAGAATACACAATATATATCTTGATTCAAAGGCTAATAATTAATTCTAGCACTTGGAAAATTCTCAAATTTTATTCATCGATAGATTTCAATTAACTTATTATCCACACAAAAATTCAGATCAAAATTCATAAAATATATGTAATTTCATTAAGATCCTTATTGAAATTAAAATAAGGTATACCTCATTTAATAACTAATATATATATAGTGAGTCTCTTATGAAAGATCTGTTATTTTAATTTCGGTAAGGATGAAAATACACCAATTTTAATGAATTTTGATCCAAATTTTTTTGTGGTTGATGAGTTCATTGAAATCTACCTATGAACAAAATTTGAAATTTTTTCTTGAATTTTCCTATATTTTACCTATTTTCCAATACTTATGAACAAAATTTGAGAATTTATTTATTTATTTTTAATTTTTCTATAATTCACCTATTTTCCTATGCCTTCATAGTGAACAAAATTTGGATAAATAGTTCTAGTATTAGGAAAATTTTCAAATTTTGTTTATATGTATATTTCATTCAACTCATCATCAAAAAAAAAAAAATCAGATGAAAATTCATTAAAGTCAATGTGTTTTCATCATGATCCTTATCGAAATTAAAATAATGGAACTTTCATGAGAGACTTATTATATATATATATATATAGTCTTTCTATTGTGTAAATACAATCACGGTTAAATTACTTAAAGCTAACCTAGAGGGGGATGAATATGTTTTAAAGTCTTTTTCAATCCCTTGAAACAAACAAAAGTTTGTCCCTCTAGATAGCTTGTATCACACCTCAATAAACACAAACAAGCATACATAGACTATTGACAAACATATTCAATTTGAAGGATCAAACATAGCCTATGATTTGCATGGGGAGAATATATTAAAAACATAAATCAATAAGTACTTGTATTCATTATAAATGTCTCAAATGTTCAAGTACATATTATGAAACAAAGTCAATAAAAAATCTTGTCTTACAAGGATGTAATCAATAACAATTCATACAAGATCAATTTGATTTAAATAAACAAATATCAAAGATATAAGGAAAGATAAACTTGATATACGATATTTTTAACGTGGTAAATCTCTGAAAAGGAAACGTCCACGGGTTAAATCCACAACCACCGGCAAAATGCTTTTCACTAGTTAAATAAGAGTACACCCTCAAAAGTGACCAACTCACATGTATCACTATCTATTGGATATCCCTCCTATCTATTCTCACTAGAGAGAAACTTGCCTATTTTCTTACCGAGACAAATCGCATACCTCTAGAAAGTATCCTTGCTTGGTCTTACTTGAAGCCACATGCTTCTTGCCAAGATTTCCTCAATTGCTTGGTCTTTCTTGAAGCCTCATGTTCTTTACCAAAACTTTCTCAATTGTTTGGTCTTACTTGAAGCCTCACGTTCTTTGCCAAGACTTCCTCAATTGCTTGGTCTTACCATTCTTCTTGCCAAGACTTCCTCAATTGCTTGGTCTTACTTAAAGCCTCATGCTCCTTGCAAAGTCTTCCAAATTGATTGGACTTACTTGAAGCCACATGCTTCTTGCCAAAACTTCCTTTGCTTGACTAATCTGAGCCCCTTGCTATTAGTCAAGACTTCCTTACTCAATATTAAAGAATCCACCCCAATATAAAACTTCCACCTTTTAGAAGGCAAGTGATCTAAGTGATGCAAATGATGTAAACACAACCAACATAGGACATATGATCAATATGAACTATGGAAACTAGAATTAGACAATGAACACACAATGTATGATATTCTAGTTTACAATCCAAAATATGCAATTACACAAGATGATGTATGAACATATGAAATGCATAGATTATGTACACTTCATGTAGAACTAGACTTAGTCAACAAAGAGCACAACAAAAATAGTCTAGGTCATAAACACATGAAACAAAAATCTAGGTATGCCAAAACACCAAACATACTTTAATCCTATATTTGATTCATGCAATTAAAGCTTGAGATAAACACATGTTCATGAAGCACATATTCAAGCCTTTAGTACAAAAACTAAAAAGGCTAAAGAAATGAGATTAGATCTACAAACTTCTCTAGAAATCAATTAGAGCATATATTCACAAATCAATCAAGTGAATCTAATTAATGTTCTAAAAATACAAAAAATTGTGCTATTTCCAAATATGTTCAATCAAAGACATATAGTACAACTAGGAATTATTAATCATTAGAACATTCATAATCAATGCACAAATAATCCTAGATTCAAAGCTAATCATAATACAACTCACAAGCATGTGAAAACATAGGTTAAGAAAAACCTAACCCACATTCAAGATTCTAATTATGATCAAATTAGCTTTTAATTGAAGCCTACAAGCCTAATAACATATGATCAAGAACATACACATATATAGGAAGACAGCCCAAGGTAATTGAAGAACATTTAAGCTCAAGAACACAAAGGATTTGACAATTACCTTAGAACAAAGAGTGTAGTATGAATTTGGTGTGAAACCAAATGAAAGCTTGATCAAATGACATCAAAGTTGCTTGGGGTTTGTAAAAGACTCCAATACAAAGATTTTCCAACTTTAATCACTCAAATCGGATGAAAGATGAGAGAGATATGGTGTTTGGAAATTAGGAAAATCTTAGAGAAAATTATGCACTTTTCTCTCTTGAAAATGGTTGAAATGTGAAAGTGAGAGAGAGGGAATATTTAAAGGAAAAAGGGAGGGAAAATGAATGAGAGTGGGACCTACAAGAGAGAGTGGCCTTTTTGCCTTCCTATAGAGGTGCGTGGCCACCACGGGGAGGCCGAGAGGCCTCCTTCCCGTGGTGGCCACGCGCCTCCACTGGAAGGCCTCCATTGTTGGCCTTCTCTCCTTTCACTTCTCTTCTCTGCACCTCTCGCGTTCTTCGACCGTCCTTTGGCCTTTGAACTCGTAATTCAAATCTGTTTCCAGATTACGAACCGCAGCTCACTAACACACTAGGATGACTACGAAACTTTAACAAATGGATATGAACTCGACTCAATACACAACGACGAAGACAACGCATTGTAAGAAAACGTAAAGTTTCGTAACTTCCTAGTTTGAACTCGAAATCTAATAAGTGAGTAACCGAAATGATTGGAACTCAACATGGAATCGTATGTGAACATATTCAAGTCCAAAAATACTAAAATACAAACAAATAAACACATGGCCACACAAGTATGCAATTTCCTAGAGATAGTTCTAGTACATGCATTTTTACAATGTTTGTCAATTTGAGATTAATGCATGAGCATATTAAAACACGTGTGTGAATGTGTTATACCAATTTAGCGATATGATGCAGGGATATAAATGTATGCAATGTGTGTGTGCACAAATTAAGCCTTGTAAGAGGAAATAGGTCTTATTACCTTTATAGTCAATAACGCTTTCCTCGCACGAAGGCTTTACTTTGCTTGAAATGTTGTCTATCTTCTTTAAAGCTTGATAAACTGTACAACTAGGAAAACATGAAAATACAAAGCAAATAACGTTTTGATGTATAATAATGCAAACTAGACTCAAAATCCCAATATATTGTCAGTTCGAAGTGATATAAAATATATCAGTTCCGTACATGTGGGCCATTGGATTTAAAATATGCTTTGATAAGTACATGTAGCCAAGTCAAATATATATACAGTCTTTCTATTGTCAGTTCAAATTGATATTAAATATATTAGTTCTTTGTATGTGGGCTATTTGATTTAAAAGATATTTTAACAAGTACATACAGTCAAGTCAAAGCATTTAAATCCGGTGGCTCACATGCAAGGAAATGATATTGTTAGGATTTTGAGTATTAGTTGGCATTATTCTATATCAAAATGATATTTTCTTTGTATTGTAATGTTGTCCTTGTTACATGGTTTGTCAAACTTCAAGGAAACTGGACAACGTTTCAAACAAAGTGTTGCCTTTGTTCGAGGAAATCGCTAAATGTCTACAAAGGTAATTAGATATCTTCCCTCTTACAAGGCTTAGGCACACACACACTTCCTGGATAGTTGTGCCAAATTAGTATAATACATTTACATGTTTTAATATGCTTATGCATTGAACTCACATTGCCATACATTGTAGAAATGTCTGTATTAGAACTATGTCTAGGAAATTGCATACTCATTTGATCTTGTGTTTATTTTTTAAGTGTAAGTGATTTGAACTTGAATATGTTATTAAATGATTACTTGTTGAGTTTCGATCTTTTCGGTTACTCACTCATTTGATTTTGAGTTCAAACTAGGAAGTTATAAAACGTTACGTTCCTTAATAATGTGCTGTCTTTGTCTTCGTATATCGAGTTGAGTTCACATCCAATTGTCAAAGTTTCATAATGGTCCTCATGTGTAAGTAAGTCACGGTTTGTAATTTGGAAACGGATTTGAATTCTGAGTTCGAAGAACAAAGGACGGTCGAAGAACGCGAGGGGTGTGCGAAGAGAGGAATGAAGGATAGAAGACCAACCTTAGGAGTTAGGAGGTCTTCCCGTGGAGGCATGTGACCACCACGGGAAGGAGGCCTCTCTGCCTCCCCATGATGGCCACTTGCCTCCATGGGGACAACCATTGGCTGGCCTCCCAAGTGGGTCCCATCTCTCTTTAGTTTCCCTCCCATTATCTTTTAAATACTCCTTCTCTCTCACTTGTTGAAAAGTTGAAGAAAATGTGCAGAATTTTTCTCTCTAATTTTCTGAACTTCCAAACACCATAACTTTCTTATTCGAACTCTGAATTGAGTGATTCAAGTTGGAGAATCTTCGTAATCAAGTACCCTACCCTTTCCAAAAGAGTTTGAAGCTTTTTGATCAAGTTTTGGAGCAGTTCCACTGTCAAAACTGAACCAGCTCGGGATTTCAAGGTATTTAGTCAAACTTTGTGATTTCTTCTTTGATGATCCTCAATTGCCTTGGGTTTTCTTCTTATATATGTGCATGTATGTTTGATGAAAGATATTTAGAAGAATAGCTTCATATCAAAGATAATCAAGTCTAATTAGAGACAAATGTGAATTAGTTTTCTAGGTTTATAGATTTCTAGAATTTCATATGTTTGAGAGTTGTATTGTGTTTAGCTTGATATCTAGGGTTATTTGTGACTTGATTGACATATTCTAAGATCAATAACCTTGCTAGAATATTCATTGATCATATATTGTGTATCTAGCATTTTTGGTGTATGTTTACAATATCTTGAATTTGTGTTTCATGAATATGATTTATTCAAGTATTGGTTTTGTGAATGAAACTAGAAATTACATGTATTATGTTTTTCACATATTCTAGGTTACAATTCATTAATTTTATGACTAGACAATATTTGACTTATGTGCTCACATGATTAAGTCTATGTCTACATGATTTGTACTTAATCCATACATTTCATTTCATATGTTCATGCATCATTTTTCTATGATTGCATCACTTGGATTGTTGAACTAGAATATCATACATTGTGTGCTCATTGTCTAATTCTAGTTTTGATAGTTCATATTGATCATATGTCCTATGTTGAATGTGTTTGTATCATTTGCATCACATAGATCATAGCCTTGTAAAAGGTGGAAGACTTGGTTAAGAGTGTGAAGCTCTAAGTAATTCCAAATGTGGAAGTCTTGGCTAAGAGGTGTGATGCCTCTAAGTAAGTCTGAGCGAAGTCTTGTTTAGGGGTGTGAGGCTCCTATTAGACAAGCTTGGAAGACTTGGCAAAGGGTGTGAGGTTCCTATAGGTCCGAGCGAGAAATGTCTTTTGTTGTTGAGTGATTGTTCAACATAGAGCAAGGGAAGTCTTGGCAAGGGGTGTGAGGCTCCTATAGGTCCGAGCATGGATATTCTCTAGAGGCATGCGACGTGTCTCGGTTAGAGAATAAGCAAGTTCTTCTTTAGTGGGAATAGATAGGGAGAAATCCAATAGATTGTGATACATTAGAGTTGGTCACATTTGAGGGTGTATTCTTATTTAACTAGTGAAAAGCATTTTGCCGGTGGTTGTGGATTCAACCCGTGACGTTTCCTCTTCGGAGGTTTACCACGTTAAAAAATATCGTGTGTCAAGTTTTTCTTTCATTGTAACTTTGATAGTTTGTATTCTTTAAACAAATTGATTTTGAAGACATTGTAATTGATTACATTTTTGTGATACAAGATCTTTTATTGTATCGATATCTTTTGTATGTACTTGTAATATTGAGACATATATATTGAATAAAAGTATTTGATAATATCGATATCTTGGTATCCCCTCCGCATGTGTTCATAGGCTATGTTTGAACTAAGTTGAATATGCTTGTTAATAGTCTATACATGTTCATTTCCGTTTATTATGGTGTTATAAGCTATCTAGAAGGACAAACTTTTGTTTGTTTGAAGGGATCAAAAAAGGTGTTAAAATCTATTCACCCCCCTCTAGGTTAGCTTAAGACAATTTAACCATGATTGTATTTTTAATTGGTATCAGAGCGGGTTGTTAGAAGGCATTTGACAAGATCCGTTTTATACTCACGTGTGAATTGCTAGGATTTTGTAGTCATGGTTCTACAAGATGACGTTATGACTGAAGGAGATTCTAACTCTAGACCTCCTCTTCTCAAGGGTCACAACTACAGGTTTTGGAAATTGAGGATGAAAGCGTACATTCACTTTATTGATGAGAGAGCTTGAATGACCGTTGAAAAAGGTTATCTCTCATCAAACATGAGACTTGAGAATGGTACCATCGTTTCTAAGCCTAGAAGCGAGTGGTCTACTAATGAATTTGAGTTGGCAAAATGGCATCATCGGGTGGTGAATGCTATTTTCAGAGGTGTAGATAGTAGGCAATTCTCCTACATCCAAAATCTAGAGACCATAAAGGAAGCGTGAGATGCTCTCCAAGTCACTAATGATGGGACTAAAGTGATGAAGAAGTCTCGTCTTTAAATGTTTGCATCTAAGTTTGAGATTTTGTAAATGTGTGAGGAAGACAAGTTTGTTGACTTTCAAGACAAGCTTCTAGACATTGCTAACCAATGTCAAGCTCTTGGCACTCCAATCTCCGAAGAGCGGCTCAATTGGAAGATCCTAAGATCTCTACTTAAGAGGTTCAAAGCCAAGGTAACGGCCACTGAAGAGAGCAAAGGCATTGACGTTATGAGCTTAGATGAGTTGTTACGATCTCTTCAAGCTTATGAGGCTAGTATGAGACCAAAGGCTAAAAACAAGGGTTTAACTCTCAAGGTCATTAAAAAAGATAGTAGTGATGATGACGAGGAGATGGCTTTGTTGGTTAGGAAGTTTAGGAAGTTCTTGAAAATAGGTGCCAAACCAAGTGGCAAGCTCTCTAAGGAAGTCAAGAAGCCACACACTCTAAGGTACAACAAGGATAGACATGATAAGAGTAAAAACAAGGTTGAATGCTACAAGTGCCATGGCCTTGGTCATTTTGCTTCCAAGTGTCCAAAGACGTTTACAAAGAAGGACAAGAAAAGGAAGGCGATGACGACCACTTAGAGTGATGGTGAAGACTTAAGTGATAAGGAGAGCTCTAGTGTGGAGTCTTCTAGTGAATAAGAGCTTATTAGCAACTTCGTTGCTTTCACGGCCTCTCACTCAACTTTAGAGGAGAATTATCAAGTTTCCTTGGACAAGGAAGTTGATTCAAATCTTCAAGAGCAATCAAGTTTGGATTCATCTCATCTTAATCTTTTGGCTAAAGTGAAGAGCCTTGAAAGAGAATTGGAAGTAACTTTAAGAAAGATTGAAGAAAATGAAGATTTGATCAAGTCACAAGTGGATGAGTTTATGACAACAACTCGAAGGCTCTTGGTTGAAAAGAATGATCTTTCCAAGAGGCTTAGAGAAGTTGAGGAGATTGTTCCAGAAAAGGATAGGATCATCCCTAGCTTATCTTAAGGAGATTCAAGTGGCTTAGTGGTTAAGGAGAAGCTCATAATAGCATCACTTCCTACAAGCAAGGAGAGTGTCATTGATGACAAGATACCTCATAAGAACAAATGTTCTAAGACCAAGAACAAATTGAAGAACAAGGTACTCATAGAAACTCCCGTTTGTGTTTCTTCACGTTCCAAAGGTAAACTCTCTTCTTTTATTCCCATATGTCATTTTTGCAATATCGTAGGCCATATCAAGCCCAAGTGCTTCAAATTTATTTAATAATGCAATTTAGAAAATGCATCTAGGGATAAAGAGATGAGCTTCATTTTAAGCATGCTAAGGCTTTAGAAAATAGAAAGCATGAAAATGTTTCAAAGCATGTTAAAAATGTTTGGAAAGTGAAGAATGTGAACCTTGTTAAGTTTGACAAAGCATGTGTTGTTAATAATGCTGAAAAGAAGAGCATCAATGATATTCTTGTGGATCAAGTGGTAAATAGCCTCTATTTTAGATTCAACATTGTTGTCAAAAAGGACCTTGAAAATGTTTGTGTAGGTTCATCTAAGACCAAATTGGTCAAGGGTGAGTGCTCTTACCATTGAATAAGTTGCACATGTGAGTTAGCTTAAAGATTAGTGTCAAGTTGTTAAGAAGCTTAGCTATCTAGCTTTGTATCTTTATAACTTGACATGAACTTAGCTATCTCACATAATTGTTTTGATAGTCGAAATCTATTGATTTACTTTTGAGAAGTTCTTTTATGGAATCTATATGGTGATATTTTTGTTAAAACTTTTGAAGAAAGTTGTTTTTATATGTGTTTGAGTTGAAATGCTATGTCTTTAGTCTCTTGGATCGACACACCAACAACTTGTTATCATGATGACAAACAAGCCAAGATAACATATTGCTTGCATACTTCATTTTTCATCTCTCGACTTATTTTCTTGCACCACTTCATGAAGCATGTCATGTTAGAGAACTAGTATATTGTTTGTATGATTCTCATAGACATTTGCTCTTTTAAGATCTTTTGGTGATAATCGTTCATATTGATCTTATTCATATTGTGTGTTTGTTTGTGTGATTGTTGAGTGGCAATGTTTTGAAAAATATGGGCTTCATATTCTTTAAAAAGCTACTCTATTGAGAAGTAATGATCTTAAGTAATTCTCATTGTATTGCTTTTTGATCATGTGCTTTTAAGCCATAAAAACTTGGTTTTTTAAATGCACTTTACTTCTCTTGTATGTTTAGTAAAGTAAGATGAGTTTGATTGATGTAAGTTTTGGATACAACTTGAAGTCCTAAGGGCTAGTACGTTTAAAGATGACCTATGGTTGGTATCCATTTGCTTTGGTAACATAGAACTCAACGAGCATATTCATGGAAAGGGCTACACACATTGGTTGTGCAGCCGCCCAATATAAGAAATGGATACACCATTGTGATGAGTGAAAGCCACCATGAAGCGTATATGTTTATGTTAGAAAAATCAAAGAAGTGTTGAAAAGAATCATTTAAAAAATAAATCTTTGATTCAAGCCTAAAATAAAACAAAAAGGGCTTTATGGAGTAATAGTTAAAAAATCAAGTTTGCTTGGGTTGTCAAATAAAAATGGGATAACAAGCCACATACACACACACGCTCATATGTTGAAATCTATTCTCTTTATAAGCAAAATTCCGGATGATAATCGGTTTGACCTTTTTAAGTAAAGACTTAAGATGAATAGATGTTAAAATTGGTTACATGTTTGATTATCAAATTACTTCTTTTCATATACTTGAAGCAAAATCTTCACACACTCACATTTGCTTATTTGGTATCTTGATACTATAGCAATTTTTGAAGAAATATGAGAGTGATTGAAAATCTAGGTGTAACTCTCATTGTTTGTGAAGCTTATTTGAAAATCTATTAAAATTGCTTGTGAAGTGATTGTGTGGATATTTATGTGAACAATTTTCTATCTCGATCCTAGATGGATCTTTGATCAAGGGGGAGCATTAAATGCTAGACTTTTGTTCTCTTTCATGATTTGTTCACATATTCTTCTAGTTTGTTGTTTGTTGACATTATACTTGTATTTGATAAATCTTAATGATGCTATTCTAATTCTTGATATGCATATTGATTTTGTCAATTGATATTTTGCCTTTGTATATGTTTATTGGTCACTAACTTGCTTTGATGTTTCCACTCATGTTTTTGGTTGTTTTTGTGTTAGTGCACATTCACAAGATATGGGAAAATCGAAAGTTCTAAAGATGAAAATTCATCCAAACTCATAGGAAATCCAAAATCTTCCTCTAAGAAAACCCAACCTACTAAAGCAAATCCTTTAGTTTGATGGGAACCAAAAAGATTATTTTTGATAGAGGAATAGATTTGTGTGGTTGTGAAGGGTCTTATGTTCACAAGTCAATAGTTGGTAGAAAGTAGAATTCATGGATTGATATGCTTGGTAGAGTAAATGAGAATATGGTTAGAGAATTCTACCATCAATTCAAGTAATGTACATTTCATGAAAATGCTTTAGTGAACATTAGAGGTGTTCTCTTTAGAGTGTCTTAGGATCATATCAATAAGTTCCTTGATCTTCCTTGTGATATTTCTTCGGAATTACTTGATGTGGAGTCTATTGATGATCTAAATGAAATGGGAAGAACTCGAAGTGAGGACAATAAGTTTGAGTGGGGAAAACGTGTTTTTATCAATCAAAGTGAGTTGACCAAAATTAGTGCTTTTTGGCATTTGTTTGTTTGTGCAAATCTTGTTCCTTCAACTAATGCAACCGAGTTGAATAAAGAGAAGGTCAAGATAGTGTATGCCTTGGTTGCCAACAAGCCTTTAAACCTATGAGATATTCTTATAGAGCATATTGAGAGTGCAGCTTGCACACTTAGAGCAGATAAGAAACTACCATTTCTAGGGTTTATTACTCAATTATGTGTGGCACATGGAGTAAAGAGAGTTGAAAAGGATGTTATCCTCCCACCATTGGAAAGTTTTTGTGAAAAACGTGTGGCTTACATGTCATATAAGGAGAAAGCTGGTAATGATACTTTAAGACTTTTCGAAGAGATTCAAGAGTCAAACAATGTGTCAAGCTCGTCTTATCTCTTCCGGATTGGGCCATTCAATTGAAGGAAGAACATGTGGCATCAAGGAAGGAGATAGTGGAGTTAAAGGCAATAGTCAAATGCTTGGAGGAAAGCAACTCTTCAAGTAAGGAATCCGACTTCAAATTTTACATAAGATCAACAAAGCGTTCAACGTTCTTTGGTGGCACTAGTGGCTAACAAAACATTTGTGATCTTAAAGTATTATTTCTTGTTTCTTTTTGGCCTAATTTTATGTCAAAATAGGGAGAAATATGATATGCCTATCTATCTTCTTTTGTTATTTATTTATTTATTTTTTTATGTTTTTGAACTTCTTATGACATATAATAACTTGATTAGGATATTTTGTATATTTGCATGTATTAAGGAGGAGAATACATGTATTCAGACTTAATTGCTATATCATATTTGAACTTAAATGTCATGTTCTTGTTAAGTATATATTTGCCATATTCTCTCGGATATTCTTGTGTTTTCAAGTCTATTGCTAGGTGATATCAAGAGAAGCTTATAAAAAGAGGTTCAAGTCTTGTTGAAGATTAATCTAGGATGACATCTCATTGTAAAGTGAGGGTGAATTTTTGTGACCAATCTTCATTTGTCATGTTTAGAATTTTGTATAGGTGTTTAGACATAGAATTTGTATTGTTAGGATTTTGAGTATTAGTTGGAATTATTCTGTATCAAAACGATATTTGCTTTGTATCTTAATGTTGTCCTTGTTACATGGTTTGTCAAGCTTCAAGGAAACCGGACAACGTTTCAAGCAAAGTGTTGCCTTTATTCGAGGAAATCGTTAAATGTCTACAAAGGTAATTAGACCTCTTTCCTCTTACAAGGCTTATACGCACAAACACACAATTATGCTCTTGCATTGAACTCATATTGTCATACATTGTAGAAATGCATGTATTAGGACTATGTCTAGGATATTGCATACTCATGTGAACTTTTGTTTATTTGTTTAAGTGTAAGTGATTTAAACTTGAATATGTTATTAAATGATTCCTTGTTGAGTTTCGGTCATTTTGGTTACTCATTTGATTTCGAGTTCAAACTAGGAAGTTATGAAACTTTACATTCCTTGACAATGCGTTGTCTTCGTCTTCGTATATTGAGTCGAGTACACATCCAATTGTCAAAGTTTTATAGTGGTCCTCATGTGTAAGTGAGTCACGGTTTTTAATCCGGAAACGGATTCGAACTCCGAGTTCGGAGGCCAAAGGACGGTCAAAGAACACGAGGGGTGTGCAAAGAGAGGAACGAAGGAGAGAAGACCAACCTTGAGAGTTGGGAGGTCTTCTCATGGAGGCGCGTGGCCACCATGAGAAGGAGGCCTCTCGACCTCCCTGTGGTGGCCATGTGCCTCCATGGGGGCATCCATTGGCTGGCCTCCCAAGTGGGTCCCATCTCTCTTTAGTTTCCCTCCCATTCTCTTTTAAATACTCTTTCTCTCTCACTTGTTGAAAAGTTGAAGAAAATGTGCAGAATTTTTCTCTCCAATTTTCTTAACTTCCAAACACCATAATTTTCTCATTCGGACTTCGAATTGAGTGATTCAAATTGGAGAATCTTCGTAATCAAGTCCCCTACCCTTTACAAAAGAGTTTGCAGCTTTTTGATCAAGTTTTGGAGCAGTGTTACTGTCAAAACCGAACCAGCTTGGGATTTCAAGGTATTGAGTCAAACTTTGTGATTTCTTCTTTGATGATCCTCAATTGCCTTGAGTTTTCTTCTTATATATGTGTATGTTTGTTTGATGAAAGCTATTGAGAAGAATAGCTTCAAATCAAAGCTAATCAAGTCTAATTAGAGACAAATATGAACTAGTTTTCTAGGTTTCTAGAATTTCATATGTTTGAGAGTTGTATTGTGCTTAGGTTGATATCTAGGGTTATTTGTAACTTGATTGACATATTCTAAGATCAATAACCTTGCTAGAATATTCATTGATCATATATTGTGTATCTAGAATTTTTGGTGTATGTTTACAATATCTTGAATTTGTGCTTCATGAATATGATTTATTCAAGTATTAGCTTAGTGAATGAAACTAGAAATTATATGTGTTAGGTGTTTCACATATTCTAGGTTTCAATTCATTGATTTTATGACTACACAATATTTGAATTATGTGCTCACATGATTAAGTCTATGTCTATATGATTTGTACTTAATCCATACATTTCATTTCATATGTTCATGCATCATTTTTGTATGATTGAATCATTTGGATTGTTGAACTAGAATATCATACATTGTATGCTCATTGTCTAATTCTAGTTTTCATAGTTCATATTGATCATATGTTCTATGTTGAATGTAATTGCATCATTTGTATCACATAGATCATAGCCTTGTAAAAGTTGGAAGACTTGGTTAAAAGTGTGAAGCTCTAAGTAATTCCAAGTGTGGAAGTCTTGGCTAAGAGGTGTGATGCCTCTAAGTAAGTCTGAGTGAAGTCTTGTTTAGAGGTGTGAAGCTCCTGTTAGACAAGTGTGGAAGACTTGGCAATGGGTGTGAGGCTCTTATAGGTCCGAGTAAGAAAAGTCTATTGTTGTTGAGTGATTGTTCAACATAGAGTAAGGGAAGTCTTGGCAAGGGGTGTGAGGCTCCTATAGATCTGAGCAAGGATATTCTTTAGAGGCATGCGACGTGTCTCAGTTAGAGAATAAGCAAGTTCTTCTCTAGTGGAAATATATAGGGAGAAATCCAATAGATTGTGATAAATGAGAGTTGGTCACATTTGAGGGTGTATTCTTATTTAACTAGTGAAAAACATTTTGCCGGCGGTTGTGTATTAACTTGTGGACGTTTCCTTTTCGGATGTTTACCACGTTAAAAAAATATCGTAAGTTTCTTTTACACTGTAACTTTGATATTTTGTATTCTTTAATCAAATTAATCTTGAAGACATTGTAATTGATTACATTCTTATGAGACAAGATCTTTGATTTATCATTAATGGCTCTAATGTAGGCTTTCATTGTATTTCTCCAAAATGTGTAGTTACCATTATCCAAGAGTGGAGGTCTAGCACTAAAGACACCTTCAAGCACTAAAGGCATCAAATCACCCATAGCTCAAAAAATACAACAAACACAAAATAGAATACAAACACTATAAAAGGATCTATCTAATTACTTTAAGACACCCGCTTTGATACCAAATAAAATTTCCCTTAAGCAATATAGTGTAGAATAAACCTCATTCATACTTCATGAATATTTTGGTTTGGAGAAACTACTCCATCAAATATAAAACTCGAAGAAGAGAAACCGTTTTTGAAAATCCAACCAAGCTTACTCATCACTAGACTTAGTGAAGTCTTTCATAAGCATTTTAAACAAAACATACATTTTCCCAATAAACAAATGAGGATAACCATTACAAACAATTGTAGACAAAAGGTTGTTATCCTAATAAATAAACTTGTAGATCTTGAATCACACTAATTACTTTAAGTGACCCACTCTGATACCAATTGAAAATACTTACAAGGTTATACTAAACAACCAAGAGGGGGGTGAATAGGTTGACAGTCTAATTTCAAAACTCTTTCGAGACTTTTGTTAAAACCTTGGTGAATATATAAATTAACCTTTGACATGATTGTTATGAGAAAATAATTAACACATGTATGCTTAATTCACCACCCTTAGTCTACAAAACATATACTAAGAAACAGTGAATCTCATATACAAGTATATTCAATGAAGAGCAAATTCCACAGATTATACTTTGAATATTACAATGTAAGTACACTAAGTAGAACTTTACAACTTTTTAGAGAAGGAATTATATTAAAACTTAAACAAAGAATACCTGTATTCACAATTATGTCCAATATGTACAAGTAATAATCCATATATGACTATACACAAATAAGTCAATATACAAAAGAATTATATTTACAACTTTGATCAAAATGATATGCTTACATCTCACACTTAACAAAATCTTGTTTCCAAATACATCACGAATGAAGATTAAGAAACAATGATTAAAACATACACATATACAAATATGAAATATAGAAATAGGAAGAATTGACACAAGAGATTTTTTAACGTGGTAAAACCTCCAAGGAGGAAACATCCATGGGTTGAATTACAACCAAATGATACTATGTATATTGGATGATAGATTAGAAATTCCTCAAAAGTGACCAACTCATGATCTACTTCCTATTAGAGTCTATGTCTACCTAACCCTATTGGTAGATTAGAAATTACTCAAAAGTACGGAACCACTTTATATTGAAATCTATGTCTACACAACATCGTTAAAAGATTAGAAATTCCTTAAGAGTGAATACACATCCCATGCAACACTTTCTATTGGAGTTTATGTCTATCCAACATCTTGGGCCTACCAATGTTATAGCTAACTCCCTATCCAAGGCACTCATGCCTCTAGAGAGCCTCCCGTGCGTAGCTATTCGGACCTTCCTGATCCTAGCCATGACTTCTTGCTTGGTTATTCAGACCTCTTATCCTAACCAAGTCTTTCTTGCTTAACTATCCAGACAACTTGTTTTAGTCAAGACTTCATGCCTTTTGCAAGGACTTTATAGTGTGATCAACGAATGCAAATGATGCAAACAAGCACTGAATATAGAACATGTGATCAATACATTCTATGAAAACTAGACTTAGTCATGTGAGCACATAAGTCAAAAACAATCTAATTACAAAACATGAATTGAAACCTAGAGCATGTGAAACACCGAACATATATGATTCATAGTTTCATTCACAAATCTAACACTTGAACAAATCATGTTGACGGTGATTTTTTGATGGTCAACCAGTCAACGACTTTAGATTAGTAAAACCAGTAAGATAAATGTAATGAAAGTAGAAAATAAAAGATGAACGAGCATAACACATGTTTTACGTGGTAAAACCCCAAGGCGGGGAAACATCTACGGTGTCGATGACAGCGAGAAGTGATCCACTATGAATATAAGGATTACACACTCAATACTTGCTTTCTCTCAGATGATTACTTATGTTTCACATCTTTTTTCTCATGTCAGTGTAAATTGCTCATGATGATCATGCCTTGTTATAATGAATACATGGGAATATTTATATGGTTCGATCTAGGGTTTCCTATCGTATAAGCTGTGGATTCATTAATTAGTCTTTGTAGAATTATGGTAGAGTAGACTGATTAGGACTCATTTCCCGTTTGGTGTTTATCCTTCTGGAAGCTTTGAGTTCTTTCCTGATTAGACTTCTTCGGTACTGGAGAGGAAATAGGTATATTTCCTTATTGGAGTGTGATTCTTAGATTCCATATTTGAGTAGATCTTTGCTCAATATGGCCTATCTTGATATGGTCATATTTCCTATTTTGATTGAGTGGATCTTTCTGAGTAGATCGTTATTTGCAAACGGTCTCTCATATGGTACTGGTACATGTTCTTATTGACCATTTGTTGATGTGTCTCCTCTTTGACTTTTTGGTGACGTGGACTCACAATATTTCCGCAATACCCGCTATCTTCACTAACGTGTTATGCTGACGAAAAACCCCTATAACAAATCATATACACGAAGCACATTTTCAAGATATTAGAAACATACACCAAAAAACAAAATATGATCAATGAATATTCTAGCAAGTATTTAAAGTAAGGATATAATTAATAATCAATTAAATCCTAATTAACTCTAAACACAAAATCAAATGTGCTAATTATAGATTTGTTCAATTAAAGGATCCAAGCATATGCTAAGGTTATTAATCATAAAACGAGTCAATCAATTCACAAATAACCCTAGATATCAAACTAATCACAATACAACACTCAAACATATGAAAGACTAGAATCATAGAAAACTAGTTCACATTTGTCTATAATTAGACTTGATTAGATTTGATTTGAAACTATCCTTCTCAATAGCTTTCATATATATAGAAGAAGAAAACTCAAGGTAATTGAAGGTTTAAAAAGATGAAAACACAAAGTTTAGTCAAATACCTAAGAATCACAAGCTGGTTCGGTTTTGAGTGAAAAACTACCACAAAACATGATCAAACAACTGCAAACTCATTTGGAGAAGGTAGATGACTTGATTATTAAGATTCTCCAACTTGAATCACTCAATTCGGAGTCTGAATGAGAAAGTTATGGTGTTTGGAAGTTGAGAAAATTAGAGAGAAAATTTCAGCACAAGTATTTTCAAATTTTTCTTCTTAAAATGAAATGGGATGGAAAGAAGAGTATTTAAAAGAATTGAAGAGTGGGCTTTCGATGGCCAATCAGGGGTGGCCACATCACCCATCCCCGTAGAGGCACGTGAGCCTCACGGGGCAGAGGGATGGCCAACCCTTGAGGCTCATGCGCCCTCACAGGATGAACCCCTTTGGTCATTTCATGCCTCCCTCGTGCTCATCTCGTGTTCTTCATCCGTATTCGGGCCTCGAACTCTGAATTTGAATCTGTCTTTAGATTACGAACTGTGACTCCCTCACACACAAGAAAGACTTTAAAACTTTGACAAAATGTTGTGAATTTGACTCGATATACAACGACGAAGACAACGCATTGTATGAGAGTGTAAAGTAACGTAGCTTCCTAGTTTGGACTCGAAACCTAATAAGTGAGTAATCAAAATGATCGAAACTCAATAAAGAATCATATGAGATCATGTTCAAGTCTAAAACAAAACAAAAAACAAAAAAAAATAAACACAAAGTCACACAAGTATGTCATTTCCTAGAGATAGTTATAGAACATGCAATTTCACAATGTTTATCAAATTAAATTTAATGCATGTGCATACTTCAATAAGTGTGTGAATGTGTTATACCAATGGTGCACAATGATGCAAGGACACATTTTAAGGCAATGTGCGTGTGTGCCTAAATGCTTTGCAAGAGGAATGAGGTCTAAATATACCTTTGATACTTTCTCCTATTGAAGGCTTCACTTTGCTTGATGTGTTGTCTAATTTCCTTGAAGCTTGATAGACCGTGAATTCTAGACAACTAATCAATACAAAAGTAATATCGTTTTGATATAGAATAATGCCAACATGACTACCCACACTCCACCTACACTTTATTTTCTCTGTAGGTATCGGGTCCCGGCTTTGGCTTGGAGTGCTAGTGGAGTGCGGTTGAATGACCCGCACTTGATCCGCACTTTATCTTGGCTGCAGGTATCAAGTCCCGGTTTTGGCTAGGAGTGCGGTTAGAGTACGGTTGCGACCCGCACTGACCCACACTCTAGAGTTGCTGATGACCCTTTGTCTTTCCTTCAACAACCTTTGGCCCTTTTTCGGTCAGAACACCCGCAACATGCTTCTGACACAATAATTACATCAATTGACTGCAATTAGCACCAACGAGCCTATTAAACATAAAAAATATAGAAAATACATACAAAAACAAGATAAAGGAATAGAAAATGAGGGGCCAAAATATACAACAATTTAGGCACGATCATATGACTCAAAATCTTAACAACATATATGGTAATTAGCACTTTCGTGGATGAAGTACGATTTATTGATTATAAACAGAAGTATGCAAACGTGTATGCAAATGTTTTGAATATCTTTTCTTATTAACATTAAAAACATTTACGTACACATTTGCATACTTCTGTTAATAATCAATTGTCCGTACTTCATCCACGAAAGTGTAAATTACCTTGGATGTCATGGAATCAGCAAAAGCTTGAATCATATCTAAACTATCCTTAAATATTTTTAGATTATTTTTCCAATTTTGCCCCTTGATATTATTCCCCTTTATTATTCAGTCAAATTCTTGTCATCTTTAAGTATCACTGTTCACACGTGTCTACAACAGAGCGTCTCTCTAAATCACATATCCCATATAGACAATTAGCAGCATCTCTCTAGCTCATATACCATATGCAGATGGTTGGAGGTTGATCTTGGATGTAAATATTGTGGCTTGGTTGTGAGTGATCAATAACGATCAAGTTTGTATTTCCATCGTTCCCTTTATCGTATATAATTTGACTGGGTTAAAAGCGGTTACAGCTTGACGATGTCGATTGCTAGATACTCAAGTCCAGTGATACTTAAAGATTCTAAATAAGTCTGTAAATAATTTGACCAAGAGGGGGTCACCGTTGGAAAAATAATCCAAAACAGTTTGAGGTTAGTTCAGGTATGAGTTGAACTTTTGTTGATGCCTTGACTTCTAAAGTAATTTGCACTTTTATAGATAAAGTACAGACTATTGATTATGGATAGAAATATGCAAACGTGTACACAAATGTTTTGAATATTCTATCCTATTGACATTCAAAACATTTACGTACATGTCAACATACTTCTATCCATAATCAGTAGTCCGCACTTCATCCATGGTTGTGCAAATTACCTTAGATGTCATGGAATCAGCAAAAGTTTGACTCATATCCAAACTATCCTTAAATTTGTTTGGATTATTTTTCCAACGGTGACCCCTTTGATATTATTATCCTCTATAAATTGGTCAAATTCTTGGCATCTTTGAGTATCATTGTTACCATAAAGCATCTCTCTACCTCACATACCCTATGCAGACTATTGGCGGTATTTCTATAGCTCACATACCTTATGCAGACGATTGGCAGTTGATCCTAAAGGTAACTATTGTGGCCTGGCTGTAAGTGATCCAGAACTGTCAAGGTGGGATTTCCATCATTCTTTTTATCGTAAAAAAATTAGACTTGGTTGAAAGTGGTGGCGGCTTGACGACGTTGGTCACTAGATACTCAAGTTCAATGATACTCAAAGATACTAAAGAAGTCTTTAAATAATCTGACCGAATAATAAAGGAAAACAATATCAAAGGGATCATCGTTGGAAAGTAATCTTGAAACTTTAAGGATAGTTCAGATATGAGTTGAGTTTTTGCTGATGTCATGACATCTATTGTAATTTATACTTTTGTGTATGAAGTACAGGCTACTGATTACGGAAAGAAGTATGCAGATGTGTATGCAAATATTTTGAATATCCTTTCATGTTGACATTCAAACATTTACTTACACATCTTCATACTTCTGTCCATAATCAGTAGTCCGTACTTCATCCACGAAAGTGAAAATTACCTTGGATGTCATGGCATCAGAAAAAGCTTAACTCACATCTGAACTATCCTTAAATTATTTTAGATTATTTCTCAACGGTGACTCTCCTGATATTGTTCTCCTCTATTATTCAGTCAAATTCTTGACATCTTTGAGTATCTTTGTTCACTTATGTCTATAATAGAGCATCTCTCTAGGTCACATACCTAATGCAAACTGTTGATGGCATCTCTGTGGCCCACGTACCCCATGTAGACGGTTGGCGGTTGATCATTGAGGTAACTATTGTGGCCTGGCATTGAGTGATCTAGAACTGTCAAGGTGGAATTTCCATAGTTCCCTTTATCATAGAAAATTTGACTGGGTTGAAATTGGTGATGGCTTGACGACTTCGATCGCTAGATACTTAAGTCCAGTAATACTCAATGATGCCAAAGAAGTTTGTAAATAATTTGACCGAATAATAGAGGAGAACAATATTGAAATTATACAAACGCACTTAAATTGCTTAAAACATACCTAGAGAATGGGCCGTAGGTGGGGGTGGTTTACACTTTTTTCAATCCCTTGAAACAAACATTCGTTTAACCCTCAAGATAGCTTTACATACAACAAATAGATCAAACATACATACATAGACAAGATAAACATGTGATCCTTTTAGCATTGTCTATATATCAATAAGTTGTATAAGGAATAATAACATTAAAATCACAATAACAAAGAATACTTATATTTCAATATTTGTTCAATGTGTTACAAGTATAAACAAATATAACTATACATAAAAGTATCAATATACAAAAGAATAATATATACAAGTATGATCAATATATTTTGCTTTACAATTCAAATTTAACAAATATTGATTCCAAATACATCATAAGTGAAAAATGTACTACAAGATTAAAACATACACATAAAAATAAGAAAGAAAGAATTGACATATGAGATTTTTTAACATGGTAAAACCCCTAAGGAGGAAACATCCACGGGTTGAACTACAACCATTAGGTACTATATATATTGGATGATAAATTAGAAATTCCTCAAAAGTTACCAACCCTATTAGAGTCTATGTCTACCCAATCCCTATTGGAAGATACAAAATCCCTCAATGATGCGGAGCCACCATATATTAGAGATCATACCAAACAAACATCGTTGGAAGATTAGAAATTCCTCAAGAGTGCATACACATCCCATATACCACTCTTTATTGGAGTCTATGTCTATCGAAAAGTTTTGATCTACCAATATTGTAGCCAACTCTCTATTTAAGGCATTCATGCCTCTATAGATCCTCCCATGCATGACTATCTGAACCTTCCCGATCCTAGCCATGACTCTTTGTTTGGTTATCCGCACCTCTTGTCTTAACCAAGACTTCCTTGCTTGACTATCCGGACCTCTTGTCCTAGTCAAGACTTCATGCCTTTTATAAGGACTTCCTAGTGTGATCATGTGAATGCAAATGTTGAAAATAAGCAATTCAATATAGAACATGTGATCAATACATTCCATAAAACTAGACTTAAATATGGATGGCAATGGGGTGGGTTCGGGGCGGGGTGGCCTTCCCCGCACCGCACCGCACCTCATTAATTTTTTGAAAACCCATCCCCTCATAAAACCCCACCATAGATGGAGCGGATTAGGGCGAGGCAGAGTACAGTGGGGAGTGCTTTCCCCATCCCTACCCATTTACCCCACTTATAATTTTTTTTATTCTTTAAATAATAAATATATAACCATTGAGTATGATATAATATATAAAGTAGTAAATAATTCTAAAAAAATATTAAAAAAAACATTTTATAAACATAATTCTCACAAGTAAATTCAATCATTTTCAAACATAAACATAAAATATGAAGTCAAAATGTTTGAAAATCGTTACACTAATCATCTAATAGTTGCATTTATTTCTCTAGTTCTCACTTCTTTAGTTTGTTTCCAACCCATGTTATTCTTGTATGTTTACACAATTCTCTTGATAACACTAGTATTGGGTCTTCACATTCTAGTGTATCTATTGACATATTTGTGCCTATCTGAAGTAATGATAAAAGAATTAAATTTAATTCAAGAGTTGAGAATTATTAAAGTAATAAACTTGAAAAAAAAATTGTTGTTATTAAACTTTTAATTTTAAAAGTTACTTGAGAAAGAAACTCACTTTATGTCATCTTGTGTTTGAGGTTGAACCTTGAACGGTGATCTTCGAGTTGTTTGAGAATTAGAGACTTAGAGTTGAAGTTAGCGGCTAGGGTTTTTTTAGTAGTATTTTGTTTTGTCACTTTATGTTAAGTAACAGTGAAGAGATGTAAAGTTAGGGTTAATGTATATACATATATATATATATTAGATATATTTATTTTCTTTGAAACTACGTAGTTTAACTAATTATTATTTTAAGTGGGGCAGGGCGGGATGGGGAGTATAAAACCCATCCCTGCTCTATCTCCATCAAATTAAAACCCATCCCCACCCAAAAAGTGCGGGTCCCCGTAGGAAATTTTGCCATCCCTAGACTTAAAACATATAAAAACACAAGTTAAAATAGTCTAGATGCAAAGCTTGAATTAAACCTAGAGCGTGTGAAAAACACCTAACATATAAAGCTCCTAGTTTCATTCAACACATATAACACTTGAATAGATGATATACATGAAACACATATTCAAGATGTTATAAACATACACATAAATGCTAGAATTACAAAATGTATTCAAAGAATATTCTAGCCAAAGATTTAGAGCAAGGATATAATGATAAATCAATTAAATCCTAGATAGCTCTAAAAACACATACACATGTATTAATCCTTGATTTTATCAATCAAAGGATCAAAGCACATTTCAAGGTTATTAATCATAAAATGAATCAATCAAGTCACAAATAACCCTAGGTATCAAACTAATTACAATACAACACTCAAACATGTGAAAACCTAGAATCCTAGAACACTAGTTCACATTTGTCTCTAATTAGACTTTTGATTAAATTTGATTATGAAGCTATCTTTCTCAATAGCATTCACCATACATATATATATATACATATAGAAGAAGAAACCCCAAGGTAATTGAAGGTTATAAAATAAGAAAACACAAAGATATGATCATTACCTATGATTCACGAGCTGGTTCGATTTTGAGGATGAAACCACTAGAAAACGTGATCAAACAACTGCCAAACCACTTGAAATAGGTAGAGGACTCGATTATAAAGAATCTCTAACTTGAATCACTCAATCCGACTTCATATGAGAAAGTTATGATGTTTGGAAGGTAAGAACAAGTTGAGAGAAAATTCTACACATTGGTTTTCTATTTTTTCTTCTTATAATGAAATAGGAGGGAATGAAGGTGATTTAAATGAAATGGAGCGAGGGAAAGAAACAACCAATCAACAATTGCTACGTCACCCAGTCGTGAGGAGCACGTGAGGCACACAGAGGTAGAGGAGGTGCCTGGTCATGAGCCTTACGGCCTTCTCATGCACCTTCCTTTGCTTGGCCGTTGGCCAAGCAAGCTTCCCTCGCGCACCGCGCTCGTTCTTCAACCGTATCTAGGCCGCTAAACTCTGATTTCATAATCCGTCTTTAGATTATGAATCATGACTCCCTCACGCATAAGGAAGATTACGAAACTTTGACAAAAAGGTTAAGAATTTGACTCGGAATACGACGACAAAGACAACTCAACAAATAAGAACGTAAAGTAGCGTAACTTCCTAGTTTGGACTCGAAACCTAATGAGTGAGTAGCCGAAATGACCGGGACTCAATAAGGAAACATAATAGATCATGTTCAAGTCCAAAAATAATAAAATGGAAACAAATAAATACAAAGTCACACACGTATACTATTTCCTAGACATAGTCCTAGATAATGCAATTAACAATGTTTATCAAATTAAATCTAATGCACGTGCATACATTACCAAGTGTGTGAGAGTGTTATATAAATGGTGTACAACTATGCAGGAATACATATGAATTCCATGTGTGTGTGTGTGTGCCTATGTCTTGTAAGAGAAAAGAGGTCTATTATACCTTTATTGTGCAATGTAGCACATTTCTCTTTGAAGACACCTTCTTGCATTAATTGTGGCCAAGTCTTTCTTTGAAACTTTGAATCAACATTTCTAAGACCATTAAGCAATACAAGAAAAAACATCGTTTTGATATAGAATACATACCAAGACAAACCAAAAACCTAACAAATATCAAGGGGGTAACCGTTGGTAAAATAATCCAAAAAAGTTCAAGGATAGTTATGATATGAGTTGAGCTTTTACTGATACCATGACATCCAAGGTAATTTGTACTTTCGTGGATGAAGTACAAACTACTGATTATGGACAGAAGTATGTAGATGTGTATGCAAATGTTTAGAATGTCCTTTACGCAAATGTTTTGAATATCCTTTCCTATTGACATTTAAACATTTATGTACACGTTTGCATACTTCTGTCCAAAATCAATAGTCTGTACTTCATCCACAAAAGTGCAAATTACCATGGATGTCATGGCGTTAGTAAAACCTTGACTCATATCTGAACCATCCTTAAATTTTTGATATTGTTCTCCTCTATAATTCAGTCAAATTCTTTACATCTTTGAGTATCACTGTTTGCGCGTGTCTACCATAGAGTATCTCTCTACCTCACATACCTTATGTAGACTGTTAGCGACTTTTATTTGGCTCAAATACCCTATGCAGACGATTAACGGTTGATCTTGGGGGTAACTATTATGGCCTGGCTGTGAGTGATCAAGAATTGTCAAGGTGGGATTTCCATAATTCTCTTTATCGCAGAAAATTTGACTGGGTTGAAAGCGGTGATTGCTTGACGACATTGATCGCTAGATACGCAAGCCCAATGATACTCAAAGATGCCAAAGAAGTCTTTAAATAATTTGACCGAATAATAGAGGAGAACAATATGAAGGAGATCACTAGATACCCCATGCAGATGGTTGGCGGTTGATCCTAGAGGTAACTATTGTGGCCTAGCTGTGAGTGATCTAGAGTTGTCAAGGTAGGATTTCCATCATAGATAACTTCTGGATTTATGTTGAATGTCTTATAATTCAATCCGTAAAAACTGGGATCTTCCCATTTGTTTCTTTTATATATATATATATATTTTTTATTGTGAATGGATCTCACTGAGCTATAATTGTTAATAGTAAACAATGGATTTTGTCGATTTGAATCATAAGATTGGCATCTGAATCGAACCCGATAGTTATATAATTATAATTATTTTAAAAATACATATTACAAGTTTGTAATTTTAATATTCAATTTTCATTTTATTATAGCCTTGCAGGACTTGATATGTGTGCTTGCTTCTATAGCTCCCTGTTCTACTTTTCTTGTCTACCAAGTTCCTCCCTATTGATATGAACCTTATTAAGAAATTAGCGGAGGAGGGCCAAGCACCTGTAACAAACGATTGTCATTGAAACCATGCTTTAGCGACTATGAGGGATCAGAATGGAGTAAGCACCAACGATTCATCATCAAGTGCCTCATCGGGGGTAACTTCTTTCGAAAATGAAACTAAATACTCCAATGCCTCGAAAGATGAGTAGCTAAACAAAATAGCTTTTCTTTTTCTTTTTCTTTTTTGCGTTTGAAGATGTCTGCCTTCTTGCTCATGATAGTGGCGGTGCTTGTGTATGGTCCATGAATTTTAACTCTCGTATTTCAGCATATGTCAATAGGTAATTTATATCGAAGGCATTCATTTTGTTGTTGTGAAAGTGCCACATACAGGAGGGTGGAGGTTTGTTGTGAAGAAGGCACCCATTAAATAGCTCTATAAATTTTCTTCTAGGTTTTGATTTTTGTTTATCATTCATCGAATAAGCTTTCTCTGTTATTGATGGATGGCTTTTGATTAGTCTGTTTTTGCACCCAATTTTTTTCTTGTGAGTAATGCTAACAATGTGTTTGGTTGTATGTAACAAAAAAAAAAAAAAAAAAAGAACGGGTGGTGTTTTCCTCTTTATCTTGTTTGATCAATTTGTTCTCTTTCTTTTGTTTCCTTTTTATATGACATTGCATTTCCCGATCTTTCTTTTTGATGAGGCTCGAGTTTGAGTTATGGAGGTATCAATATGACTGGAAAAAAAAAAAGTGAAAAGAAGTGCCATCTGGTAAATTTTATTAAACCATAACATGGAGTATTATTGGTTTTTTTTTTTTTTTGGATTTATTAGGAGTGATTTATCAAAAATGTTTATAATTTTGAAGGAAGTTTTTGATTAATTTTGAAACTAGTGAATCAAAAAATTAAATTTCCTGAGAATAATGAAATTTTCTGATGAAAACTGTTGTAATACATGTGTAGTTTGTCCACAAAACACACAAATCTCACATCGGAAAGGAGAGAATAGAGACTAAACTACAAGCATATCTATCGTGTATTTGACGTTCTTTATACTGGAATATCCTATTGTAAGGTTCTTGATTTGTATTGGCTTGATTCTATTGCAAAACTCTTTATATTTATAATAGGTGTTGCTTAGGTGGTTCTTGGTGAAAAGAAGCTTCAAATGTTAAAAGCGACGTCTTATGCAAATATCGTCTTCTAGAGGAAAATCGCATACTTGGATGCAAATGTATCAAGTTTCTTCTTCCTCTTGTAAGGCGTAAGCGCGTACACACACAATTCATTCATGTGTGTCCCTACATTGTTATGCAAACATTTGGTATAACACATTCACACACATTTAAGTATGCATATGCATTGGTCTCGTATTGACAAACATTGTAGATTTGCATGTTTTATAACTATCACTTATATATGACATACTTGTGTGACATTGTGTTTATTTATTTGTGTTTCTTATATTTTGGACTTGAACATGATCTTATTTGATTCTTTATTGAGTGCCGATCATTTCAGTTACTCATTCATTAGTTTTCGACTCCAAACGATGTAGCTACGCTACTTTGCGTTATCATTCGTTGAGTTGTCTTCGTCGTCATTTTCTAAGATGAATTCTCAACCTTTTGTTAAAGTTTTTAGTCATCATCGTGCGTAAGGGAGTCACGATCTATAATCTGAAGATGGATTCGAAATCGGAGTTCGGAGGCCAGGATTCGGTCGAGGAACAATAGCGGAGCGCGAGAGGAGCAAGCTTGGCCGTTGGCCACCGACCAAGCTTGGAGTTCACGTGTGAGCCACGTGTAACACATGGCCAGACCAACCCTCTATCCACGTGTGCCACATGCGGTCCACATGTGGAGCTGTCGTGGCTGCCTCTTATTGGTCCTTATTTTCCCTCTCTTGAATCCTTTTAAAAGTTCTCCATTCGCTCCCATTTCATCCAAGAAGAAAATTTGAAAAAGATAGAGTGCAGAATTTTCTCTCTAACTTTCCCAACTTCCAAACATTATAACTTTCTCATTCGGACTCCGAATTGAGTGATTCAAGTTGAAGAATCTTCGTATTCAAGTTCTCTTTGTAGCTGTTTGACAGAGTTTTGTGATAGTTCTACCCTCAAAACCAAACCAGCTCGGGATTCCTAGGTATTGAACAAAACTTTGTGATTTCATCTCTTATGATCTTCAATTACTTATGGTTTTCTTCTTCTATATGTATGTGTATGTATGGTGAATACTATTAAGAAAGATAGCTTCATAATGAAACTTAATCAAGTCTAATTAGAGACAAATGTGAACTAGTTTTCTTTAATTCTAGTTTTTCACATGTTTGAGAGTTATATTGTGATTAGTTTGATATATAGGGTTATTTGTGATTTGATCGACTCATTTTATGCTTAATAACCTTATCATGTGCTTGGATCCTTTATTTGAACAAATTTAAGATTATCACATTTGATTTTGTGTTTAGAGCTAACTAGGATTTAATTGATTATTCATTATATCCTTGCTCTAAATACTTGTTGGAATATTCAATGATCATATTTTGTGATTCTAGCATTTTTGGTATATATTTCTAATATCTTGAATATGTGCTTTATGTATATGATTTATTCAAGTGTTAGCTTTGTAAATGAAACTAGGAATCACATGTGTTAGGTGTTTCACATGCTCTTGGTTTCAATTCATGTTTTATGACTAAACAATATTTGACTTGTGTGCTCACATGATTAAGTCTATGTCTACATGATTTGTACTTGATTCATACATTTCATATGTTCATGCATCATCTTGTATGACTGCATCACTTGGATTGTTAAACTAGAAGATCATATATTGTGTGCTCATTGTCTAATTCTAGTTTCCATAGTTCATATTGATCATATGTCTTATGTTGAATATGCTTGCATCATTTGCATCACTTAGATCATTTGCCTTGCAAAAGGTGGAAGTCTCTTGTTAAGGTGAGTGAAGCCTTAATTTGAGCAAGAAGACTTGGCTAGGAAGGTGTTCCGGATAGCCAAGCAAGGAGTCTTAGTTAGGGTCAAGAGGATCCGGATAACTAAGCAAAAGTCTTAGCTAGGAGTTTGGTACTCCGGATGGTTGAGCTAGGGAAGCTTGACTAAGATCATTTGTGATCTAGATAGCTAAGCAAAGGAATCTTCCTAGAGACGTGAGCGTCTTGGATAGAAAGTTGCTTCCTAGAGGTGTAGGACACATCTCAGATAGGAAGTATGCTAGGTGGTTCACTAAACCTGAGGGTAGACTAGGATTTGATAGCTTAGGGTGGATATCATGAGTTGATAGCCTTGAGTGTGTAAATCCTTTTCGTCATAGTGGATTGCTTGCCGGTGGCTATGGATTCAACCCGTAGATGTTTCCTCTTCAGAGGTTTACCACGTAAAAATCAATGTGTCAAATATCTCTTTCTCCATCTCTTTATATTTGTATGTATAATTAATATAACTTGTTTAAGATCTTCATTTCCTCACATCCTTGTAAACAAGTTATTGGTAAAGAAAGAGATGCACACATTATTGGTTGAAGCAACACTTGTCTTTTGTATGTTGTAAGTGTTTGAACATTGTATCTTTTAATATTCTATATCAAGTTGTATAGTTCTAATTAGTGTAATTACATTGTAATATTCAAAGTACAACTTGTGGAATTTACTCTTCATTGAATATATTTGTATATGAGATACATTATTTCTTGGTATATGTTTTGTAGACTAATGGTGGTGAATTGAACATACGTGTGCTAATTGTTTTCTCATATCAATTGAAATTCTCTTAAGAAATATAGTGTATATTATACCTAAAGGGGGGGATGAATAGGTATAGGCCTAATTTCTTTCAAATTCAAATTTTGCGGAATACAATAATGAAATGCACTCTTGATGTGTCTTAATCAAATGATTTGCTATAATCAACACATGTGAAAATCAATATACAAGTGATGCAATCATTACAATATATGGAAGATAATGGAAACATAAAAACGAAACTTGACACATTTGTTTTTACGTTGTAAAACCTTCTAAGAGGAAACGTCCACGGGTTGATACCACAACCACCAGCAAAGCAATCCATTATATGAAATGGACTTACACACTCAAGGCTATCAACACATAAGCTATCAACTCCTAGTCTACCCTCAACCCTAGTGAACCACCTAGCCTACTCCCTATCCAAGGTGTGTCCTACACCTCTAGAGAGCAACTCCCTATCCAAGACTCTTAAGCCTCTACGAAGATTTCCTTGTTTAGCTATCTAGATCACAAAGATCCTAGTCAAGATTCCCTAGCTCCATCATTCGGAGTATCACACTCATAGCTAAGACTTTTGCTTGGCTATCCGTAACACTTTTCTAACCAAGTCTTCTTCCTCAAATTAAAGCTTCACGCACTTTAACAAGAGACTTCAACCTTTCCACAAGGCAATGATCTAAGTGATACAAATGATGCAAACACAATTAAATAAAGCAAGATGATCAATCAAGCTCTAAGCACAGGCTTAGTGATGATCTAGAATATACTATCAACACACAATCATAAATCTATCTATAAATCAAAGCATGTGAATCAATAAGAACAAGATATGAGTATTCAATATATCACATAAAAATCTTAGTTCTTAGATTATGAAATTAAACCTAGAAAATATCATGAGGCATATCATATATATCATTTCTAGAATCAATTTCAAGTTCAATCAAGTTTAGCAAATATATGTTCGAGAGAAATCACAAACTAAAACTCAATTAACAAATGATCAAATACCCCTAAAGTATGAATTAACATCATTCTTAACACATTTCATGTATCAATTAGACAGATTAAAAGAGATGATCAAAGAGAAAGTGAGAACGAGAAGTTTCATATACAAAAGTTAAGACTCGGACTGAAATCTGCATGCTGCGAAAAATCATGAACTCAAATGGCTCTAAAAATGCTTGGGGTTTGTAGCTCTCTTCAAGACCAACATTTTTGGCGTTAAATAGAAAAAAAAAAAAAGACAATCCAATTACAATTTTGAGATTTTCAAAATTGTAAGATGCTTGTTTTGGATGAGCCAAGCCAATAGGATGAACTAAAAAAAAAAAGTTCTGCATCATGAACTTTGTATCGCGCACATCGGCTTAGATGGGCTCTAGAGGGTCACATAGGAGAGAAGGAAGAAACAGAAAAAAGAAAATAAAAATACAAAATGAAAAGGGATCGAATTCGAATTTGTACTGTATCGGAGATGAATTTGGATCATTCAATTTCGAGTTCGTATGAGAGAGTTATGATCAAAATAAGAAATCAAAAATCATGAAGAAATTTTGCACTCTTTCTTTTTCAATTTTTCTTCTTAGAATGAATGGGAGGGAATGGAGAAGTTTTAAAAGATTTCAAGAGAGGGAAAAATGAGCCAATCAAAACATAACACATCACCAGCCAGGTGTGGACCGCCGCGTGGCACACTTGGGCAGAGAGGTGTGCTGGACGTGTGGCACACGTGGCCCACGTGGCCCACACGTGGACTCTAAGCTTGGCCTTTGTCCATGCTTGCTCCTCTTGTGCTCAGCTTGCGTTCTTCGACCGTATCCTGGCCTCCGAACTCCGATTTCAAATTCGTTTTCATATTACGAATTGTAACTCCCTCACGCACAACGACGACTATAAAACTTTGACAAAAGGTTGAGAATTCATCTCAGAAAATGATGACGAAGACAACGCAACGAATGAGAACGCAAAGTAGCGTAGCTACATTGTTTGGACTTGAAACCTAATGAATGAGTAACCGAAAAGACCGAGACTCAATAAGGAATCAAATAAGATCATGTTCAAGTCCAAAATACAAGAAACACAAACAAATAAACATAATGGCACATAAGTATGCCATATCTAAGCGATAGTCATAAAACATGCAAATCTACAATGTTTGTCAATTTGAGACCAATGCATGTGAATACTTAAATGAGTGTGAATTTTTCATACCAAATGTTTGCATAACGATGCAGGGACACACATGAATTAATTGTATGTGTGTGCGCTTATGTCTTGCAAAAGGAAGAAGAATTTTGATACCTTAGCATCCAAGAATGCGATGTCCCCTTTGAAGACGATATTTGCACAAGATGTTGCTTTTTCACCTTTGAAGCTTCTTTTCACCAAGATGTACCTAAGCAACAACTATTACAAATATAGAGAGTTTTGCAATGGAATTAAGCCAATACAAATCAAGGACCTTACAACAATCATGTTAAAGGTTAATTTGTATGTTCACCAAGGTTTTGACATAAGTTACGAAAGAGTTTTTAAAATTAGTGTGTCAACCTATTCACGCCCCCCTAGGCTGTTTAGTATAACCTTGTAGGTATTTTCACCTATACTATATATAAAAGTGTGAAGTGGTCGGCTGGAATTATAGCCCCCCAATTTTTTTCTTTTAATTTCTTTGACTCTTTTATTATTTATTTAATTTCTTTAAAAGTAAAATTACAAATACAACCTTTAAAGTTTATATAATTACTTAATAGATAGTTTTTAGTAAGATTTTAGTTATAGCATCCCTTATTATTATTATTTTTTTTTGAAAGTCAAATGATAAATACAAGCCTTCGAGTTTGTAGAATTACTTAATAAACATGTCTTAGTAATAGTAACACAACATGGAATATATAGTAATTTCCAAAATTTGTCTTAATTTAAAATTCTAAATAGGTAAATCATTGTTAAATAGTTTACCCCAATTATTATGACTTTAGATGGTTTTTTTGTTAAGAGGCTATAGATAATGATATGAACTGAACCCAAATCAATAGTTATTAAAATAGCGATATCTCGGTTAATTATAGCATCTTTTTTTTTTTTAAAAAAAATTAGTTTCTTTGAAAAGAAGCTTTTTAGTTATAGCATCTTTTTTTTTTTTTTTTTTTAATAATTTTTTTGAAAGTAAAAATGACTTGAACTTTACAAGTGAAAGAAATAAAAAATATATTAAAAAAAAACTATTAAAGTCCTAGCGGTGGACTAGATATCTCTCTTTTATACAAATCCCATTCTTTTCCTTTTGGGTCCTTCCCACCTCTAGACAAAACGAGAGATAAACATTGAAACATTTTTTCCCCATTCTCTCCTCTTCTTCCCAACGAATTTCTCTGTATGATTCATTTAGGAAAATGTTGGTTCTTTATTTTTGCTGTTAATTATGCTAAAATTTTAGTTAGATTTTATTATTTAGGTGTCTGTTAAACATTGAAGAAGATCACATCATTCAACAAAACAAACGCTAAAGAATCAGAAGAGACTCATGTCCTTTTTCCTCTTCAATTCCTTCAAAAATGGTACGTTTCTGATTTTTCTACTTTTTTTTTTCCTTTCATTATTTTCTCTTCAATTTAGAGTTTAATTCATTTTTGTATTTGTTTTGATTTCTCAAAACTTATCAATTAATTATGAGAAATTATGACTAAAATCTTATTAGTTTTATAATACGGTTGTAATATTGTGATTGTATTTGAATGATTTTGATTGCATTTTTTTTTTTCCATGAGGATGCTTATTTTAACGGGAAGCATGCATATATTTATGTCCTCTCTAATTAGGTATAAGGTTTTATTTTTTTTTCTTAAAAAAATAAAATATTATAAATAATGTTATTGCCTCCATAGGTTGAGGCATCATTTGAGTTATTTTTGTATGATTGAATTATATTTTTATTTATTTATTATAATTTATGATCTCATAATTAGTTTTATATAAATTTTTAATCTTTTATTTAATATCAAAATTAATTTCTAATCAAATATTATAATTATGAATATAAATTACACACGCGCCTTCCACGTGTAACCAAACCTAGTATATGTCAAAATAAGCGAGGGAATATGCATCTCAAAGAATCTGCAGTGAAGCTAGACTTTTTTATTTTTTTATTTTTATTTTTATATAAAATTAACCTTATTTGTTCTTTACCCATTTTTTGAATTCAATGAAATAAAAAGGGCAATATGAAGCTAGTCCTCATATGTTTTAAGTATCAAATTGATCCCTTTAATTAACATCCGCTAGTCAACCTAACTGATCTAAGGGTAATATATTATACTTCTTTTAATGTAAAACCTATTCAATTGACATGTTTATCATCTAATAAATTGACAAATGTCAATTTTTATTTTATTTTTCACCGTACATCAATTTATTTAATAAATCCATTAATGATTTTTTTTAAAAAACTTAATTTTTTTAAAAATAAATAACAAACAACAAGAGGCCACCGGTGGAGGAGGCTGCGATCTCCATAGGCAGCCGCCTCCTCCACAACCCATGGAGGACCCTATTAATTAGTATTTTATTAATTAATATTTGTTTTACTTAAGAATTTTGATTTTAGTTGATTAAATCATTGTTTTTTAATGACTTTATTTTATTAGTTTTCTTGCTGTAATTATATTGGTAAGAGGTTTTTACAATTTGGTCACAATCTAATTAGAAAAGACACTTTTTTATTTGCTAATTGATTTTTTAATAAATTGGTCATAATATTATTCAAAATATAGCAAATTGGTCCTAAGGTTAATACAAATATTAGGACCAATTTGTTTTATCAGAAGAGCATCCAAATCCATTGGTAATAAAGGGTAAATTTGACTTTAGATAGATGTTTTAATGTGTAAAACTTTCTTTTTGCACAAAAAAAATAAATATATAAATTTCAATTTTAATAGGAGTATTAAAGTAATTTCAACACTTTAGTTGAAGTCAAACTTTAAAATTAACCGTCAACGAGGAGGATCAATTTGGTACTTTTGAAAAGTCAAAGAACAATTTGGTACCTGTGAAAAATATGGGAACCAATTTAGTAGAAATCGGAAAATTCATAAACTAGTTGGAATTAAGAAAAACGTCTAGGACTAATCTAGTATTTGCCCAATACAAAATAAAATTTATGTCTGTCCCATACGCTCTTGCCGGTTGCCACCCCACATCAACTCAACACTTCTGCTGACGTGGCAGAACCACACATTTAAATTTTTTTTTTTGAAAATAGATTGGGGGCAAATTAGTCAAGTAGATACAACTCGATCTTCTAACCTCAAGCCATAAATGGAGGGTCATGTCGAAGGTGCACAAACATATCAATTTTTTCAAATTTTTTTTATTCGGCTTGCAAGTGAATTGAATCTGGATATTGATTATTACAGTACCACACTGAACTTTGTAGATTCACATTATCATATGTTTACACAACATTGTGCTATCCTAATGAAGAAGGTTAGTTGGTCATTCTACTACTATATAGATTCCATATGGTTTATAAGATCTGTTACCTATTATTCGATTTCAATTTAATGTATTAAAATAAAAATAACTCATTCTTATAATTACCGATCCTAAAATATTAAAAGCTCGGATCATATCCTTTCCCCAAATCCTAAAATATTGTAATAGCTAATATTCGGTTTATATTTTTGTTTAATTTAGATTCCAAACAAATCACGGACAGATTGCTGTGTGAGCCCTAAAAGAAGTTATTATTATTTATTTTTTAAACTATAAATATCGTTATTTATTCGATATATGATATTAGCAAACATGATTTTCCCTTAACAAGCCCAAAAAAACGAAAAAAAAGAAAATTGGAAAACATTCTCATTCCATTCGTCACACAAAGTCACTAACCACACACACATTAAACACAAAACCGCCATCTCCAAGATCTCCCTCTCTTTTGATCATTTTATTTGCGTATATCTGAAAAACCCCCCAAAGTCTAACCCCAGAATTTTTTATTTATTTTTTATTTTTCAATCAGCAACAGATTGAGTGTGTACTCACTGTAAAAATTTGGGGTTAGACTTTTTTCTTTTTTCTTCTTTTGTTCGTTCGTTCGTTCGTTCGTTCGTTTATTTATAAATGAAATGAACAACAACGACAGCAGCACACACAAGTTCCAAATCTTCGACTCAGTTCCTGCGTAGTTGTTCAAGAAGCAAGACAAAAGGAGGGTGGGTGAGATTGTTTTTCTTTTCTTTTTTTTCATGGCAAAGCGCGTGTACGAAGACTGGAAAGGCAGTAATGTAAGATACCGTGCTCTTTTTGATTGATTTTCTTTTTGGAGTTTTTGAATCAAATGCTTGGTTTTGTTTTCTGGGTATGATTTAGATTTGTGTGTTTTTGTGAGAAAATTAGTGGGTTGTGGTTGGTTTAGTGTGTGTTTTGAATTGCTTTTGAATTAGGTTTCCTTTTTGAAGTTAAGTTTATGTGCGAGTTTAAGTCTCTGTTTGGTTACTGAGAAAATGGAGGAATACAAATGGGAAAAATTGAAGTTTTTGGGTAACTTCGACTGTTTGATTGCTGTTCAGTTTTTAGAATTTATTGTAAACGACAAAGTTATTCATGATAATCTGCTTAAAAAGAAAAAAAGGAAGGTTTAGGAAAAAAAGAAGAAGTGATAGATTAGTGGGTTGTTTGTCTAAACTCCATGCACAATTTTAACCGGTAGATTAGTTAATTAACGAAGGGTAATTTTGAAAGATGCAGGATTGCTGAAATCTCAAATACCATAAAGTTTGATTGTTGGGTGGTTGCTAGTTAATTAAATTGGCAAAGCAAACAGCATTATTGATCCAAAATGTAATTTCTTTGGTTTTGAATGTGAAAAATGTTTGCATAGATAAAGCTTATGAGGACAGGGATGAAATTCAAAGATTTGGTAGTGAAAGGGATTACTGGCAACAACTGATGTGTTTGGGTTGTATGTTGAGCTCAGAATGGAATCGTAATTGTGGGGATGTAAAGATTTTGATGGAGGTGGTGGCCGATGGTGCCAGTTTGATTGAATTAAAGGTAGAAAAAGCAGTGGGGATAATAATGGTGTAGTGGTGTGATTATGTGATGTTGAGAGCTTTATTTGTAGGCTTGTAGCCCAGTTGTCAAGACAAGGGTTGTTGTGTTGGTGGTTGTGGTTATGTTGCTATGTAGCAATGCTAGTAGATGGTCATGAGGTTGTGATAATGATGGACCCATAGTTGGTTAATATAGGCAGTGGGATTTCCATTGAAACTTGAGGTTGAGTTAATTAATTTTTTGTTTTATAATTTCAGGAAATAACTGTTTAGGGTTTGAGACCCATTTCTAAAATCATTTTTGTATCAAAATGAAGAATTCTTGCTTTAGTGTTTTCAAGATCCTAAATATGATCTTAAACTTATTTATTCATGCTTTAGTGTTTTCAAAAACTTATGGTATTAGATTATTTGAAATCAGACTGTAGTTGCTATTGAACTGCTTTTACTTTGATATTGCACAATTTTTATTATGATATATGTTTAATTAAATCTAAAGGGTTGAAATAGTTTCTTCTTGAGGTTAATACCCTATCACATGGGAGCAATTTAATGTATTTTTGTAATAGACAATACAATAGATGTTTGGATGTGACTTAAAATGTTTTAAAGATTCAATTATTAAGGTTGCGTCATTTAGGGTTTGGTTTCTTGAAATGTGACGATTATTGTGAGATAGCCTCTAGTGTGCTCTTTATAATCATTTGAAAACCAACTCATCATGAAGGAAAACAAGAAAGACAATTTTCAACCTTTCCCTACTTTGTATTAATGGTTTCTGCAAAAATTACCAGACCAACATTGTGATATCTAGTTGCCCATGTGCATTACTCATACTCATAAACCAACTTCCTCTGTCATAAAGTCTAGTTGTTAAAGGACCACAAACAAATAAGAAGAATTCACCCCAAACAGAAGTCAATTAAAATTTTACAACCATATTTTAAGTGACTTTTCTTAGATGTCAAGTTTGTACCTTAGCTTTGGAGAAGACATCAAAATAAAACAAGTGATATCTTACATTCCACCTGTCACAACCTCACATAGAGGTTCCTTTTGCCATAAAAGTTCCCTGACTAAAAACACCTTAGATTTTATTTACTCGAGTAATGATAATGATAGTGGGAACAAGGACATGCCCATCTATTTGATGAATGACACTCTTTAATCTAGTTGGTCGATGTTTAAGATTTCTCTTTTTTGTCTTGAAATTGCTATAGTGAATGACCTTATCATTTCCTCAAGCAAATAAAATCTTGGATATTTTGTTACAATGAAGTTTGACAAGGAAAAGGAAATGTGAGTTATGACTAGTTAGACTATTTTAGTGTTTTTTCCATGGCCAAGGTATAGATTTCATGCATGGGAAAAGTGTTGCTGAGAAAAGTGTCACTCAAAATATGGTTGCGGAATATTTATTTCATTCCTTTTTGCGGTGAATGATTTTGATTTGTTTATGGTCCTGTACCAAATTAGCATAGTGATGGAAGTAGTTGCTTTACTAAATAGGATTAATTCATACGGGCATCTTGATATCACAATGTTGGTGAGATAACTTTTGGAGAACTCTTTGATACAAAGTAAGAGTGGTTGAAGAACTACAATGTTTGTTTGACGAATGGCATGGTCTAAGCAGGTTGGTCGATGTTTAAGCTTTCTCATTCTTGTCTTGGGACTGCTATGTTGAATGACCTTTATCTAATTTGGAAATTCAGTGCCTTGGAAGTGCCTAATACAGGCTTCATTTAATTAAATTTTTGCTAGTATTTATATAGATAATTTGCTAGGGCTTATCCCATTTTTAGTTTATATAAGCATATTCTTTCCGATGCAACAAATTCTTTATTAGATTTTGCACGTGGTGGCAAAGATTATTAACTGATCATAGTGTGGATCAGCCATCTTAGATACCTTTTGACCATAGTGGGAGATTAGATTGTTCTTCAAAGCTTACTGGTTATACAATTACATCTGTTATGTAAGGCACAAGGAGAAGATAACTGATGCGACAATTTCTTAAACTACAAACTTTCATAACTCCTAACCACATACGTAAGTCATTACCAAATAATGAATTAATGCGGGCTATATTAGTTGACTTAGGTTTTACTCTAGGTTAATTTTATGTCTTTTAGGGGACTATTGAGTTGGAATGCTTGATTATGCTAGATGGTTAGCATATCCTCAGACATACTTGCTGCCCACCTAGACTTTTGAAACTGCATCATTCATTTGCAATACTGTTTTCTTATTAATTTATGAGAAAACAAATGATAAATTATAGTTATATGATGGTGTGAATATCAATTTCTTGGGACTTGTGCTAAAGCCAGAAGAGGGGATATGCCACTCTAATGTCCTTTAGCTATGTAATGGGATTTCTGGTTTGAACACGTATTCTGATATGCCCATGTACATGGAAAAAAACATAAAAGATTCCATTTCTCTGAAATCTATATTTGCCCATGCTTCAGAAATTTTGCCATCTAGATAGCCTTTCTAGTTGAGTGTAAATAATTAGATACAACGGGTGAAGGGTGGGGGATTATTTTGTCATTACGTTTTTTATGTATAATAAAAATTCGTTTACATGTTCAGTTGCAGAACTTCTATAGTTTGAGGAGTAAATATTGAGGAGCTGGAGAAAGGGTTCTTTTCTAGTATAGTGTGATTGGCTTTGAATTTATTTGCTTGGGGGATTTCACATGTGCTATGACAGTTTTGCACCGTTAATACATATTCATCATAGGGCATGAGCTGTTACTCGCTTGTATTGTGCAGAGGGGGGAGCTGTCAAAATGTATAGTTTTATGCTTTTTAATGTGTATGGTGTTCAGGAAAGAGGTTTACTTTAGAGGTGTTGATTTTAGAGGATAATGTACTTGTGATTATGACCCTTAAGTAAGGCTCATGCCTGGTTCACTAATAACTGCTATTACAGTGCAGTCTTTTTTTATTTCTTAAAAAAAATGGGGTATGCATTTTCTAGTTCATGTTTATTGAATATAGAAGCATTATGTCAAAATATGACCAAAAAATGAGAATGGGAAGTAAGAAAACTGATCTAAATCTAATTATTTGTTTTGTGTGTTTTGGCTATGCATTTGATCTCTACATAAGGTTATAGAATAGAAAATGGATGATCAATTTTTAAGCTCTAAATCATGTTCTATTTTAACATGTATGATGTATCACATTGTTGTCCTTGACTCCTTGTTGACTGTTGTTGAAATTCCGCTGTGTATCTCATTTAGAAGTTGCCCTTGTAGTGGCTGTGCATGATTGCCCCTTATGCAGAAACATCTTTATGCTTAAGCATCATCCTTGTAGCATACATTTTGGTGCATTCTCTTTAAGGGTAAATGCTTAGGTTTAACCTCCACATCTTTTCTTCAAGTTAGTAAGCATATGTATGCATCATTCCCTTTCAGGTTAAATGCTTAGGTTTAACCTCCACTTCTTTTCTTCAAGTTAGTACGTGGGATATTGTTTGAGGCTATCTATGTAAAAAGTGCTGAGTGGATCTGTCATACTTAAAAGTCCATGACAATCATATGCAAACTATTTTGTTGTTGGTGATGTGTAATCTATGCCAATTGTTGATAGATAGTTTTTGGTTGAAATTTATCATGTAGTTATCGATGTTGCTTTGTCTGTAAGTATCTCAGAGTTGTAATTGAAGATCCCTGTTTGTCCATGAAGACTAACAATAGCATATTGCATCTCGCAGGATGCAATATGTTGACCTTTAAATGGCGATATAGTTGTCTGAATGACTATAGGGTTTTTATATCATTACCTTAAAATGATCCGGTGAATGGTGGATTATTGCCATATATAAGAAGCATGATAATAAATAGTATGTCTCTTGTCTGGTTTACTCTTTCTTCTTCTCTTTAAATTTCCTGCTGTATCTTTTACCTGTATTGACTTATCATGCTTTGAGATTTTTCCCTCTCCATCTGATTTTACTATTTGTCCTCTATTTTTTTTTTTTTAATTTTTTTTTTTATAGAAATTTATCCTTGGCGGGAGGTTGATATTTGGGCCAGATGCGAGGTCATTGCTTGTCACACTATTGCTGATCATCGTTCCGGTTATTATCTTTTGTGTATTTGTAGCAAGGCACCTTCGCTATGAATTTTCTCCTCATAATGCAGGATATGCGATTCTGGTGGTAGCCATTGTTTTCACTATCTATGTTAGTTCTCTTAAACCTCAATTACTTGATTTCATTCTCAACAATTGGTTCTTGTCTAGCTAACTTGTTTTGTAGGATAACAAAATATCTTTGCCATGTTTTTCTTTTTGCTTTTCAATTTTCACTCTTCATTTCGGGGGTTAGCTGATTTGAATCTTCTTTGATGTTGATAGGTGTTGTTTCTTCTTTTTCTCACATCATCCCGGGATCCAGGTATCATTCCACGTAATTCACATCCCCCAGAGGAAGACCTTCGATATGATTCTTCTGTGTCTGTTGAGGTTGGGGGAAGGCAAACACCCAGTCTTCAGTTCCCTCGGACTAAAGAAGTTATGGTTAATGGCATACCTGTGCGGGTAAAGTACTGTGACACTTGTATGCTTTATCGTCCTCCCCGCTGCTCGCATTGTTCCATTTGCAATAACTGTGTGGAGCGTTTTGATCACCATTGCCCTTGGGTGGGACAATGCATTGGACTGGTATGCTGTTATACAAGCAAATTAGAACACATCTATGATTCTGATTGATGTTGGCTGGTTGTCACTCGTTTCATAAGGAATTAAATATGAATCATCTATTTTGTGTATGTGCAGCGCAACTATCGTTACTTCTTCATGTTTGTCTCATCATCAACTCTTCTCTGCATCTATGTGTTCTCTGTGTCAGCTTTGTACATTAAGATCTTGATGGATGATTACCATGGCACAGTCTGGAAGGCAATGAAGGAATCTCCTGCTTCTGTCATACTAATGGCGTATTGTTTCATTTCTCTATGGTTTGTTGGTGGACTCACTGGCTTCCATTTGTATCTTATTAGCACAAATCAGGTCAGTTGGTTCCTCTTCTCTCTGTCTTTGTTGACCAGAAAATGAGAGAGTTTATGTTGATCGGTTAATCTCTGTTATTGCTATGTAGAATGAACTTGGGTTTACCCTTCTTTAATATTAGAATCTGGAAAAATATATTAATTGAATAACTTTGGTTTTCATCTGTGGCAAAATTATGTGCAGTAGAACTGAGGTCTGCAGAGTCATGCAAACAAAACCCCATAAAAGCTAATAACTTATGAAATGGTACAGAGCGTTGTAGTAGCCAAAACATGTGGCCTCCGCTTACATTTACTGAATGATTTGGGTGTCAAGTGATTTACCTGTTTGGGTTTTGCTGAACTCTTAGTTCTTAAATCCAATGACTGAGGCTATGATCAATTGCCACCCCGATTTCTCTTTTAAAAGAGTAGATGGTAGTAAAACTAACAAGCTTTAACAGTATGTGTTATTAATGAGTTGGTGAATCCCGTTCACATCAGGGTGGGAGGGTGGGTTTGGTTTATTATTGTGATTAGAAGAAGAAAATTGAATATGCTGTGGTTATTTTTACAACTGTACACTTTCCTCGAACTTATATTTTATTAGTCTGTTATTTAGGTAAACTAATATTATTACATGCTTTCCAGACTACCTATGAAAATTTCCGGTACCGGGCTGACAACAGGATCAATGTCTACAATCGGGGTTGTGTGAATAATTTCCTTGAAGTTTTTTTCACAGAGATAAAACCGTCAAGGAACAACTTCCGGTCTTTTGTTCAAGAGGAGGTACCAAGGCCTTCTTTACCCCGTACTCCAGAAGCTGAAGATTTGAGTGGAGATCCACGTTCAAAGGTTGAAGATGATCTAGAGATTGGTGATGATCTATTGAAGATTTCCCAACGTCGTAATATTGAAGAGATCGATGAGGACATTCGAAGCAGAGGCAGTAATGGTCCTCCCCATAATGCCTTAGAGGTTGACTCCGTTTTGGGTTCGGATATTCGAGTTCCCACCATTCGATCAGAAACGCGACACTCAAGTTGGGGGAGAAGAAGTGGGAGCTGGGAAATTGCACCAGAAGTCCTTGCAAACTCCACAGTCACGGAAAGCAGAAGCTACATCTCTCCAAAGGAAGCACAACAATGATGGGGTAATTTAACTTAGTTGGTCTTTAGCAGATGTTTACTAAAGTGATGTGCAATGCAATCTTCTGGACTTGTTTTCCTGGTTTTCCAGAGTAAGTTGCCGATGATTAAAAACTAAAATGTCACAGTTATTCCACGGGGAGTCAAAATTGCTCTCTTTTTAGGCGTCAAAAGCTTGTATTACCATCTTCTTCATTTTGTTTTTATTTTTTTTTATTTTTTTGTTTTTTTTGGGAATTTGCAGCTCTTTTCTGTTTTGTGTTGGTATTTGGGAAGCAGTGAATAGGGATTTGTGTTTGTAGTTGTTTGAGAAGATGAAAGGGATAGTGTTTTTGGTATTTTATTCTTTTTTTTTTTTTTTTTTTTTTCTCCCTTTAATATTGTTAATAACATTCTGTTACCTTGGATTTAATATCTGGTGCTGGCTTTATTCTTTGTGTAAATAATCTGTTGACTCAGAATTTCTGTATCCAATTAGAATTCCTGTGTGTCATGTTAGGGAGAAGGATTATGATGTAGCACGATGTTTCTTGGTGTTAAATCCTGTTCACAAATGGATAATTATGCAGATTGAATCCAGGACTTGTTAACTTCTTGCCTTTTTGGTTAATAATGAAGATGTTTAAGATGTGTTTCCAAGGAAAAGTGTTTTCGAGTCTATTTTGTAGCGGTTAGTCAACATGAATAAATCATAAGGATATTGTGAAAACTTGAAAACTGCTCAAAAAATATTGTGGAACCTTTTTAAAGTAACCGATACTTCCAACTTCCAAGTTCAAAAGCCGCTTCAAACATCTCAAGCAAATTCATAAAAGAGATAATTACTCATGTGGTAATCAACTTATGCTACCACTATCAAAATGATCACCGGCAGTTTTTGATAAATATTGTTACATTAATGGCAATTTATCAAATTCCATCAATTTCCATCCAATTTCATCATTTAAGTGACATTTTAATAAATATAAGGATGATATTAATTTATTTTAGGTATTTTTTGGAAATAAATTTTTCTTTTGTTTTTTTTGAAACAAATAATTATATTTAGTATATGTATATACATATAGCATATCTCAAACATATATATATATATACACACACAAATATATATACACACACATATATATATTTCTTTTCAACTTATCTCAAATATATTTTTTTAGAATTTTTAGATTTTGTATCCTTAATCTTCTTAAAAAAGAATATATATATATATATATATATATATATGTATATGGTCCATTCTTGAGTGCAACATTACACTATACAATTTTAAAAAATAGTCCACGTCATTCTAATCTCAACCATTGATTGCTTTTAGACAAACATCCAATGGTCATGACTTATTCTCTTAATGAATATATAGGAATTCTAAAATGACCTACTAAGTAAGTCACTTCCCACTCACTAAATTACTTGACTGTTTGTTCTTCACTCCTATCAATAGTTACCATTTTTCTTCTTGTCTTTGTACAAGTTATTCTTCTTTTCGCTTATAGCCATAAACATTTAATCTCTTACCGTTTTTCTTCTCTTCTTCCTTTATATTTCTGTTCTAGCCTTAATGTTCTTAAGTTCTTTATCTTATAAGTAAATTGAACTAGTAGTTGCTCGCCCAAAAAGTGCAGGTGGGCAAGCCATCCAGAATCCACACAAGTCACACAACACACTTCATATATATTTCTTCCATTAGGTGTGTTTCCGTTTCACTGTTAGTGATTAGTCGTACCTCCGAGTGTTTTCCAAATTTATGTTGTATTCATCATTCTATAGTTTTTAGGTGTAAATGGAAAATAACATCACGTTACTTTGATAAAAAAACCTATTGTTGCAATTACTATAATGGAATACACATAGAAAACATAATCATTAGATACAAATGCATTCGAAACTATTATAATTATTGAGTCAGACATATAATCATATGATCGATCTTACTTTACTGGGATTACTATGATTATAAGATAATCGTTACGTACTTATTGTAATCTTTGGTTTACATAGTGTGATAATTATATGTTGGTCGTTTTTTATTTGTTTTTATCTATGTGTAGTAATGGAAACGTATGGAGGTGAAAGTTTGGTTGACACCAATAACGAATTGAATAAATTTGAAGTGTCCCTAGATATGGACTCTTCTACTGTTGATTCTGTGCCTTATTCGTCTTTGGATGGAACTTTAAAAGAAATTTGTGGTTTGAGTTACAAAGATGTCATTGAAAAGAAACTTGATTCGGTTGAAGACGAAGGTGCATTTTATTATGGTTATTATAAGGCAGTTGGGTTTGGTGTAAGATTGTCCAACAAAATCCATGACAGTGAAGGTAGAATAACTAGCAGAGTATCGGTCTGTGAGAAGGAAGGTTTTCAAGATAAGATGTACATGTGCAATACAAATTCAAAATGCAGGCTACGGCTACAGACAAGAGTGGGTTGCAAAGCTTGTTTCTTCGTTAGCTTAGACCGTGATACTAACAAGTACATTGTAAGGGCATTCAAGGAAAATCATTGCCACAAACTAGAAATGTTTCGTGAGGTTACTTGGGTACGATCTCACAGAAACATTGACGCTAAAGACTTATTCCAAATTGATGCCATGAGAAACTATTGCATAAGACCTTGTTTGACATATGAATACATGGTTAACCAGAAAAGGGGTAACTCTAAAATTGGATTCACACAGAAGAACATGTACAACCGGATTGATACGAAGCGACAGGATGAAGCTTTTTGAAAGCGATTCACATGCCGCACTTATGTACCTGTAGTCAAAGGCAAATTCTAAAACCAATTTATACTACAGGTTCAACATAGACAAGAAAGATAGGCTAGCTAATATATTTTGGATGGACTCACATTCCCTATTCGAATACCAGTGCTCCAAAGATGTTCTTGTTTTCGATATCACTTACAAGACAAATGCCTATGCCTATGCCGAGCCTTTGGTCCTATTTGTTGGTGTAAACAATCACCGTGTGACTTGTGTAATTGGAGTTTCACTGTTGTCGGATGAGACTATGCAGTCGTACATATGGGTCCTTAATACTCTCATGGATTCCATGGGCCACAAACATCCCATTTCTGTGTTGACCGACGGAGACGAAGCAATGCGACAAGCCATCGACGAGATATTTCCCAACTAACGGCACAAGATATGTGGATGTCACGTATCTAAGAATGCATCCACTCACCTTCACAAAGAGGAGAAGAAATCACCATTTCGATACTTATTGTATAAGCAACTATCAGAGGATGAATTCAAGGAACTTCGGAAAGAGATGTTGGAGCAGCATGGTCTATAAGAAAATGATTGGATTAGTAGGATGTATGAGAAGAAGCATAGGTGAGCGGAAGCATATTTTAAGGGCCATTTTTTTGCAGGCATGCGCATAACTCAACGATGCGAGGGTATGAATAATTACATGAAGGATTATGTTTGCAGTCGTGAGAAATTGCTTGAATTCATCCCTCAAATTGATAAGGCCCTTATGCGGTTAAGAAACAATTTCTTTGGTGACGAATACGTATCTAAGTATAAGAGTCCGGTCATTTAAGCCACCTGAAGCCATTGGAGGAGCTTGCATATTCCATATACACTTATCAAATTTATCTTGACGTTGTTGAACATATTATGCATGAATCAAAATATACGCACATTGCACCGGAGGAGGAGGATAATTGTCGCGTATGCCATCTATCTAGATATCAATTTCCTGATAAGAAAAGAAAAGAAAAGTTGTTTACCATTTGGATAGGGTTGGCTTTTAGGAAGTCGATGAAGATGGTGTTTGGGATTCAGAAAAATATAATCAGCCTTTAATTTCGTGTGATTGCAATTTGTTCGAAGGTAAAGGAATTCCTTGTCGTCATATGTTTTATGTTATGAAAGTGGAGCACCTTAGAAAGATTCCCTAGTCCATGATATTTAAGAGGTGGATGAAGTTAGCCGCACGTGATGTTCTTATCAAGCTTTAGCAAGATAATGAGTTTTTGAAAGGAATCGATATTTCTCGGTTCACTTCATTGAGTGCAGAGTGCAACTGTCTCTGTCACAACAGAAGCCAAACTGAAGAAGGAATCAATTTGGTGAAAAAGGAACTCCTTGTTTTGCAAAATACTTTGCAATGGATGAATGACAAAATTAGAAATAAGGCCAAAAAAAATCAAAATGATTTTGGTACATGGAGCCATATTATAAAAGATCCCAAGGTTGTTAAAACCAAAGGGAGGCCGAATGGGCCTAATGCACCTAGCACACCATCAGGAAAACCCTATAAACGTAGAAGACCAAATCATTACCGTATTTGCCACACTCACGGGCATGACTTGCGCAACTGTAAACTAAAGGACTCCGATAAGTAGTCAATTTCATTAGTGTAGATACAATTGAATTTAGTCATTGTGCTGTTTTTTGTACTCATAATGGGCATTTTTGGAATTGTTGGACCGCCTAAAAATATTATTTCAATTGACCGGTGGAGTTTGAATTGGGCCACCAACTTCATTAGTGTAGATGCAATTGAGTATCTCAATATTCATTGTGTTGTTATTTGTACTCATAATAGGCGATCTTGGAATTGTTGGACCGTCTAATATTATTATTTCAATTGACATGTGGAGTTTGAATTGGGCCACATAGACCACATCACTACAGCATATTGATACAAGAAAAATTAACTTAGTCCAATACAAGCCACATGTAGAATGTGAAAAGCTTAGTCCATTACAAGCAAAAGGCCAAGCTAAATTGGACCAGGATAAAAACTGACAAAAACTAAATTGACTTGTTCCTTGTATACAATATTATCAGACCTTGAAAAAAGAATTGTATTACTCAATAGATAAATTTAAAACTTTGTCAAAATAAAAAGATAGAAATAGCGATGGATAACTATAGGATCTTAAATTTTCTTATATAAAATAAGACAGGCTTAATATTAGTCCACCAGTGTCAACTTGTTTAGAAATTTAATGCAATTATACATAATTATTTGTGATCGTCTAAAGACATTTGTAATGACACTAAATATAAACTATGGATAAAAACTGAAAATTTTACAAAAAGGTTTGTTATGCTTTTAATTTTAATTTGACTAAATTTATTGCCATGGAGGCATGGAGCCATTGCCTGTGTTTCCATCAAACATAAACGCTAATATTAAATTGAAATGGTCACAAATTAATAAGCAATCATGTTTTGTAATGTGGAATAAAGCATTACTGTAACCGAACAACAAACATAATCAAAGTATATAGTTTATACCATTAGCAATGAAAACATCCAATGTGTGATCGAGTTCATTAACCTTTGAAGAGTTATGATCGAGTTCACAAAAATTTCATAATCTTCTAAAAACTCTCTAACATTTGATTACAAAAAACACAAAAGAAAAAGAAAAACTCTGTTGCTAGTCGATGGGTGCTCATTTACAGCCAAGAATATTCTTGATTGAACACATATGCTCCTCATTAATATTACAAGATAGGTTCCATTGGAGTCGATTCAAACAGTATCACCTTGGAGGAATTATATTGTGAGTTGCTAGTCGATGGGTGCTCTTTTATATCCAAGAATCTTCTCAATTGAACACATCTGCTCCTCATTAAGATTACAAGAGATAGATACCGGTGGATTCGATTGAAACAGTATCACCTCGGAGGAATCAGATGGAAAAACAAGCTTCTCATCTAGACTTACCCAAAACCTAAAAAGAACTCACAAACATACAATATACCATCTTCACTCACAACCAACATCAACCATCATGGGTTAGCCAAATGAAATACATCACACCAGTAAATAGTATAATCACTTCAAACATATTTCATGAATTGTCACTTTACCAAAAAATTTCACATCATTCATTTTCACTTTCCTCTTCCAAAAGATCTTGCTTACATTGTCTTGATTTTGAAGGAGTCTTATAAACAAATAAATGAATGGAGACAAGATATTCTGTCAAGAGAAAAACGAAAATGAATATGTGAAAAAATTATGTAAAGTGACAGTTCATGGAATATGTTTGAATTGATCCATTATGAGAAGAAGAATATCGTTCAATAGTAAGAAGAAAAGGAATAAACAAAGAATACTTATGGATTTAAGAAGAAGATGAAGAAAAAAAAAAAAAGAGGAATTAGGGATTTAATTTTTAAAAAAGAAAAGAGCATTTTTGGATTTTGAAATATGGGTTACAGTAACGTGTTGGCGATTCATCTTTAGTCTAATGAATGTGTCTGTTAAGAGAAAAAGTGAGGTAGGGTTGCTGAATATAATGTATGGTGTTAAACTGTGATTTAGGGTTTTCTTTTTTTATTTATAAGTAGTGTAAATTACACAAATATCCTACATAACGATCGAGGTAAATTACACAAATATCTTGCTTAATTTAAAATAAATGAAAACGCTTGCAGTTTTTACACCAAGAAAAGTGTGATTATTAAATATAAATAAAGATAATATTGATTAAACAAATTAATTAATTAATTATGTTTGTTCAGATGATGATTACTTATTCTGCATGACGACCACTTTGAAATAAAACGATGCAAAGTTCAACAGTCGAGCAATTATTTACAATCCCTTTACCCATTTTTCAACCAAATCAAACTCCTACACGTTTTTCAAACACTTTCTAACTTTTCTTCCAGTTTTTCTGCTTCCAACACAGTCATTTCTCTATGCAATCTCTGATATTCTTCATCAACTGATATCAAGGGATGGTTACTTCTTCTGCATGCCAGCGAACCATTATTACCATCACTATGTACATAGTTTTCAACACCATTAATTTTTTTTCTTTAGAAATTTAAATTATTTGTTTTTTGTTTTCTACAACCATTTTCTTTCCATTTCGCTATTATCAAAATCATTAAGCATCTAATTTAAAATTTTGTACAGCTTAATTCAGTCGGCATTCGCACTATTGATACCAAAAAAAAAGTAGGGGTTGGGGAAGGGCAATAAATTGATAAACCCAATATAGTTTGCCAAAGAACGAGAATTTGAAGGGTTCGGTGCCGAAAAAAAAGGTACATGGGGTATAGTACAAATTTTGGAATAGTTTATAAGGCATCAATGTCAATTATACTTTATTTTAAAGATGTAAAAATTGACTTTTCAACGAACCGAAACTTTTGAACAAATATAAAAGAATTAAACATCATTTACCATCTATAGTCACACAACTAAAACTGTGATCATAAAAAAGAGTTTACAAAGGATAGTAACATTGTTAATAAACTAAAAATCATTAGGGAAAAACAACAGCGGTGGATTTTGTTTGCAAATAAATTAAACAATTGTACGTTACACAAATTAATATTAAAAATCAATAAGAAACTTCATTTTTATTTTATTTTATAAAGATCTGCATCATCACTGGTTAACAATCAAACAATATATTTAACAAATACAGACGAGTCTGTTTAAAAAGAATCAGGTAAAAACATCAGTGGCCGAGGGCAGCATTTACAACAGTGTAGTTAACCTCATCCCAGTTTTCATCCGGCTGCATCTTCTTCATGTAGTTTTTGAAGAGGTTGAAGCCGGTCTGGTGACCATTTGAATAACACCATTAGAAATCACGAATACTGTATCTGGATGCCTTGAATCGCTTTCAACGATCGTCATCAGATACTTGATAAGCAAGGTCAATGTGTTCCTCCTCCAAGGCTTTCACTCGTTTTTCCAGATGTTTGAAAAAGAATTTTACAAACTCATTCATTTTAGTATTTTCAGCCGATTTGCATTTTTCTGCATCTATTATGCAGAACCGATGGATATCGATTTCAGAAAATTGATATTTTTGTAAACAGTGAAAGAGAAGAGAAGAAAATGATATTATGGTAAAGACAGAGACGTGTAACCCTAATTTATACACAATTTAAGTGGTAGTCAAGGATTTAAGAGGTTGCTTTTTTTAAAGTAATAAATGTTTTTTTTTTAAACTTTTGAATAATAATTAATTAATAAGTAGAAAACGCTTTTGATAATATATTGAGGAGAGTTTGATTTTTAATTATCTACACCTCATTATTCTTAAGTTGTGTTTGCCTTTTTCTTTTTATTTAAGAACAAGTGTTGATTTATATAATTAAAATTGTATATTAGAAAAAAAGACTAGTAAAACTTTTAACAGTGAAATGTTTTTCACCCCCTAAACATAATCCTGGATCCGTGTAAAAGACTAGTAAAAGTATTTAACAATCAAAAATTACATTTAATGAAATAAAGACTAAAGTAATTGTGCAACTAAATATCAAACTAAATTAAGGAATTAAGTTCAAATATATCGGTTGATTCATGGTTTGCCTAGACTAAGTGTCGGTTTAAAAGAGTTTGATGACAATCGTAATTCACAATAAGGACTTTGATTATAACCAATTCATAGAGACTTGTAAGTACCATGAGACCCTAATTTATACACAATTTAAGTGGACATCAAGGATTAAAAATGTTGCTTATTTTTTAAAAGTAATAAACAAGTGTTTATTGTTTTACCGAGTAGGATGACTCAAAAATTTCATATATTGTTAAAAATATTGAAATAAAATAACTATATTGTAGTAAAAAACAAATGTTGTTCAATCTATTGAATCGGACATGGCTTAATCCATATCCAAAATATATAATTCTAAAATCGATCAATATCTAGATATTTTATTTATTTGATTGGATTTAACCGATCTTGTATAATACAGGATTGGATCGGAACTAGGCATCAAAAATACAGATCGGACTCATATGCATCCGAAATATTGGACGAACAATATGTAAACCCGAAGATGGTCTGAAATATTTTCAATTGTTCGTTCGAGAACTACGATTTTTGACTTTGGAACTGAATCATTTCCTTTTATCTGAGAAAAACTTCTAGATTATTAATAAGGATGAATCACAAATTTTCTTCTGTCATTGATCGGTATAAACATCAACAACTCCGAATTGAATCAGTCTCTACTCTCTCTTTAACAAATAAGCGCTTAGACCACTAAAACCCTACCTAATGGAGACATAGTTGGAGAAGTGACAAAACCCTAAACTTTTCATTACAAAACAAATAAACCGGAAAAATATGGACTATTTTGTGAAAGAATTTTTGGAAACTGTACTCCTACTATTTTTGTAATATATAAAACTATGTTACATAGAAAACTTTGTAATTAAGATAAAATTATTAACAATGTAAATTTGAAAGCTCAGGGGAAAATTTACAAAATTGCAAAACTCCAGGGGTTGCAAAATTTTACTATTTTGTGTACTAAATTTGGCATTAACATTCACACATGCATATGAGATGGTCTAAGCTTTTAAAGATCTAATGACAAGTGACAATCATTACGAGAATAATGGTCACAAGCTAAAGTGACTTGTTTCATTTCATCCATAATAACATAAACATGAATAAATTTCAAATTTAGTCAAAATAAAAAGATGGAAATATCCCGTGATAACTATAGGATCCCTAATTTATTATTATAAAATAAGGCATTATAAAGGCAGGCTAAATTTAAGTCCACTAGTGTGAACTTGTTTAGAAATGTAATGCGATTTTACATAATATTTTTTGATCATCAAAAGACATTTTTAGTGACACTAATAGAAATTGAAAATTTTACAGAAAGGTCTGTGATCATGTTTTTAATTTCATTTTGACTAAAAATATATTGCCATGGAGCCATGTTTTGTAATGAGGAAAAACATTATTGTAACCGAACAACAAACATAATCAAAGTATATAGTTTATACCATTAGCAATGATATCATATAAGGTGTGTTCAAGTTCATTAACCTTTGAAGAGTTGTGATACGGTCAGAAATTAATAAGCATGCATGATTTTTGTTCTTTATTATTCATAACAGAAAAACAAACATATCCGACATAGTGATCTAGTTGAATAAAATAAAAAATTTAACAAAGAAAACCTTGATTTGAAAATATAAGTAAAGATAACATTGATTACTTACTTTTAATGATAACCACTTTCAAATAAACTGATGCAAAGTACAATAGTGTAGCAATTATTACAATTCCTTTACCCATTTTTCAACCAAATCAAACTCCTACTCGATTTTCAAAAACTTTCTAACTTTTCTTCTAGTTTTTCTTCTTCCAATGTAATCAATGGATGGTTACTTCTTCTAAGTGCAGGTGAACAATTATTACCATCCATCTATAACAACTTTCAAAACCATTAATTATTTTTTTTAGAAATTTAAATTATTCGTTTTTTGTTTTCTATGAATCCCAGGACCCTAAATCCACCATTATCTTTTTATTTGGCCATTATCACAACCATATAATTAAAAAATTACACCAGTTAAATCAATGACATTTATAATGAAAATAAATAATATTTTTCGACCAAAAAAACACTAAAACTTCATATATTTGTTGTAATTAAAGATCTAAAAGTTTAACTTTTAACAATCAAAAACAAGTGCAAGCCCTAAAAAACAATTAAATATAATTTACCATTTTTTTTTTTATAAATTAAAACCGATAAAAAAGTGAAAGAAGGAAAAAACTTCGTCAATAAATAAAATTTACCATTAACAATCACAAAAGAGGTTACAAAACATCACTGTTTAACAAGCATAAAAACCCAATATTTTACGAAATACAAAAGATTTAAACATCATTTACCATCTTCCAGTCACACAAAAAAAAAGTGTCATCACAAAAGCAGAGTTTACAAAGGTTCACGTAATAACATAATCGGCCGAGGGTAGCATTTACAACAGTTGGGTTAACCTTATCCTAGTTTTCATCTGGCTGTATTCTTTTCATGTAGTCTTTAAATATGTTGAAGCTGGTCTTGTGAGCATGTGAATAAATCCATTGGCAATCATTTATACTGTATTTGGATTCCTTGAATTGCTTCCACTGGAACTCGTTAAACGCTTGATATTCAAGGTCAACGTGTTCCTCCTCTAAGGCTACGAGTCTTTTTTTCAGATGTGTCAAAACGCATTGGAAGAGCTCATTCCTTTTATTTTTTTCAATTGATTTGGATTTTTTTTGGATCCATAGTCTAGAACATATGGATATCGAGATGTTACAAAACTGAAATTTTTGTAAACAGTGAAAGAGAAGAAAAGAATATTATGATAATGATAGACACTTGTAAAGAGAAGAGAAGAAAAGAGAAGAGAAGAGAAGAAAAGAGAAGAAAAGGATATTATAAAAATGACAGAGATTTTGTAACCCTAATTTATACACAATTGAAGTGGTAGTCGAGGATAAAAAAGGTTTTTTTTTTTATTATTATTTTTTAAAAGCATAAACTCTACTATGGATCAAACTGAAGATTATCTACACATTGGACTATAAAAACATTTTTTTTTTCCGGAGGTTGAAATCAAAACAATTTAAAAGTGTTTAACAATTGAACATTACAATTAATGAACTAAAGACTAAAGTAATCTTGTAACTATTACCCTGTTTGATTTTCCACTTAATACTTAATGGCACCTAATGTGCTCCATTCAGTTATTTTGTTTGATTTTTTAGGATTCGAACCCAAATGAAGTTCTGACCATCTATCAGAAAAAAGAAAAAATGGATCTTCTAGGATCCCAAGAAATTCTTCGATTTCTTTTGGAGGTAGATGTTTATTCATCTGTCTTTCACATTCTGTGAATAACCGGGACATTGACGAGTATCCAGAAAAGCATTTAGAGAATTAGTATGATTCTATCTCTGTTCATTCAGTTTGAAGAAAAGAAGGATCCCAAAGAATCGATCTTTCTTTTAATTGTTGTGAAAATACCTACAAGGTTATACTCTATAACCTAGAGAAGGGGGGGGGGGGGGGGTGAATAGGTTGAGACTCTAATTTTAAAACTCTTTCGTGACTTATGTCAAAACTTTTGTGAGCATACAAATTTACCTTTTAACATGATTTTCATGAGAAAACAATTAACACATGTATGCTCAATTCACCACCCTTAGTCAAATTCCACAAGTTGTACTTTGAATATTATAATGTAAGTACACTAAGTAAACTTTACAACTTGATATAGAATATCACAAGATACAATGTTCAAATACTTAGAAAATATAAGAGACAAATGTTGATTCAACAAATAATGTGTGCATCTCTTTCTCTACAAATATCTTGTTAACAAGGATGTGAGGACATGAAGATCTTAAACAAGATATATTCATCATGCATACAAATATAGAGAGATAGAGATAGAGACATTTGACATATTGATTTTTAAGTGGTAAAACCTCCGAAAAGGAAACATCCACTGGTTAAATCCATAACCACCGGTAAACCGTAATCCACTGTGATGAAAAGGAGATACACACTCAAAGACATGATCAATCCCATGATATACTCTTCAAGCTATCAACTCTTATTATACCCTCGGGCCTAGTAAATCACTTTACCTACTTTCTATCCGAGACACTTCACTCATGTCTCTAGAAAGCAACTTCCTATCCATGATGTTTAACTCACATCTTTAGGAAGATTTCTTGTTTGGACTTACATGAAGCCTAGCTCATTGCCAAGTCTTCCTTGCTTAGTTAATCCGTGCCCCTTGCTCTTAACTAAGACTTCTTTGCTTGGTTATCTTGATCACTTGTCCTATCCTAGACTTCCTTACTTGACTATCCGGAGCCTCACACTCCTAGCCAAGACTGAATGCTCAAGTTGAAGCTTCACTCACTCAAATATGAGACTTCCACCTTTTGCAAGGTAAATGATCTAAGTGATATAAATGATGCAAACACATGCAACATATAACATATGATCAATACATCCTATGGAAACTAGACTTAGTCATGTGAGTAAACAAGTCAAAAATTGTCTAGTTACAAAACATGAATTGAAACCTAGAGCATGTGAAACACCTAACACATGTAATTCCCAGTTTCATTCACAAAACTAACACTTGATTAAATCATATACATGAATCACATATTCAAGATATTAGAAATATATACCAAAAATACTAGAATCACAAAATATGATCAATGAATATTCTAGCAAGTATTTAGAGTAAGGATATAATGAATAAACAATTAAATCCTAATCAGCTCTAAACACAAAATCAAATGTGCTAATCCTAGATTTGTTCAATAAAAGGATCCAAGCACATGCTAAGGTTATTAATCATAAAATTAGTCAATCAAATCATAAATAACCCTAGATATAAAGGTTATCACAATACAACTCAAAAACATGTGAAAACATAGAATTCTAGAAAACTAATTCACATTCAAGTCTCTAATTAGACTAGATTAGTTTTGATTTGAAGCTATCCTTCTCAATAGCTTTCATCAAATATACACATACATATAGAAGAAGAAAACCCAAGGTAATTAAAGATCATAAAAGATGAAATCACAAAGTTTAGTTCAATACCTAGGAATCCCATACAGTTTTGGTTTTGAGTAAAGAACCACCATAAAACGTGATCAAACAATTGTAAAATCTTTTGGAGAAGTTAGGAGACTTGATTATAAGATTATTCAACATGAATCACTTAATTCAGAGTCGAAATGAGAAAGTTATGGTGTTTGGAAGTTGGAAAGGTTGTAGAGAAAATTCTGCACTTCTCTTTTTCAAAATTTTTTATTATGAAATGGGAGGGAAAAGATATCATTTAAATGAAATAAAGAGTGGGCTTTCGGTGGCCAATGGGGGACAGCCACGTTACCACCCCGTGAGAGGCGCAAGAGCCTCACGGCCTCCTCACAGGACACACCAAAAAATGGCCTTTGGCCATTTCATGCTTCCTCGCGCTCCTCTCACGTTCTTCGGCCGTATTCAGGCCTCCGAACTCCAAATTTGAATCCATTTTAGGATTATGAACCATGACTCTCTCACGCACGATGAATATGAAAATTTGAAAAAGGTTGAGAATTCGACTTGATATACAATGACAAAGACAACATAACGTTTGAGAATGTAAAGTAGCGTAGCTTCCTAGTTTGGACTCGAAACCTAATGAGTGAGTAACCGAAATGACTGGGACTCAATAAGGAATCATATGAGATCATGTTCAAGTCAAAAAACAATAAAACAAAAATAAATAAATACAAAGTCACACAAGTATGCCATTTCCTAGAGATAGTCTTATAACATGCAATTTCACAATGGTTATCAAATTAAATCTAATGCCTGTGCATACTTCAAAAAGTGTGTGAATGTGTTATACCAATGGTGTACAACTATGTAGGGACACATATGAATGCCATGTCTGTGTGTGCATAAAGGCCTTGCAAGAGGAATGAGGTCTAAATATACCTTTGATGCTTTCTCCTCTTGAAGGCTTCACCTTGCTTGAATCGTTGTCCATCTTCTTTGAAGCTTGATAAACCGAATCCTGAACAACTTAACAATACAATGTAAGATATAGAATTATGCCAATAAGACTCAAAGTCCTAACATGTTGAATCTCTCTTTGATTGATCAATGTGTGATATTTCGAATCCTCATTACTAAATTAATACAAATGATCTGTAGGTTGATTAGAAGGTCCTTTCAATTAGGTAGAATCTGTTACTTGAACGAAGCTAGATCTCGTGGAATCATATTGAATATATGACGATACATTCCATACCTTGCTAAAAAATCGATCCTTGTTTACCAACCACACATTGTCTAAGCTAATCAAATTCTCTCTCGATATCTTCCTCAAAAAATCCGATTTGTGCGGATTTTTCCCCCAATAATGAAAAGATATGTGGCAGAATTGCCACATATGAAATTTAGCACAATTTTGCAAAGAAATAGCCCACTTGTTTCTCGAGAAGTGATGGGCAAAGCGTTCAATATCATTTGATTGAATAGTTGACCCAACTCCTTGTTGTTTGAAGAAATTCTCCACTTCAATTGGTATTTTTTTCCCCGAAAAGCAAACATGAGATAACAAATAGAGTCTTTTACTAAGATTTGGAATAGCTGTCTCAAATTCAAGTTGATTATGTTTCACCTCTTACTCGAAGAAAGATGATCAAACAATTCCCAACCATGGTCCTTGCGGATCGGATCATCCATATAATATAGAAAAATGAAAATCTAGACATTTGATATATTTCTCTTTGAATGAGATCTCAATTCCACCGACGGTTTCATTAGATATCTTACAACCATAATCCCTCTTTTTTACAAGCCAGTTGTTCCACTGCGAACCCCAGTTAGATTCAAAGATGATCAAACAATTCCTTGACTCAAAATATTCATATAAATTTTTTATAATTTTTTATATAAATTTGAAAAATTATTAATTTAAGTGATAATTTTGTTTTTTCATTATTAAATTACTTGTTATAGTTGTCCTTAATATGTTAAAAAGTAAATATATAGCAAACAACAGTTAGAATGGCATAGATGTAAAGTTTATGTTTGATTTTTTGTTTGAAAAATTGAAAATAAGTGATAAGTTTTTTTTTTTTTTTTTTTTTTTTTAAGTTACAAGTACATGAAAATGTTTACATCTCTGTCCTACTAACTATTAATTGATATATATTTATCGTATTGATGACATTATGTGCTCAGTTGAAAATAAAGTTATTATCAAATATTGTATTCGATTGAATGTAAACACGATTGAATTGCATTTTATGTTATCAAGTTGCATGTAATAATCTTACTATGATGTAATTTTGTATAGAGAAGTCTACTTACGTAATAGTTTTTACTTTCTTTTTTTTTCCTATTCTGTTGATGCAATGTTAATTTTGTTGGTGGGGAACTTGTGCCTCAATTGAATTACCCTGCGACGTAAGTATGAAATCACTCAAAAATTAAACAGAGCCTAAATATCAAACTAAATTAAGGAATTCAATTCAAAATTATTGGTTTATTCATAGCAAACGATACAAAGAGGACGGCGTGAAACAGTTGTAAAAGAAAAATTAAAAAAATTCAATATCTTTTAATATTACAATTTTGAATTTGAATCCATATTTTTCCAATTGTTGTGATCGCAATGTATTGTATACACTATTTATTTAATTTTCTTTATTTATTGTGACCTTTTGTTAAATTCATCCACCTAAAAAGGTAATTAAACCAAATCAAGTGATTTGATACCTGTTCACATGGCACTTTTTAGGTTTCAATGCACCCTTTAGGGTGGACTAAAATATACCAGGATAAAAACTGACAAAAACTATATTGACTTTGTTCACAAATGTTTGAGAAAGTTTATGCTTACAAACGCTATCGATGGATCATCAAACCGAAATTGTTATGAAGCAAAAATCATACGAGGCTTTGCAATGTGTTACACGTCATTTGGAGATCAGCCTGGAAGAAGTAATTGAAACCCACGACAAATTTTTTTCATTAATTTTTTCTATTTTTGGATTAACATAATTACTAAATAATTTTTTACATCAGTATGCGTCATCATTTACCACCGATCATTAATGTACACATGCTTCCTGATACAAACTCATTAATTAACTAATTTTCATGTTCCAAGGGTGTTTTTTGTTTTTTGTTTAGAAGCAAAATTTTATTAAAAAAGAAACAAGAAAACACTAGAGCACCACAATATTAATGCATACCCTTAACTGGTCAATTATTATTATAAATCAAAGCCCTATACCATTTTGTTCTCACGTTATTCTCTTGTAAACAACTTTTTGGAATAATGGACGAATACGATCCTTATTCCAAAAAAGCAAAAGTAATCGCTTCATCTTCCTCAAATGAAGATAGTAGTGGAGAGTATTTCTCTAGAAAATCTACCTTATGGAGGAAAGGGTTGTCAAATTCGAGGAAGATGGCAAAGTTCTCGCAGATGAAGTAATTAGGAGATTGTCCAGATCTTCAGAATCGTACCTTCGTCCGGTCCAGCTATGATTTTATTGTGGTCATAGGGTTGGTTCGAACTCATGAGGGATTAAGCGAAGAAGATTTTCCTAGAAGGAGAATGGGATAATGTTGATCCCATTAGAGCCAGAGGTGTACTAGACTGACTATTCACGTAGTTGCAATATTTCCTCTTTTCCTTTGTTCGTTATTATGTGCTTTAACTGCCATTTTATTTACTCGCTTTTGTGTAATCAGTTCTTTAATGGTGTGATAATATATTTCAGTTTAAGTTTAAATTCGCTTGTTCACAATTCTAATGTTTATTAGTGATGTTGATCTCTATTATCCATTTTCTTGGGTGTCTTTTTTAGTTTAAATTCGCTTGTTCACAATTCTACTCTTTGTTTTAATATTTTTTGAAATATGTAAATCATTAATTTATATACACCCTTTGATTGAAATCTAAAAGCTAGAATTTTACCCAGCAACCATACATTCACGATAAAATATTTGTTATTGTATGGTTTTATACAATGTTTATATTGTCCTTGGTATTTATTATTTATTTTAGAATTAGTTGGGTTAATATAGTTTATGAACATTAGGGGTTTAAACTTCCAAAAATAAGATAAATATAAAGATTTATTACTTGTGAAATGAGTTTAGTAATTGAAAGCTCACAATAAATGTTTTCTAGACACCTATTAACAGCTTTCCCATTCCCATTAAGATAAACATCATAAAGATTAATTACTCGTGATACGAGTTTAGTGATTGAAACGCATATATGCACATCTCTACTACAACTATTTCAAGTCAAATTTGTATTCATTTTCTATCCAAAATCCATATTATCTAAAAAAATAAAACATTAATGCCCAATGCATGGTCATCTTGCTTATAATGTCCATGGTAAGTAATGTGAGAGACTTAGTTACTCTTTATTTTAATATTTTTTGAAATATGTAAATCTTTAATTTATATACACCCTTTGATGAGGCCAAGGTATGGATGGGGGGTTTTGATGCTTTTGATTTCTTGGAGCCAAACGTTGATGGTGCAGGAAACTAAAGGGACTTTGTAAAGCGACACATAAAGTTCAAGCATCACCCTATTGATGAGGTTAGTTAAACATGTAATATATACCCTCTAATTGTCCATGCTTTTAAGTTTTTGATATTGTTGTATTTTTATCTGAGTAGGATGTGTTGATCGGCCGTTTCGAGTTATCGTCTTAGCAACTCACTTATGTGGAATGCAAAGACTCCAACTTCACATGCGTACTAATGCAAATACCAAGGGACAACCCCTACACAAAAGTGCCTGCACCCTATCGATACATGAGTAGTTTAGTTTTTGTGTGTCTTGTGAAGTATGAATCCACATTTGTCGTAGGTAGTTCGTTATATAGCATTACTGTTGGCCTTATAGGTGAACGTTGACCAAGTTAATAAGCTACTGCATATGATATCTAGGATGACCAAATTGCTCATTAAAGGACAGTATGATCAAGTCGTAAAGATCTAACAAACTGGTGATGTGGTACGTTCAATTGTAAGTTTTTTCAGTTATGTTAATTTACGACTTGAATTCATCTTTCCAAATAAGTTTGTTGGTATTGTTTACAGAACAAAGGTGGGGATACTTCGAACAAACTAGTGGATGAAACAGATGGAATGTTTGAGTCCTCATCAAAGTCAGATTCTTCTGATAGGGTTAGTGAGGGCAGCAGTTCTAGTTATTCGAAAAATGATGATGACATTGATATTGGAGAAGGACAACAACACAGGTCCCTTGCTGAAGAGATTCTAAATGAACTGAATGATAATTCCACTCCCGCTAAGGAAGGTATACAGACGTCATGATTGATGTATGATGATACAAGTTTTACGTTACAGGGTTTTGTGGACTTAATGCAAGAGGAAGATTCAAGTCAACCGAGGAATGGAAATTTGACTGGAAACGACTGCCAGAGCGAAACAGTTGAAGGTGTGTTTTGTTTTACACCACCAAGAGGACCCAAAAAAAAAAAAAAAAAACACTAGAAAGGAAAACCAGTAAGATTGTTTTATATTGCTTGAAAAATCTTGCTCTCGTTTTCCTACCCATATATTTCCTTTGTACACTAAAAGAGTATAATTAGATTTCATTTTTCCCAATAATTTGGCACCTTAGAATATTCTATGTATTTGTTGATATATTGTTTTTCTAATGTAGTCGTGAGGAATTGTTGAATTCAAAAATTGGAGTGATATATTGTTTCCAATCTGAGTAATTCCCCTGACACGATATGTAATGTTGCTATATTACAATATACTTATGTAGGCAAAGATGCTCCTTTAGAGGAACACCAGACTGAGGGTACAGTAGATGTCAATCTGGGGACACAGGTAGAAGACGTGGTCGGAGACTTAGAAAAAGTCCTTCAGAAAGATGTTGATGCCCCCATGTCACATGTAGCTCCTCTTCCAATTGGTGCATCTGACGAGAATTGGAAGAAAGCCCCCCACATAAAGAATACCAGAGGTACAAAGAGAGCTCAAACAAATGCTACGAATCTAGGTCAACCACCAATGAAGTCAAGTAGACTTCAAACAAAGTGATGTGAACAAACTTAGTTTATTATTATTATTATTATTATTATTATTATTATTATTTTAATAAGAGGATTTATTTTAGTAAGAACTGATGTTGCGTAATATTTGAAGCTTTAAAAAATATGTAGTGATTCTACTTTTGTTTATGTCATAATGAACCTCAACATTGTTTGATGTTCATTATGACATCAACCTTGTTTATATATATAGATACGACAAATATTGATCACACTCTTAGACTTTGTAGCATAGTATGACTTTGCATGTCTATTGTTTTGTAATTTAGATCACCCAAATTTTGATGTGATTACTATCAATAACCGAGAAACACAATATCGTTTAATCGATCGATAATATAAGCCTTGATTTATTTATTTATTTATCTTTTCAAAGAACTGCAACGTTAGTGGAAAGACAGCTGTCACTTAATTAATTTTCTTAATCGTGTAAATTTGGCATATGATGGCCATGCATTGGGCAAGTTTCTGTTTATAGGGGTAATAAGTGATAAATCCTTGTTTACATAGAATTAAAAAAAAAAAATTCAAAAACCATAGGAAAACGCGGCATAAATAAAAACAAGATTAATTCTTGGGTACTGCTATCTAGGTATTACCAGCAACAATACCAGGTATTTATGTGACAGAGAGGAGAGAGTGTTAGTTACTTTTTTATTTTCATTTTCAAATTCTTAATTTTTATACACCATTGGATTGAAAAATAAATACTGAAATTGGCCCAGTATCCTTAATGTTAACGACAACTTAGCCAAACCCATGTTTTCTTTTAGGAAAAATACACTACAAAAGATTAAAAGACAAAGTCCTTCCATATACAAAACACTCGCAAAATTTACAAACCCTAACCGTTGTTTCTTCACCGTTCCTTTGTGCCTTCATCTTTCTCATTGCTGTCACGGCGTCGTCTGCATTCCAAAACCCACTGAGCTACGGTCAACTCACAATCTCTTGTCAACTATCTTTTGCACTATATGTGTTCGTCTGATTTTGTGAAATCAGTTTAATGGGCGTGGAAGTTTTCAAAAGAAATCAGAGGAACTTGACAAGCAAGTTTAACTTGTATTAGTACCTCTGATTTCTTTCGAAAGACTTCCATGCCCAATTTTTCTCTAAATGCTTTTGTTCTTTGCACTGTTATTCTTGAGTGGTTTTGCATCATATGTTTATGTTGTCAGGTTTACAGTGATTTTGGTAATAGGTTTTACACTCTATGTTTGTTCAATGAAGCAAGTGTAGCTTGTATTAGTACCTCTTATTTCTTTCGAAAGACTTCCATGCCCAATTTTTCTCAAAATGCTTTTCTTCTTTGCACTGTTATTCTTGAGTGGTTTTTTCATCATATGTTTTTGTTGTCAGGTTTATGGTGATTTTGGTAACAGGTTTTACATTCTACGTTTGTTCAATGAAGCAAGTGTAGCTTGTATTAGTACCTCTGATTTCTTTCGAAAGACTTCCAAGTCCAATTTTTCTCTAAATGTCTTTCTTCTTTGCATTGTTATTCTTGAGTGGTTTTGCATTATATGTTTTTGTTGTCAGGTTTATAGTAATTTTGGTAACAAATTTTACACTCAATGTTTGTTCAATTATGTTTTTGTAATGGTTTTTTCACTCTGTTTGTTGAAGTTGCAATTAATCCGAAATTGATCTAATGTTTCTTTTCCTCGATCAATCTTAACTATATGTTGATGACTCTTATTCTTTAACCGTTACTATTAACCCGATGGCATGTGAAACAAATATACCGATGTGTATAAAACTATCTAGAAGGGGGGTGTGAATAGATTTTAATCAAGTTATATTACAAAATTCTTGATTAGTCAATATTCCAAATTTAATCCCCAAACTAGTCACAAAATAAAATCAAGTGTAATAATTTGGAATTTAAAAGACACTTGATTTTTACGTGGAAACCTTTAACAAAGAAAAAACCACAGGCTGTTATGTGCGCCACACACGAACCTCGAATCCACTAATTGCATTGGTGTTTACAACCTAAGTTGACCTTAACCTCTCACGGTCTATAACCCACCACTACTACCCGCATGCCTTTAAAAGCGAACCTAGTCCAATTTGCTTGTGGCCTAAGCAACCTTAGTCACAAGACTTACTTCTCAATGAAGAGATTAAATAGCCTATGTAAATATAAATAATATCCAAAATGCAAATAGAGATAGGGAACACTAAATGCTTATCTAGGATTATAAGATGACAATTAAACCAATCATAGATATTAAATGCTATATGACATAGCATAAAACTTAGCTAACTTAGATTAAATAATCCTAGGTATAACTATCACAATACAACTCTCAAACAATCAACACAATAATCTCAATCTTGTAAATAAAATATGTTCTATAAGCATACAAGTGATAAATGAGATTGCTTGTTAAGTAAGACACAAAATATGTAAGATAATAGTGACCAACTTACCAAGTAAAGTGTGTTGAATGAAATCCAAACATAGATAACACCTAGATGATCAAAGATGATTCTAGATGATGTTTGATGCACATGGATATGTGTTTGAGTAATCAAATGAGAGTTCTTTAGTGATTTTTTCTATTTGGAAAAATACTAAGTAAAAAAAATATGATTTGGGCTCTCTTGAAAATGACCTAAAGTCAAAGTAGTATATATATATATATAGGGTGTCAAAATGATGTTATATCGTCTTAATAAGTTTTCAAAAAATTAACCTTGATCGCTGTTCACCCACTCTACGTATGGCGTTTGAACATCGGTTCACTTGGGAAATGTACATGTTCTTCATGAACCGCTCTACATAAGAACAACATTAGGGAGAACCAGAGGCGAGTGCTCTCGGGTTTTTGAGAGTCACTATTCACCCGCTCTACGTAGGGCGGTTGTACAGCGGTTGTAGGGAGATGGAAAAAATTCATCAGGTGCCCCGATGTTCGTAGGGCGGTCGTACAGTGGGTAAGAGCAATTTTGCTCAATGCTTTTGGTAGGCGTTGTACATAGGGTGATCCAAGGGCGGGTGTACAACGTCTCCCCTATAAAATGCATCCTAAATGCCTAAGCATGATATGGCAATTAACATATAAGATGCAATTAAATAAAGATGCATGAAGAGATATCAAAATCATGAATGTATACATATAAAAACACACAACATACAAGAATATGAGATATGCATGAGTTGTGTGTGTGTGCAACTACATCAATTCAAAGCAAGTAAGCACTAGAGATTTACCTTTGGTGCTTATTCTCTTAAGGTATTGAGAGGGCCTTGGTTGTGCAAAGCATCAACCATCAAATGCCTAAGCTATCCTTACATCAAACCCCACTTGTGGTTTGTCACCGAAATAAGCCAATCAAACTTGATGAACTTACAATCTCCCCTTTGGCTATTTCGTGACAAAACTACTACTCACATTGATCCTCACAACATAATTTAAACTAAAGGTCAACAATGATATTCTACATTACAAAGAGATATATAAAAAATAAAACTTCAAGCTTTTAATCTCTTGTAGAACTATCAGTCCTTCAAAACAAAAAGATTACACTTTCCTAAGCAAGTGTATTGTGAGGTGATCATGTGAAGTTAAAACAAGCATTTGCATTTAAAGATAACAAACAATATCATGCAATGAATATGCAATACAATGCTCCCTCTCAACGGGTTACTCCCCCTCAATAAGTAAATTCCCCAACATATGAATTTTGCTACTAAAATTAGAATTCTCCCTTACCACATACTTCTCTCCATTTTTATCATGAGATAAGCAAAGGAGTTTCTCCAATCGGGTCACTTGTAGTAAAAAGAGATAGTAGCATATAGGACATTTGCATAGTCATTATACAAGCACATTATGCAAGTCAATTACTTGGAGAGAAATAAGGAGATTTATTTAAGAAAATGTGTGATTAAGATACTTTGCAAGCAAGACATGTTGCATTCAAATCCAAAAATCAATGGTATTTGGCAAAACAAATGACAAAGGTTTCCTAAAGAATTCAAACCAATTTCACTATTTGTCATGAATCAAGGCAAGGATATGGAGTTAACAATCATTCAATTTTAATGAGCAACTATATCCAACTTAAAAGTAAAACATGGCATGAGCGACTTTTTCCACCCTGTTCTATTTTTTCGGGTAAGATACCCTTATGATAATAACCATTAGAATGGATACAAGATCCTTTATTTATTTTAAGTCTCATAAGCTTTTCACACATAGTTTTTGCATTTAAAAATATGCAATCATCAATTCATGCTTTTTCATTTGATCTTGTCATTTGAATTTCATGCTTTTCATATTTAGCATGTCATTTGAAGAATCATCATGTCATAGAGATAATCATAGGTCATTCAAAGAGTACTTCTTAAGCATATCTCATAGTCTAAAAATGCTTGTTTGAACATAAATATGACATGGATCGCAAACAAAGCAATGGTTCACATTTATTGAAGAAAATATCATAAGCATATATGCAACAAAGCTACTCAAGCAATTAATAAATAAGCATAATGTTTATCAAATTTTTGCATGTGACAAATATGCAAACTAGATCTCTTTGCTTGAGTTCCCCATATGAGGTCAATTAACAAAACTCAACATTCTACAAGACATATCCCAATAGATCTACTAAGTGTTTTAAATTGAGTAGTATCTAAGGGTTTAGTAAATAGATCCGCTAATTGATCATTAGTTGTTGCAAGTTCAGACTTGCAAGAGTTCTTTGAGCGTTCTGTCCGCTTGGGTTGTAGTCACTGAGATGTTCTTGATCCTTACGAGTTGGTTGATGCACCTAATGATTAACCTTAGCCACGGCATGTGACCCACTATAATGATTCCACAAAGACGGGATTCGTTTATTCGGCTTGGTCTTTATCACATACCGTGCTCTTCTTTTCGGTTGGTCTTTCTCCTTTTGACAGCTGATGGAGTAATGCTATTCCGTAATTGACCGATACAATCGCGGTTTGGAGTTTTACTGATATGTTCAATTAAAAAGCTTTGGAAAGCAATCTTATTTAGGCCGAACTTATGAACTTTCTACTATATAAAAATTCTTAGCAATTTATCAGTCAAAGGATAATATTCAGTGGCTGAGCAATTAGATGTTCAATGACCGTTTAGGGATTGATCCCAAAACGAATCCTTTTTAAGCATATGTTAGCTCCATTTATGGTCCAAGGGTATATATATATATATATAATATATATATAAAGATATACTTGCTTAAAGGTAACAAGTAAGAAAGATAACGGTAGAATACAAATTAAACCATACAGTGCAACGTATTTCCTAGAGTACTATATAAATGTTATATGTGTTGTGTTTGCATGTGAAAGCATGACAATGTGAAGAAGTTGATACAATTTAATATATCTAGATCACATAAATTCTATGTTTCAAGTATCCTAGATTTGTCTTTGATCTCACCATTGTATTAGGCATATCAAATATTTTGAGAGTGTTAAATTTGGAAAAACTCATACTCAAAACACCGAATTTAGTTGAACTCAACTTTATTTGGTCAATCCAATATGGATTTTTTAAAATAACGGTTGACATAATATATTTTAATAGTCACTAATAAAGATTATGCGGCTCACCTGCTGCCGACTGAATCTGCTCGATGACGGTGTGCATCTTCAAATCAAAGTGATTTGTACACCAATTTAACGAGAATATATATTTCTTGACAAGAAAACATGGACTATGTCATTTCTAAATAATTAACAGCAGATTTACAGTATTTAACTAGAAGTGAGGGCCACGATGTTCTACTAAATTATCGTTAGAGATACAATATGGTGCACTACAAAAAAATAGTCTATCAGTGACGAAATATTTCCGACGGCGCTAATTGCCATCGAAAATGGTACCATTTCTGATAGCCATTTCAGTACCATCAGAAATGAGTAAAAAACTGATACCACATTTCCGAAGGCCTTAGACCGTCGAAAATAGTCGAAAAAACCGTCAATTTTGTTCTCTTTTCCGATGGCCTCAAGGCCGTCGGAAATAGTCTTGTTCCATTTCAAAAGAAAAAATGAATACATTATTTCTGTTTGAAAAGAAAAAAAGGAATACACTATTTCCGACGGCCTGAATGCCGTCGAAAATAGTTTTGTTCCATTCGAAAAGAAAACAAAATGGAATACACTATTTCCGACAGCCTCAAGGCTGTCGAAAATAGTCTTGTTCCATTACAAAAGAAAAAAGGAATACACTATTTTCGACAGCATAAATGCCGTCGGAAATAGTCTTTTTTCCGTTTGAAAAGAAAAAATGAATACACTATTTCCGACGGCCTAAATGCCGTCGAAAATAGTTTTGTTCCATTTGAAAAGAAAAAAAAAAAAAAAAAAAAAAAGCAATACACTATTTTCGACGGTCTCAAGGCTGTCAGAAATAGTCTTGTTCCATTTCAAAAGAAAAAAGGAATACATTTTTTCCGACGGCCTCAATGCCGTCAGAAATAGGTTTGTTCCATTTGAAAAGAAAAAAATAAAAAATAAATAAATAAATAAAATTAAAAAAATTAAAAAAGGAAAACACTATTTCCAACGGCATCAAGGCTGTCGAAAATATTCTTGTTCCATTTGAAAAGAAAAAAGGAATACACTATTTCCAACGGCCTCAAAGCCGTCGGAAATAATCTTGTTCCATTTGAAAAGAAAAAAGGAATACACTATTTCCGACGGCCTCAATGCCGTCAGAAATAGTCTTGTTCAATTTAAAAAGAAAAAAGGAATAAATAAATGAATAAATTATTATTATAATATTAATTAATAAATTATAATGGAATGTATGTAATTTATAACACTACACAAAAAATGTGACTTGTAGGTAGATATTTTAAATGTATCACTATATGTGTTAAATATATCCAAAATTCACCGTCAACAAAAACTTTAACAATTTTAATAAAATATTATTTTTAAAAACAATATCTCATTAGTTATATTTAATTATTATAAAAAAGAAATATTTAATTACATAGCATACAAACATATCAATAGCTTATATATAAATAATATGCAAAACAAATCAACTATAACATTATAGCAAAATGGTAAAGGAAACCCTTACTATTATCCAGGTCAAGGGTTCGAGCCACATGGATTTAGAGTGTCACATGATCGGTGATGTGGCGACGGTTGGGTGATGTGGTAGTGAGGTGGGGCCTCTAAAGTCGTGTTGTGCCTATTTTTTTATTCGACTATTTCCGACGGTATATTACCGTCGGAAATAATGGTAAAGCTGTCGGAAATACAAATAATTTTGACCACCTTGAATCACTATTTCCGATGTCAATTTCATCTTTTCCGACGGTCATGGCCGTCGAAAATAGTAGTATTTGTGACGGCTCGTCAATGACAAGCTATTTCTAACGATCCGACAGAAAAAGACCATTTTTTTTGTAGTGGTGTTAGTAGTAATAACTAGTAACAATATGTAAAATAGTCAAACGAGAGTGTACCTCCCTTCTCGAACAATTTCAGCACTGTATTTAAATTTTTTCGGAAGCGCTCTTTACCAAGATCAAAGCCTCGATTAAATTCCACCAAATGTTTGGCCAATTTTATTATTTTCATTTTTACCATATACCAATACACAATTTTTCTATTGTCAGTTCGTCCTGATATAAAATTTATTAGGACGAAGAATGTAGACCATTGGATTTACATACTTTGACTCAAAGTATATGCACTTGTCAAAATTTCTTCATAATCTATGGTCCATATTCTTCGCCCTGATATATTTTATATCAGGACGAACTGATAGTAGAAAGACTGCACCAATATATATATATTCTCTATTTGTGCAATAGATCGATAAATCATAAAATTAAACTATGTGTAAATTGGCTTACCTCGGCCACTTACTGAGTTTGGTGTCTAGTTGTTTTATTTTTAGATCCTTCACAGTCAAATTAGTAAAGAGCCGAATAGGCTTAGCCAAGAATTAACATTGGGTGTTTTCTACTGAGATTGGCCCAGTTTTTTACACATGTTGTTGTCTCTTTCTGTTGAACTGCAATGTTCTGAGGGTCTTTAAATATTCCTCATCATGAATTGTGTTCAGAATCACATATCCTCAGAAAGTTGTATGTGTCTATTTTACAGCAAAATTCACAGTTCGTAATTCCATATTTTATGAAGAGAGTTACCTCTGTTTTAGTGACCGATGGTCGAATGGCTTTATTTAATATTACGGGGGCCATCAAATCTTCCATAGGTCGAACTAGGTTGTGGACCACATATTCTTGGAAATGTCTAGATGTCTAATTTCCGATGGTTTTTATGGCTCGCGGTTTCGAGGTTTGTAGATGAAGATATGCTTGTTTTAGTGCTCGATGGTCAAATCAAAAAATCCTCCATGAATTGCTTGCTACAAGGTTGCGGGGGCCACCAAATATTTCATGAACCGAACTAGGTTACGGACCATATATTCTTGGAAAGGTTTGGAGATCTAGTTGCCAATAGTTTTTACGGTTCCCAATTCCTAGTTTTGTAGAGGGATTTATGCTCACTTTAATGCCTGATGGTTAGAAGTTCTACAACTAGCAACAATTTTTGTATTGTAAGTTGTTGGAATGAGAAAGTAATTCCTCGAACGGATTGTGGGCACCTTGAAGCTTTTTGTGAGAACTGCTCTTACAATATCCTACCTCTGAATTTTGTCAAGAATGTGTCTCCTACTACGGGTATTGTTGATGATCCACCCCTAACACTTCCAATAGTCGTTCACTGAGGTGCTTTTGCATTTGCTGGTGTTGTAATCGCCATGACTGGAATTGACTTTACAGTAAGTTTTTTGGTTGCTAATATGAATCTCACCAAGAGTAGTGAGACCCAGCACCAATATATGGACTTAAAGGATCGTTCTAATTTCAAGTTTATGAAAACAAAAGAAAATATAGGATCGTGACCCGTTATCTATGATGAGATAAGAACCAATGATATCAAGAAATTGAAGACGCCACACTTAAGAACAGAAAGAAGGTGATTGGTAAGTTAAGTTTCGAAACCAAAGAGAAAAATTTCTCTCAAATTTTAATTCAATTCAAGTCTATCGAAAATTACATCAGTTGGTTCCTTATAAACTAAAACTCTAATGGAAAAGAAAGGCTACACGCCTAACTTTAGAAAAGGAACAAGATATTTGGCAATTAATACCTTACAATCAGGAAACTAAAATGGACAATAATTGCCTTACAAACGGGAAAGAAAATAAAACTAAAACAAGCAACTATTGACTTGCTCACTATTTGGAAGGCTAAAATTGGAAACAAATCAGCCCCTTAATTTGGAAAACAAATCAATTCTTTATTCTCTGAAAACTTAAAAAGGAAAAGGCTGAAATTGAATCTCCTCCACAGGCCCTAGCTTGTGCTTCATGCCCAAGCTTCTGCCACACGCCCAAATCTTCTCTTATTCGGCCCAATCAATTGCCTTGATGACGTTAATTAAGCTTTGGTCTTCATGTGAGCTCATCTTGGACTTTAACACTTCAAAATCAGCCCAAGTGTCTTGAATCAGACCATTGAGTGCTTCTTTGAATCTCTTGGCCTTTGCCATTGTTATTGATCTAGTCGTAACATGCAATGGATCCCTTGGTGCATCTCTCTTATTCTTATCATTAAAGATTTGTCCTTAAATCGTCACCTACATCAAACGGAGACTAATCAGAAACATTGAAGCTTGCACTAACATTATACTCACCTGGAAGATCTAACTTGTAGGCGTCGTCATTGATCCTTTCAATCACTTGAAATGGGTCATCTCCCCTTGGAAGTAGTTTAGAACGCCGCTGGACTGGAAACCGTTCCTTCCTCATATGCAACCATACCCAATCACCGGCTTCAAATACAACTTTCTTCCGCCCTTTATTAGCTTCGTTGGCATATTGTTCAGTTCTCCTCTCAATGTTTTGCCGAGTCTTTTCATGGATTTTTGCTTAACAAAATCTGCATTTTTCTTCCCATCCAAGTTAACATGCTTATTCACAGGTAAATGAATTAAATCGAAAGGAGTCAATGGATTAAAACCATACACAATTTCAAAAGGTGAAAAATGAGTTGCAGAATGCACACTTCTATTATAAGCAAACTCTACACACGGCAAACAATCTTCCCATGTTCTCAAGTTCTTTTGTATTATAGCACGCAATAAGGCATATAAAGTTATATTAACTACTTCAGTTTGACCATCAGTTTGTGGAAGACAAGTAGTAGAAAATAGAAGTTTAGTTCCTAACTTATCCCACAAAGTCTTCTAAAAGTAGCTTAAGAACTTAGCATCTCTATCTGAAACATTGGTATTAGGCATGTTATGCAATCTAACAATTTCTTTGAAAAACAAATCAGCAATATGTGATGCATCATCAATTTTATAGCAAGGAATGAAATGTGCCATTTTAGAAAACCTATCAACAACCACATATATAAAATCCCTACCCCTTTTTGACCTAGACAAACCTAGCACAAAATCCATTGAAATATCAATCCAAGGTCCGCTAGGTATAGGCAAAGGAGTATACAACCCATGAGGCTTAATCCTAGACTTAGCTTGTCTACACGTAATGCATTTCTCACAAATTCTTTCTATATCACGTTTCATATGAGGCCAAAAGAAGTGTTCATGCAAAACATCTAGTGTCTTGGCTATACCAAAATGCCCCATCAAACTTCCCCCATGAGCTTCTCTAACAAGAAATTCACACAAAGAACTCTCAGGCACACATAATTTAGTCTCTCTAAACAAAAATCCATCATGCCTATAAAACTTTCCAAATGCCCCTTTTTTACATGCATTGAATACATTGCCAAAATCAGAATCTTACACATACAATTATTTAATGTAGTCAAAACCAAACAATCTAGCATCCAGAGTAGAAAGTAAAACGTACCTTCTAGACAAAGCATCAGCGACTATGTTTTCCGTACCTTTTTTGTACTTGATCATATATGGAAATGTTTCAATGAACTCCACCCACTTGGCATGCCGCTTATTTAGCTTGAGTTGCCCTTTTAAATGATTCAAGGACTCATGATATGTGTGAACCACAAATTCTTTCGGCCAAAGGTAGTGTTGCCAAGTTTCCAATACTCTTACCAAAGCATACATCTCCTTGTCATATGCAAGATAGTTCAAGGCTGCTCCACTTATCTTCTCACTAAAAAATGCAATGGTACGTCCTTCTTGCATTAGAACAGCTCCAATACCTATTTTTGAAGCATCACATTCAATCTCAAAAACTTTAGCAAAGTCATGCAAAGCAAGTAGAGGTGTATTAGTTAATGTTTCCTTAATCAAGTTAAATGTCTTTTCTTGTTCATTACCCCACTTAAAACTCACATTCTTTTTGATAACTTCAGTTGAAAGTGCGGCTAGGCTACTAAAATCCCTCACTAACCTCCTATAAAAACTAGTCAACCCATGAAAACTTCTCACTTGTCCACATTTGTAGGTTTTGACCACTCCTTAATTGCCTTAACCTTTTCTTCATCAACCCCAATCCCTTTAGCACTAACACCAAAACCCAGAAATATAAGCTTATCCGTGCAAAATATACACTTTTTGAGATTAGCAAACAATTTTTTATTCTTAAAACACTTAAAACAAGTTTTAAATGTTCAACATGCTCTTCCAAGTTTTTGCTATAAATCAAAATGTCATCAAAGTAAACAACCACAAATTTTCCAATAAAAGCATGTAAAACATGGTTCATTAATCTCATGAAAGTACTTGGTGCATTAGTTAATCCAAAAGACATAACTAACCACTCATATAAAACATATTTTCTTTTGAAAGCAGTGTTCCACTCATCACCATCTTTCATCCTAATTTGATGATATCCACTTTTAAGATAAATTTAGTAAAAACAATAGAACCATGCAATTCATCAAGCATATCATCTAATCTAGGAATAGGATGTCGATACTTTACAGTGATATTGTTAATAGCACGACAATCAACACACATCCTCCATGTTACATCCTTCTTAGGTACAAGCAATACAGGAACCACACAAGGACTCATACTATCACACACATACCCTTTTTCCATGAGCTCACTAACCTACCTTTGAAGTTCCTATGTCTCCTCGGAATTACTTCTGTATGCAGGTCTATTTGGGATAGGTGCTCCAAGTACAAAATCAATTTGGTGCTCAATCCCCCTTATTGGTGGTAAACCAATAAGCATCTCTTTTGGAAACACTTCATCAAAGTCCTGCAAAACTAAAACAACAACACTAGGCAAAGAAGAGTCAAGTTCGTTAGTACTAAAACAAGCCTTTTTGTACAAAAGTACAATCATTGGCTGACTTGAAAACAAAGTTTTTTTTTTATCTCACTCTCTCTTGCATAAAAACTCACTTGTTTTCTATCTCTTTTTTTCTCATCAGTCTCTTTTTCTTTTTCAACTTTTGTTTTTTTGTTTTTTTGTTTTTTTGTTTTTTTGCTATTTTAGACTCTCTCTCTCTCTTTTGTCTCTCTTTCTTTTGAGCTCTCACTCTCTATCTTTACATGTTTCTCTTTTTTTAACCTCACTTGATCTTCATATACTTGTCTTGGAGTTAAAGGTACAAGAGTGATTGGCCTTTTGTTAAGTACAAAAGAGTATCTATTGTTATATCCATCATGAGTCATATGCCTATCAAACTGCCATGGTCTTCCCAAAAGGATATGACTCAAAATGAATCGCCTCTTCATAACAGTTTCCATCTCCTCCCATGTGTCAATAGGTCTTTCTCCATTTCGTCTCCTACTCACAATCAGTTGATCCCACCAAACAATAGCATAATCAGTAAACTCTATGGCAGCCAACTTCACCTTCTTCAACTCGGAATAACCATGGCAATCAAACACCAATTCTATTCTTTTCTACCACTCCAAATAAGCTTCAGGATCAGTTTTACCTTGGAAGGTTGGAATCTTCACCTTTATACTATCCAAATTATTATCAACCCTCTCTCCATACCTATCTCCTATATTCCTATACCTATCTTCTCTATTCCCATACCTAACTCCTCTACCTCCCATTCCACGCCTAAATCTGCCCACACCCACATTGGACATGCGATCATCCTCTTCTACGTCATTATCATCCCCGTAGTAATCATTAACTTATTCTCTAACCGGAACTCTCTCTCTCCTACGTGCTTGTGGAACGGGTTACGGCTGTTCCACGCATGTGTTTTCCACTTGATCTAAGCGCTCATGTAATTGTTCCAATTCCCCCCTCATCATCCGTCTCATCTCCCCTACTAATGCCTCCTTCCAAAGCTTTAGATCCGCCGATATGGAAGAATCATCAGTAGTGCCTTTATCTTTGTTTTCGGACATGTTTTCTTGTAAGAAAAAAAAATAATAAAATAAAATTAGAAGGACCTCATAGCACTCCCTCACGTGTTTCACTCAACACTCGTATTTCACTCAATGTCTTCAGCTTTTACCCTCTAATGAGCTCACACTCTCTTTCATTTTCCCACTCTTTGTTCACTCTTTTAGTTCCTTTTTTTTTTTTTGGACTTAGACAGACACTCACAAGAAGTTCAAGAAATAAGACATAACAACAATGATAGGTCAAGAATAATAAAAACGAGATTCTAATGCCATTTTTTTTTTTTACTATCAACGCACAAAATCAAGAAGAAGAATAACAATAGTTGATATAAGTTCAACTACACGATCTTTCAAAGGAATTTTTGTTTTTTTTACCGGACTTGATCGATCGGAATCAAGTTTGTGATTTTTTTTTTTTTTTGTGAATAAACGAATCAAAGAAGAAGAAGAAGAAGAACAGGGATAGATTAAAACTGATTTTAGAAGTCTAAGCTCTGATACCAACTGATATGAACCTTGCCAAGAGTAGTGAGACCTGAAACCAATAGATGGACTCAAAGGATCGTTTCTACTTTCAAGTTTATGAAAACAAAAGAAAATATAGGATCGTGACTCGTTATCTATGATGAGATAAGAACCAACGATATCAAGAAATTGAAGACGCCACACTCAAGAACAGAAAGAAGGTGAGTGATAAGTCAACTTTCCGAACCAAAGAGAAAACTTTCTCTCAAATTTTAATTAAATTCAAGTCTGCCGAAAATTACATCAATTGGCTCCTTATAAACTAAAACTCTAATGGAAAGGAAAGGCTACACGCCTAACTCTAGAAAAGGAACAAGATATTTGGCAATTAATGCCTTACAATCAGGAAACTAAAATGGGCAATAATTGTCTTACAAACGGGAAAGAAAATAAAACTAAAACAAGCAACTATTGACTTGCTCACTATTTGGAAGGCTAAAATTGGAAACAAATCAGCCCCTTAATTTGGAAAACAAATCAATTCTTTATTCTCTGAAAACTTAAAAGGAAAAGGCTGAAATTGAATCTCCTCCACACGTCCTAGCTTGTGCTTCACGCCCAAGCTTCTGCCACACACCCAAATCTTCTCTTATTCGGGCCAATCAATTGCCTTAATGACGTTCATTAAGCATTGGTCTTCATGTGGGCTCATCTTGGACTTTAACACTTCAGAATCAGCCCAAGTGTCTTGAATCAGGCCATTGAGTGCTTCTTTGAATCTCTTGACCCTTGCCCTTGTTATTGGTCCATCCGGAACATGCAATGGATCCCTTGGTATAGCTCCCTTATTCTTATCAGTTGCCACCTTCGTTTGGATCCATGTTGGAATTCTTTCTATAGTCTGTTCACAAGGGCTCCTCGAAGTTGAGTTTACCCCCCTTCTTCTAGCGTCAATTATTGACGATGTTTTTTGGATTGTTGAAAAGTCAATCCGCCAGACAATAACAATACTAATGATAATGATGCTAAGAAATAAGAAAATAAAGATTAAACATGCATAACACGAATTTTAAGTGGAAAACCCTAGAAAGGGAAAAAATCACGGTTGCCAGAGACGACAGAGAGGAATATCACTATGAATATTGGAGATTATATACACACTCAAAGCTCGCTTTCTCTCAGATAATTGCTCATGTTTCTTATCTTTTTCCTCATGTACAATGATATCTACTAGTATTTATATGGGTTGATAGGGTGTTGCCCTAATCTTTGCCGTATAAGTAACATATTCATAATTAGAATATTTGCAGGATTCTAGTCAAGTAAGTTGGTTAGGACTCGTTTCCTGATTGGTGTTTATCTGCTAGAAGCTTTGAGTTTCTTCCCAATTAAAATTCTCTAATATTGGAGAGGAAATAAGGATATTTCCTTAATTGGAGTATGCTTCTAAGATTCCGTATCTGAGTGGATCTTCGCTTGATACAGTGTATCCTGATAGGATTATATTTCTTGTTCTAGTCGAGCCGATCTCGCTAAGTAGAGATCTTTGGCGAGTAGGACTCTAGATGAATAAGATTCCTTTGCCGAATGGATTCTACTCGTAGATTGCCTCTCACATGGTGCTACCACGTGTACCTGATGACCATCTGATGAAGTGTCTCCTATTTGACTTTTGGTGACGTGGACTACTCTATCTTTGCTGACGTGTCATGCTGACGAAAAATCCATATAATAACCGGGATTAGTTATGTAAGTAGCATCAAAGCATCCTTTTAGTATTGCTAGAAAAACATAATAAAATAAATAAACCAGTTTCAAATAATCAAAAATTTTACCTCTTCAACATTACTTTTAAATATCTTAAAAACTAACATATAGCAAGGCTAAATCTGATTTGGTACAGTGCACAACATATTATCTCTTACACTTGCTTACAAAGGCTGTGCAATATATCATTCTGACAGAATTATCAAGTAACTAAATACTTGATAAGAATTCTTTTGTATTTGTTGATTGGTGTCATAATTAAAATTTTGTTGGGTTTGCTTTGATCATGTTGTTGCTTAGTTGGGTTTAAGAATTTGTGACAAGAATTGGATAAAAGGATCAACGATTAAGGTTAGTTTATTTAGTTGCGAATGTTGAAACTAATTAATGAAAGCTTGGTTGTTCAACATTTGAAATTAATAGAGCAGGTGGGGTGATCCGCGGCCATGGATCTGTAGGGATAAAAGTTGATAGACTACAAATTTTCTTAGTTAAATTATTTTAAAAAAAAATTAAAACTTTAATTGAATATTAATTAATTTTGCAATTTGAGATAAAGAAAGAGATTCAGAAAGCAATTAATAAAATTATAATTTGATTCACTCTTTCATATTTCAGCAAAGTATTTTACATGTGTATATATAAAAAAATAAAAAAATAAAAATTATTATTATTATTTGAAATAAACAAATGAGGACAATATCTTAAGATTTAGTTTCAAACAATTCTCTAGAAGTAAAAAACATTAGTTGTTGTAAAGGATCCTGTTGTGTTTGTCTCTAACGATTAACAAGTGATTGAGGTAATTTTGGGTTGATTGATTTGAAACAGTCACAAGGGATTGACTTCCTCCTTTGTATGATTTGTTGCAATCTTTGTGATTTTCTTTCTGATCTAGAGCATCTCCAATGCAAAAGTGGTTTGTGAAAAAAAAAAAAAAATGACACTTAGGATAAATAGACCGTCTGTTAATAAATGTATTTTCAATGCAGCTAAGCATATTTAACATCAAGCTGATATGGCAAAATATATATATATATATATATTAGAGCATCTTCAATGCAAAAATAGCTTACGTACAAAAAATCATTGGCATGATATCAATGTCAAGAGACTTGTTTCTTATGAGGCATAAATATATACTTGATAGAAAATCAACTCAAAATTTGGTCTACAATGTTTCTGTTTAAAACACATTTATTTTCAATAACTTGTCCAATTTTTTTTTCCTTTTTTATTTTTTATTTTATTTCCTTACCAAAAATAGATGATAAACTAATGTCAATTTTAAATATTTGCTGAGTCAACCTAAAAATAGATTTGCAACAGTCAGAAAGTAGACGATTATGTTGACAATGTCTAATATTTTTTTTGTCACATCAGCATGAGGTTAAATATGCACAGTTGCATTGAAAATACGTTTTTTAATAGACTGTCTATTTATCCTATGTGGCATCTCTTTTTTTCAAAAGCTACTCTTACATTGAAGATGATCTTAGACAATATCAACATGACCGTCTACTTTCAGACAGTCTGTTGTACAGTTATTTTTTCAGTTGACTCAGCGAGTATTTATAATTGACATTAATTTTTTATTTACTTTTTGGTAAGGAAATAAAATAAAAATGAAAACAATAAAAAAAAAATTGACATGTCATTCAAAAAAATGTGTTTTGAACAGAAGCATTAGAAAGTGGAGACCCAATTTTGAGTTGATTATCTATCAAATCTATCTTTATGTCACGTAGAAAATGAGTATCTTCACATTATTGTCATGTCAACGATTATTGGTATACATGACACTTTTGCATTGAAAATGCTCTTATTGAACCAGAATTAAAGAGTTTATCAAATATGTGATTAATTTGTACACATGATTCTAAAGCTATATATAAAAATAACTTTAAGAAAATAATATAACTTTGCACATCACCTCTTAGTAAAGATGATAGTAGTGCACCTCTTTTCCACAGTGGTGGTGAGGGGTTTGAGTCCCACCATGCGCATTATATTAATACTTCAAAAAAATTATAACTTTATTAATTAATAAGTTTATTTACAAAAACACAATCAAATGGTATATAAATATTATGTGGATTGCATTTACATATTACATGTATATAAGGACCTTGATGAAATCATATCGATTTCTATGAATTTTAACATGAATTTTTTTATAGATGATAAGTTCAATGAAATTTAACTATTAATAAAATTTAAGAATTTTTCAAACACTACAACTATTTATCCCGATTTTGTTAAATATGAAAGTATTGGAAAATAGGTGAAATATAGGAAAATTCAAGAAAAATAATTGTAGTGCTTGAAAATTTTTTAAATTTTATTAATAGTTAGATTTCAATGAACATATCATCCACAAAAAAATTCAGATCAAAATTCATAAAAATGGATGTGTCAAATTCATAAAAATAAGGGATCCCTTATAAAAAATACATTACATATATATATATCGGTCAAATTCACACCGGTGCGTGCTTTTGGATGCGTGCTTTTGGGAACGTGCGTGTTTTCCAATATAACTTTTCATTACTTAAACAACCATATTTTTTTCTACTAACATTCAAATAATGTTTTGTAAAAAGATGTTGAAATGACCATAAATTTAATAGTGTTGTAGCCTCCGAGATCGTGCAGGTTGTGAAGGTCACGTATGAGCATGGGTCTTTGCTCCCTAGTGCGATTTCAGCGCCAGTGGGCAGAACTCTCTGCTCCCTAGACCCTAGCGCGACAACCCATGGTTGTGCAGTTTTTCTTTAGCAACCCTATATTCCTAGAAGCCTCTTTATAAATACATAGCTTCATTTCTTATAGCCAAGACTCCATTGAAAAACACTCTGATTTATCAAAATAAAACTCTTGCTCCCCCTCTATTTTCTTAATTTGTGTTTGTAGACCGAAAAGAAATTTTACAATATAGTTATTAATCATTAAAACTTCATATAGGGTTAGAAGTAAAATTTATATAATTTATGTAATTATTTTTGACAATTTTCATTTTTTTTTTAATTACATTATAGAATATGTTTGTGAAAGATTAAAGGGTACGGATATTGACACTCATAAATATGATAAGCACATCCATATTTATAAGTAAACTCATGTCTAAAATTAAAAATTAAAAATTAAAATATTACTATAAACACCCATATTAATGCCAATAGTACCCTTATTTAAATGAATGTTTTCATATCAATACAATTTATTTATAAATCTTTATAAGTTATTAGCACACCCAATTTTATAAATGATAAATTTTTAAGTTCTTCAGACTCGATAACACAGTCTCGGAAATTCATAAATTCTTAAATTTTGAGAATCTTTACTTCATACCGATTTCCTGCTATGGAGATGTTGCCCAAGAGGAACACATAATTATCTCTCCCATGGAAATACAAGCATACAAGTTGTGATCAAGAATGCGGAGCCTAGCTTGGTCCAGGAGGGATTCTCACATCTCTCAGAGCACTATCAGTGAGCAAAGGTAGAGTGACATCAGTCAACAGGCCCTTTTAAATTTCTACTCATATTTCTGTAGGCCAAGGTTATATAACATGCCTCTTGTTCTCAAATAGTTCACATCTTCAACTTGTGGTTTTGAAAAAATTTCCCCAATCTTGAAAATTCCACCTTGAATTAGTGCAAAGAAAATACCAGACGTGATATGGTGGCATTTGTAGCATGATTTGCCCTGTCCATGCCACTCACCAATGAAAACGATGCTTCAGACCCAAAAGTTGCCATCATGCTAGATTGAACATTCTCCTTGCCTCTCACTCTTTCCATGACACATGAAAGGCCAGCATTTACACCCGTCATGACTGCAAAGTTGCGAGCTAGGATCAAGGGAGCCCTACCTAGAGCCTGGGCTTATTGAAGAGAGGACATGGCCTGAGGGCATAGGTTTGCGGGAGGAGGAGGGGTTGGAATAGTGGAAGAAATTTCGTTGGTAATATTTCCCATGATAGCACCAATGATGGCACCTTGGGCGCCGCTGGTGAGGGTGACGACGGCACCCTCGACGGGCAAGGAATGCTTGGCCAACTACGACTTGAAACTAATCTCTAACTCCTTCAACTTGGCCTACACCACTTGAATTGGGTTCTGTTGAAATTTAGTCTCAACCATCACTCCTAGTTTCCCTTTATCCATATGATGTTGTTGCTGCTAAACATGTTGGGCTTCTGTTCCTCTAGTTTTTTATAAATAAATAAAAAAAGAAAAAAAAAACAAGAATTAAGGTTTAATTAGGGTTTAGTTTTTATTTTATTTTTAATAAAGTGATATAGTTGAAGATATGAGTGTAATTAATGGGTGTAAATAGTATTTTTTTTATTTTTAATTAAACCAATTTATCCTTATTGGTAAATACCTATTGAGATAATTTTATAATTAAATTTTTTATTAAAATATAAGTGTGTTTATCATATTTATGGGTGTCAAAATCGACTTCCAAAATTAAAACATAAAAGATTTTTTTGTTATAAAATACTCTACGACTATTTTTATTGAAATAAGATAATAAATGCGGTCGATTTTCTTTTATAATAAATTTTTATTGTATCATTTCTGTAGTTTATGCACGTCATCACGTCAATCCCAAGTTTATCATTCTCTTAAAAAAAAAAATCTTATCAATTCTCTTGAAGTATCCAATAACAAGAAATTTGAGATATTTGATTGACAATTTGACACTACAACAAAATCAATAAATCCAAGCTTGACAACACAACACCTTTTATTCAATAAATTAGGCAGCCCATCAATAGCAATAGCACAGCACATGAAAATTGTCACTTTTTTCTGACTCTTCTGACTTTGGTATTACATATTTTGACTCTTTAGGCAGCTCATGAAATCCACCAATTTGGGAACAATGATTATTAAACCAAAATTTGGACCATTTCATTCTCATCGATGAATTAGCAACCCATCTTAATCAAAAAGATTGTTTGGTTCCAGTCATTTCTATCTGTGAAGAAACAGAAACCTTCCCTTATTATTTCTAGCGTTTTGATCCCACTAATTCTTTGCGAGCATGCATTTTGGGTTCAACTAATTTTTAAGCTCTCAGTTGGGCAACTGTCACCTTCTTTTACTCAAAATGTACCATGCAATTGCCCTATCCATCATCACCCAACCTCCCAATTCATGATTCATGATTCATGAAAAAGAACAAGTTTTTATTACCACAAAGTTGTTAATTGCCAATTTCTCAAAACTCTTTAATGTTAAGAACGGTTGTCCTTTTTTAATCGCTAATACTTTTCTAGTTTATATATTACTTGTTTTGTGACGATTCACACCACTTGAGACATTGTCAGTCAGGCTGAATATAAGTTTCATTTTTCTCTTAACATAACGGGACATTTGTAAAAGTAGTCATATTAAAAAATGGATTATTGTTTTTAATCAAAAATATTTAAGTTATTGTTCTTAACCAGGTATAAGTTGTAAAGTCTAAAATGCCCATTTAAAAAAATAATAATAAAATAAATCAATGTTGTTTGTAAAAGTAAACCTAAATTATTATTTGTTTTTTTTACAAACATAAACCTAAATCGTTTTAACGTTATTATCTATTAAAAAAAAAAAAAGAATCATCGTTTTCAACTATAATGAGAGAGGCAGAGGTGATCGAAGAAGAGGTGACAACCTCATGACGGCGACGAGATAAGGGTGACGCCGACCAGACGCCGACGAAGAAGAATCGGATGGCTGAACTAACTAGATACCAACGAAGAAGAAGAAAAAGAGAGGAAGAAAGGAAGGGACTGGATCGTGTGATGCCGGCGAAGAAGCAGGTGCTTTTCGGTGACGATTCGATAGCCGGCGACCTAGGTTGACCTCGACCTGTTTGTGATCCAATTTCAACCTGTCTTTAACCCACTTCAACTTGAGTTCGACTGTATTGCTCAATGTACAATTTTTGTTCAAATTTTGAGGCTTTTTATGATTTCTTGTACATTGTTTATTCTAATTTAAATCGTAGTTTCTTAAGTTTTATTTTGATTTTAGTTGTCTTGTTAAAAGTTTGTGGTCTACAGTATGTTCGAGGATTTCTGATCTCTTTTTTAGGCGTTTGGTTGTGGAAGGTATCGAATTAGAGTTTTTTCGTTCTCATTTTAATATCAGTTTCAGTTATCTAGGTCTTTGAAGTTTTTTTGTGGAAGGTATAGAATTGGAGTTTTTTTGTCTTTTATTATCTTTGAAGTTTTCTGTTGATATGTTGTGTGTATTAGAATTTTTATTTATGGTTTTATTATGTAGTGATTCAGTTGAGACACTACAAGAAAAATGCTCTTCTAGAACACTATCTAGATATCACCAATTCTCAACTCTGCGTCGTCAAATGATTTTAGCGACACCAAAGCAAGTGTCTTCACCTCGTCGTCCTAACCCTGTCACAGAATAGAATAGGCGACGTATTAAGATCTTTGTCTCCAAAAACTACCTTTTTGTTAAACAAGTTTAGTGTCACCATAAATATCAAAAGAGCTTCATTTGTTACCCATAACAACACTTTTAATGATACTTAAAATATGTCATGCAAAGTAAAATTATTTTATAAATACTTGTAATTTTATTATCAATATATAAATATATATATATATATATATTAATAATTCATATTTAAATTAACTTTAGTGACACTATCATTATATATTTTAGCAACACAATAAAAGGGTAACTAAATGTAATATATATTAATAATTCATATTTAAATTAACTTTAGTGATGTTGTCATTATATATTAGCAACACAATAAAAGGGTAACTAAATGTAATATATATTAATAATTCATATTTAAATTAATTTTAGTGATGTTGTCATTATATATTAGCAACACAATAAAAGGGTAACTAAATGTAATAACATTTATAGTTTTAAATAATTAATATAATATTAATTAAATTTATATTTTAAATACATATACTATTTATCAGTAATGATAATTAATTTTGTATTTATCATTATTATATATGATATATATATTATAATATTTATATAAATAACATACATATATATATAGATCATTATGAAACAAAAACAAAAAATTTAAGATTAAATGTACCACTGGTACAACACATGTGTGGCTTTCCACCAAATATTTTCTTCCTGGCTTATTGAAAAAGCCAACCCACGTGGAGGCTCTATTTTCTTCAACTACATGCATGTTGAATAGTGACACTTTGCTTGTCTTGTTTTGATTTGCCTTCCCCACGTGTAAGTATGTTTAATTTTTGTTGTTTCTTTTCTTTGGATGTAATCTGAAATCATCAATAAAAGAAAATAGTAATTTTTCTCCCCTTTCACTTTATCTCATACTGTTATTCTCTTGTTCTTCTTCATCTTATTTCTATTATATTATTTGTCATTTAATTTTATTATAACATGTTTTCCAGAACCTGAAGCTTTTGAATTTATTACCACTAGAACCTGAAGCTTTTGAATTTATTACCACTAGAACCTGAAGCTTCTGAATTTATTATTACTAGAACCTGAAGCTTCTAGATTTTTATTTATTAATACCAGAACCCGCAGTTCTGAATTTACTTCCCGCATTTTATTTACTTTTACGCAATTTTTTTTTAAACAATTTGGTCACCCATCCATAACCTGAAGTTTATGGATTTATTTATAATTACCGAAACCTGAAACTTCTAGATCTATTTACTTACAAATATTCCTTTATATATCTAAAGATTTAAATTCCTCGGATTATTATCGGACTAGAAGTTCTAACTTCAATTATGATTTTCAGATAACCAGAAGTTGTAATAATGCAAAAGCTTGCAAGTTTGAAATTTGCTACATTAGAAGTGTCTGGGGACAATTACATGTCCTGGGTTATCGATGTCATATTACTCCTAAAATCAGAAGGCATGTATTACACCATTGAATATGGGGTCGAGGCATATGTACAAGACAAATCCACTGCCATGGTTATTATCTGCCACCATCTGTATGAGGATCTGAAAGCCCAATACCTAATTGTAACATAACAAGAAGTTCTATGGCAAGAGCTAAAAGACGGATTTGATAACCAACCCGATGTTGCATTACCAAATGCCAGGTATCAATGGTAACATTTACACTTTCAAGATTTTAAATCAGTCGATGAGTATAATTATGCTTTATTCAAAATCACTACACAGCCCGAAATTGTGTGGTCGGGATGTAACAGAAAACAATATGATGGAAAAGACATTTACAACCTTTCATGCCTCAAATATGATATTACAATAGCAATATCAAGAACATCCATTCTCAAAATATTCAGAGCTAATCTCATGTTTCTTAGTTGCAGAGAAAAATAATGAGCTCTTAATAAAAAATCATGAATCACACCCGAATGGCTTTACAGTATTCCTAGAAGTGAATGTTAATACTATTAGATCACAGTCGTTGTCATGGTTGCGGTACCTACCGTGGTTGTGGTCCCAGCCATGGTTGTGGCCGTAGTCGAGATCGCGAAAGATCATATGGTTATTTTGGTCCGGGTGGTTATAATCAAAATAGTGAAAACACTTCCTCAGAAATTGAATGTCAATAAAGCCAGTCCAAATAAAGGGAAGAGTATCTAAAAAGGGCCTAAGAAAGATGATATTATCCGTTTCAGGTGTAGCTGTCATAATCATTGGTCTCATATATACCGCACACCTAAACATTTGGTTGAGCTTTATCAAGCATCAATAAGAGAAAAGGAAAAGGGGAAGAATCCTAGAACCAACTTCATGGAGGATTCAAATTTTATAGATATCACTCATTTGATGTTTCTAATTTCCTAAATGATCTGAATGATAAAGTGACCACTTCAACTGGTGATGGAAATGTCCATACAAATTAAGTACTACTTGTAATATTTTTTTGATATCATGTGAAATGTTTATGTAAATATTCCTTACGTAATATATACTTTTGATCACTCTATCTGATATGCACTTTATTTTATTATTATTTTTTTGTGAATAGATATGTCTTTAAACGATAAGTTGGGTGATATTGAAAAGCAAGATACATAAGATATATGTCTAGCCGATAGTGCAACGACACATACGATTCTGTGGAATCAGAAATACTTTCTGAATTTAACCTTACTCAAAGCAAATGTTAATACAATATTAGGTCCATCAGATCTGATAGAAGGCTTCAGTAGAGCCATGATATTGTTACCAAGCAATACTAAAATATGTATCAATGATGCTTTATATTCAAACAGATCCAGAAGAAATCTATTGTACGCCAAATATTCAAACATCTCAGGAGAACAATCTAAACAAATAATAACAAAAGAATTATCTATTGTACGCCAAAAGCATAGAAGGCCACTTTGTTGAAAAGATAATGTTCCCTGTAGGAAAAAAAACAAAATATCAGGATCATATTCCTAAAATTATAAATAAATCCACTTTCTCTGAATTAACTCCACAAGAGTTAGATGTCCCTAAAAAGACACAAGAAACCCCTACAGGGGAAGGAATTTTTGAAGAGATACAGGAACATAGAAATGAGGAAATTTCTATAAATTATACAGGAGGAATGTGGAATCATGAAGAAACAATCATCGATGATATATTTTTGTACAAAGTGGTTACATAAAATTTAAATGAAAATTATGAGCCTCATAACTTCAACGATTGTAGGCAAAGGTCCGACCTAAATGGAAAGAAGCAATTCAAGCATAATTGACTTCTATTATATGTAAAATCCACCTAAGAAGACACGTCATCATGAAGCATAGGTCAATGCGGCCACGTAAGCTGAGTCAACGATCAGTCTAAAAAAGACACGTGACCACTCCACATAGACAGGCTATTCGGCACCAACACTAGCAACAGCAATGCTAAATGCAGCCGAGTAAGCCAAGTAGAAGAAATGCCCGACCAGACCTGCTCGGCACGCATTAAAATATTCACACAAGGGTTATTCCACCTTCAGCAAGCAGTATAACTGTAGAGATTGATCACAAGTCAACTACCACGACAAGAGGAGTTCAACAAGGAAACAAACAGATTTCCTTACCCGTCTATCAGAGTCCAAAATAGATTTGGATTTGACTGCATTAAACACGTAACAAAATATCAAATAGGAAAAGAATTCTAAACCAAATCTGTAATCCTCAACTTGTATGCCACTCCTCGAAACCCTAGCAGTACACCAAAACCCTAACATCGCCAGGTATAAATACACTTGTAAAAGCATACCATAAAAACAAGTTTCTGATAAGAGAGAGAGAGTGTGTGTGTGTATTATTCTCTTAAAAATAGTGAATTTGGCTCAGTTGCTAAGGCAAACGACCTATGGATATTTCTCCGATCAATGGAGTTTTACCACGTATTCTCTTCTCTTTACTTTCCGATTTATTGCTTTTATTATCACATTCATATATACAGGTTTTCACTGACTTGCTATGTTGACCGGTTGACTATCTAAAAACCACCGTCAACAACTTCATTAGACAAACGTAAAGTATTTGAATCAATAGTCTAGACGTCTGAAAACGTCAAACCTATTGGATACAAATGAGTTTTTGTACTGAAACGTAATGAGAAAAACAAGGTGGTGCGATATAAGGCACTACTCGTAGCACAGGGTTTCTCACTGAGACCTGGTATTTATTTTGATGATACGTATTCACCAGTTATGGATACAATTACATTTCGATTTCTGATAAGTTTGGCTGTCTTGGAAAGACTTGAAATACATCTTATGGACGTAGTAACTAACTAACTATATAGGTAACTCGATTCAGATATTTATATGAAAATCCCTGAAGGATTTAGAATGCCAGAAGCATACAACTCGAGACCTCGTACTTTACACTCGATTAAATTACAAAGGTCCTTATATGGATTAAAGTAATCTGGGCACATGTGTCAGTGAATATTTGATAAAAGAAGGATATATTAATAATCTTATATGCCCATGTATCTTCATAAAGAAATCAAAATTTGGATTTGTTATTATAGCAGTTTTTGTTGATGATATGAATTTAATTAGAACTTCTGAAGAGCTCCTAAAAACTACTGAATATTTGAAAATGGAATTTGAAATGAAAGACCTGGGAAAGACAAAATATTGTCTCGACCTGTAGATTTAGCATAAATCAAACAGAATACTTATTCATCAATCAGCATATGTTGAAAAGATTCTAAAAAGATTCTATATGGACAATGCCCATCCATTAAGTACTCCTATGATTGTTAGAACTCTTGATTCTAAGAAAGATCTATTCCGGCTAATTGAAGATGGTGAAAAGATACTTGGTCTTAAAGTACCATATCTTAATGCAATTTGTGCTTTATTATATCTGGCTCAATGTATTAGATCAGATATTGCATTTTTAGTAAATTTGCTTGCTAAATTCAGTTCAGCACCAACCCAAAGACATTGGAATGAGATTAAACATATTTTTCATTATCTTCATGGACGGAAAGATTTAAGATTATATTATTCAAAATCCAACAAATTTTCGGGTTTACTTGGTTATGCTGATGACGGGTATCTGTCTGATCCCTATAAAGTTCGTTCACAAACAGGATATATTTTTACCTATAATGGCACATCAATCTCCTAGCGCTCCACAAAGCAAACTCTTGTTGCTACATCATCTAATCATTCTAAGATCCTTGCTCTTCATGAAATAAGCTGAGAATGTGTGTGGCTAAGGTCAGTTATTTATCATATTCAAAATACATGTGGATTTTCATTATCTACAGAAATGGCAACACCGATATTTGAAGATAATGCGGCTTGTATCGCTCAAGTTAGAGAGGAATATATCAAAGGAGATATAACCAAACATATTTCTCCAAAAATCTTTTATACTCATGAACTTCAACAAAGCCGACAAATTGATGTTAAACAAATACGGTTTACAGATAATCTTGCAGATCTATCTACCAAAACATTGCCTACATCAACCTTTGAGAAACTGGTATATGGGATTGGCATACGTTGACTCTATAAATTACAGAATTGATATTGAAGTTTCATTTAGGGGGAGCATTCAATCAGGGGGAGCAAAATTTTGAATGGACATATGTGTATTGTACTCTTTTTCCTTCTACCGGATTTTATCAGATTGGGTTTTACCAAAATGGTTTTAATGAGGCAGTCTTGAACACATCCACATCATATGATTTAGAAGATCATTGTATATACTTTTGCTAAGGTTTTTATCACACTGGGTTTTTCCTAACAAATTAAAATACAAATGATGAAAATTCAAGGGGAAGTGTTACAACACGTATGCGACACGTGTGTAGCTTTCCACCAAATATTTTCTTCTTGGCTTATTGAGGAAGCTAACCCACATGGAGGCTCTATTTTCTTCAACTACATACATGTTGAATAGTGGCATTTTGCTTGTCCTGTTTTGATTGGCCTTCCCCACCTATAAGTATGTTTAATTTTGTTGTTTCTTTTCTTTGGATGAAATCCGAAATCATCAATAAAAGCAAATAGTAATTTTTCTCCCTTTTCACTTTATCTCATACTGTTATTTTCTCGTTCTTCTTCATCTTATTTCTATTATATTATTTGTCATTTTAATTTTATTATAACAACCACAACTAATTTTAAAAACAACTCAAAATTAAACAAAAGAAGATAAAACCATTAAAAACATTAAAATATTGCAAATAAAATTGAGATAATTAATTTCTTACAAATGAAAATACATAATAAAATTATCTTTATTACAGTCTAAACAAAGCTTCCCCAATTGCTTCATTCTTCAGAATTCTCCAATTTCTTTTGTATATGTTAATAAACATAGTGAGACTTACTGCGCCGAAGCTTTTGAAGATGTGTTTAAGATTTTGATGATGCACAATAGGACTTTTTATGCTGATATAACCCACAATGTATCAACTAGGAAGAGAAAGGAGATTGTTGGATGAATCATTCACATATCAACTGAAGTCACCAACAGAAGTTGCCTAATAAAATAACCAAGCAACAATAAGCTAAAGAAAAGAATTCGAATTAATAAAAATAAATAAAGGTAACTCAAGTTAAGTCAACCATCCACTAAAAGAAATAATTTAAGATTTCTAAATTTATTCAAACCTCTACTTACGGTAGAAGAAATTCAAATCTCCAATAACCTGAAAAATACACAAGATAAACAAAAATTGAGAGATAGAGAGGCATGCACAATTTATTCAAAATGATATGATTTCTTACAGGTGAATAATGAGATCACCAAAACTCATAAGCTCTTTCAGAAAGGATTATGCATATTACTTTAACATCATAATCAATATAATAGTTAAAATTAAAATTTTCTTCAAAACATAAAATAAATTGACAAATAAAAAAAATAACAACTAGCACTATTGTACCTAGACATCGATATCACTGTCAATTATGTCACTAAAAGATTGAAATTAATATGTCACTTTGACAACAAATATTTAACGACATCATGCCTAGAGGGTCACCAAAGATAGGTTTTAGCGATACATTTTTAATGTAGCTGATAAATGTATTGCCAATAAGCAGTTTTCTTGTAGTCAAAGCCAGTTGTCTCTATTTCATATTGATGGTCTAGTCTATTTTCGTGCCCACGATTAGCCATATACAAACTCTATATGTTGTTTTCAGGAAGTAATTGACAATGATTCTATTCAATACGGTGTTTTCCCCCTATTAGATTGAATTTTTATTAGTTTCCCCTGCAAATTTTTGTTTAATATATGTACATATTCTAATAAGTAATTCCTTTGATATTGTTGCATATCCACTGCGGTAGTATTTTTTTTGTTTTCCTTTGATGTTGATATTGATGCATATTAAATGTTGCATACATCTAATTATAAAGAGTTTCATATTTCGAATGGTTTCTTTTGTTCATTTGGTTTATGGGATTATTAATGGGATCATTTATTTATTTTATTGTTTTTGATTGACCGATTAGTGTTTTATGTTTTTAGTTTTTTGATGTAGTCCTTAGTTTTCCTGATTTGTGAGTTTTTTGTTCTTATAACATGTCCTCTTTTTTGGGGTTTTCTGGTTTGTTGTTTTATTGGCCATATGGCGTCTCCCAGTATGCCTGTCTTTGCATATTGTTTCGGCTGTTTTTTTTTTTTTTTTTGGCTTGGGCTATCCCTATTTATTCTCTGTTTTCTGGGCGTGATATTTCTTCTATTGTTTCTTGCTTTGAGCCTATTTGGCCTTTAACAATAAAGTTAGTTGTTCAAAAAAAAACTAAGGAAGTTTATACACTCTCAATGTTTTCAAAGGTGACCCTAAGTACTTGTGTGACGTTAAACACTGGAAACGTGCATTAGAACCCTTAGGATTGCTGAAGCGCTCCCATTAGTTGAGAGGAGTGCCTCAATGTGCTACTATATTTTGCATTGATTTTATTTGGATGACCTTTAATTAGGCAGTTCATCACTTGCATATATTAGGTTGTTATGTAGATGCTAGTTGACCTTCAGAAGGAATCATTATCTGCTAACTATTGCTTGAGAAAATATTTTAAATAATGTGTTTTAAAGGTAGATAATGCAAGAATTATGAAACTTAGCTTTGGAACGAAAGAATCTGCTAAGACTTATTTATGTTGCAATGGTTCTTCTTGAGAATATTTTGTGCCAATGTTATATGTCAATTGAAGGTGCAAAAGCATAGATGGTATTATTATCTGAATGACTGAACTTAAATTCTCATTTATGTCAAACCTCTCCTGCATAGCATAAAGTCCCAACTCGATCTTAAGTTTATCCTCTAAAACTTGTCCCACAAATAAAGGTCCCTCTTGTGAATTAGAGGTTGCTGGTGTGGTGCCAAAAGAATAGCAACCTACACAAGGGAGGATCCAGGGCGATGGAGCTGCAAGAAAAGGATCATGTGATGGACCACCAAAAGTAACCCCTCCAGTACCACCACAATGCTTAGTTCCTCCAATACCATCCTCAACACCGGCACCCTACTCAACTCCAAAAAAAGTATCATGTGTACTACTATGATAATCATGCTCATTCGGTTTATCGTCCTCAGTATCGGAATCTATAATGTAACACCAAACATTATCATACTTGAAAAATGATGGTGGAAGTTTGTGTACATGTCCATTTCCACCTTCATCTCCATCCACTCTCTTCTCCATATTGACATAAATATCCTTGATTGGTGAATTATCGTGAAACACAAAATCAATATAATTGTCACGTTTCATGCGATATTTTGTCCAACGTGATCGTAACTTAATCACCCCATAAAGAATGATGTCACAAATATTTCTGTCAATCCCAGTTAATATGTATGTCTTCTCCACCAACTCATTGTATGATAACTTGTTTTCTACCCACTCCCCAATAAGTTGCCTATCCACGTAATCTAAATTGTCTCATCGACCATTATAATTGATTGTTAACTTAAAGTTTTTCATAGTTCCTTAAGCAAATAATAATTGGAAAAAAATCAGTTCATAAAAAAAAATTGTAAGAAAAAAAGTGTTTCACGTTTCCCAAAGATATATCACGTAAAATATAAAATATCTCATGTATGTCATGTTTTGCACGAACTACCTCATGTATGTCATGTTAGGTATGAAATATCCCCTTTATGCAGTATTCTTGCAAGGCATGAAATATCTCATGTATATCATGATATCCAATATATCATGTTATGCATAACATGATATACATGGGATATTTCATATATGTTGGGCATGAAATATCTTATATGTCATGTTGAATATGAAATATCCTCATTATACAGCATTTCATACAAGGTATGTAATATCTCATGTATATCATGTTGTGCATGAAATATCCCATGTATGTCATATTGGGCATGAAATATCCTATGTATGTCATATTTGGTATGAAATATCCTAGTTATGCAATATTTCATACAAGACATGAAATATCCTATGTATATCATGTTGGGAATGAAATATCTCATGTATGTCATGTTCCATGTATGTCATGTTGGACATGAAATATCCTATGTATGTCATGTTAGGTATGAAATATCTCCATTATGCAGTATTTCATACAATGCATAAAATATCTCATGTATATCATATTGTGCATGAAATATTTCATGTATGTCATGTTGGGTACAAAATATCCTATGTATGTCATGTTGGGTATGAAATATCCTCATTATGCAGTATTTCATACAAGGCATGAAATATCTCATGTATATCATGTTGTGCATGAAATATCCCATGTATGTCATATTGGGCATGAAATATCCTATGTATGTCATGTTGGGTATGAAATATCATAGTTATGCAGTATTTCATGCAAAGCATGAAATATGCCATGTATATCATGTTGGGAATGAAATATCTCATGTATGTCATATTAGGTATGAAATATCCTATGCATGTCATGTTGGGCATGAAATATCCTATGTATGTCATGTTGGGTATAAAATATCCTCATTATGCAGTATTTGATAGAAGGCATGAAATATCATATGTATGTCATATTGGGTATGAAAAATCTTATTTATGCAGTATTTCATGTAAGACATGAAATATCTCATGTAAGATATGAAATATCTCATGTATGGCATGAAATATCTCATGTAAATCATGTTGTGCATGAAATATCTCATGAATGTTATGTTGGGCATGAAATATCCTGTGTATGTCATGTTAGGTATGAAATATCTCATGTACTTCAAAAATGCATGATTGCAGAATATTAGGCGATGTGTCACGTTAAACATGAAATTACCAACTTATATCACTTTTTCCGTGACACATTGCATGAAATATAATTTAAAACCAAAATTGAAGTTTCTTCCATTGTCAACAAAAAAACTTCAAAATTGAATTAAATAACAAAGACCCATCAACAATATTATCTAAGAAGCATAATAATGCTATTGTAATTGAAGTTTTACAAACTTGAAGTTTTTAGCAGAGATTCAACCACAAACTCGAAATTTTTAAAAAACTCTTCCCAAATCTTGGTTCTTTGCAATTTCCCTTCAAATAACTTTAATTTCTTGACAAAAATTAGTTGAGAACTAAGATTTGAAAAAGATATGAGTGATAAAAAGATGGGTTATAGAGAGAGAGATGAGTAATGGAGAGAAAAAAAAAATTAAAAGAAAAAAGAGGATAAAAGGGTAGTTTTGAAATTTATTAACTAAAAACAATAATGTATTATGATTCTTGGTTACAAATAATAAAAAATTAGAATTTGATAGGTTATTTTTTGCAATTTTCACTGACATATATGTGTATATATTTATGTTAGTGTAGTAATTAAGTCGTGAGGATTGATTGATGATTGTTACGTAATTAATTGGACTAGCAATATTTATAAATAATGAATATTTTTAGTATGATAAAATATTGGACATCTGTCAATTGAAAAAAAAGTGTAATTAACTTTCTCAAATTTAATATTTTTTTTAAAAATCTTTCTCAAATTTTTTCACCGAAGTTTGTCTCAAAGAGGATATAACTTATTTCACCATTTGTGTGTGATTTTGTCATCATTTTTCTACACATGTTCAGAAATTATACAAAAATATATTATAACAATAATAAAAAGCATGCGTGTGCTGTGACTCCCAACTAAAAACAGCTAAGCATTTGAGTCTTTAAAAGGGCTGGATTTAATTTGAGTCATCTAATTTTGTGCACGCTATGCGCATGTTCTGGTAACTGGAAGAGTGAGTCTAGGGTTTTGTTAGTTTTGCTCACGCACCGCCTTCGTTTCTTGCTATTTGCGGGGGATGGAAAACGTTTTCATGTTTGCTACTCAACCAGAGAGTGTTACGACTAAAGTCGGAAAAGAGAAACCGTCTGATTCCATGAATAATGCGAAGAGAGCTCGATCACATGAGGTTGAAGAGAGGCTTCCTCTGCAGAAATCTGCGAATGAAAGTTTCAAGTATAAGTTGCTTAGTGCTTCTAGACCAGAAACTTGGAAGGGATTTGGCACTGGTAAGGAAAAATTGACCATTGAAGACGGAGACATCTCCTACCTGGAAGGACCGAATGGAACTATGATGAAGCCATCAGTGGATTTGAAGTTGAAATTGTGTAAGCCATGAGAGAATGCTCTAATTCCGAAGGTCATAAGGAGGGCTCACACACTGAATTTCATGTTATCAAAACTGAGACAAAAGTGGCCACTCATTGGTAATTGGCGATTGACTGACCTGGAGGATGGATATTTTGTGGCTAGGTTCCAGATGCCTGATGATTTGAATTTTGTGTTAACAGGGGGGTTGTGGGTGACTGCTAACCAGTATATTGTTGTGCAAAGATGAAGACCCAATTTTGTACCTGAGGAAGAGGAAATCACTAGGATGCCAGTTTGGGTTAGGTTGTCAAAATTGCCAATGGAATGGATTGATGTGAATTTGCTGTGGAAAATAGGTGGATTGCTGGGCACCACGTTTAAAGTTGATCATATTACAGTATCTCAGGCAAGAGGTAGATTTGCAAGGATTTGTGTTGAGATTGATACAACACAGCCACTAAAGAGCAACATTAATGTTGAGGACAGAACCATTAAAGTCAAGTATGAAAATCTGGGGCTAATTTGTTTTAGTTGTGGAAGAGTTGGGCATAGTAAGGAATTGTAAGGAAAGGGTTGTTGAACAAGAGGTGGAAGCTAAACCGGCAGAGGAAGAAAACAAAGGTGATAATAATGAGAGCAATCCTTATGGACCATAGAGGCAGTTCTCATATGGAAGAAATTATAAAAACAATTTGGGGAATAGGTATGGCAACCGGGGGACACCTGATAGGAAAAGGAATGGCTACCAAGGCAATGTAGGGAAGACAGGACTTAGTGCTAAACAAAGCTATGAATCTCAAACCATTGGAGAGGATAAAAATAGATAAAGCATGGAACACCCTAGATCACTGGATAGTGCTAGAATGGATAGACATGTGAAGAGCAGTGCAGTTGCCACTAAGAATAATAAATTGAATCTCAAGAAAGCGCATGGTTCCAGATTTGCAGTCCTTAATGATAACACTGATGTAGAGGAGGCAGAAGAAGAGGTGCAAGGGCATACGGGTTTACAGATGGTGGGTAGCTCGTCTAAGGTCCTAGCCGAAATATCAAACAAGAGCTCCACTGGCAGAAGGCAGGTGACAACTAGTGCTCCGAAATATTTGGTAGATACAAACGTTGCCAAAAGTGCCAGTAAATCATCCAAAGAGAACTTCATGGTAAAGGGGACTAAGAACATGGGTAGGGGCGAAAAGAAGAATTACTGTCAGACTGAGGCAGTGCAGTTGGAAGGTATTGTTAAAGATCTAGATGATTCTACAATCCTTCAAAGCCTTCACAAGAATTTGGTGGAATCAAAAAAGATTGGTGAACAAGGTGCTGATGCCAATCATTTTTCTGTTATTATCACTGGTCAGCAGGTTGATGTGTCGGGCTCTGTGAGTTTTGATAATGTTGCTTCCAGTCTCAAGGAGGCAATGGCGATGACATTAGAGTGACTATGCCCTTGTGCATCGTGTCCTATTATTTTTATTTCTTTTTTTTTTCTTTTTTTTTATTTTATTTTTTGTTCCTGGAATGTTAGGGGTACGGGAAAAAAAGGATTTGCTAATATTGTTTTTGACCTTAGGAAAATCAATCATGTTGATGTGCTTGCGGTTTTGGAACCCAGAATCAGTGGAAACAAGGCTACCAAAATTGTGGATAAATTAGGATTCAGTAGGAACTTTATTATTGAGGTTACTGGATTTTCGGGTGGTATTTGGCTGTTATGGAATGATAATAATGTGAAGCTTCAAGTTGTTGCGCATTCTAAGCAAACTGTCACAGCGGTTGTGGCTGAGGGGAGTATATTTTAGGTCATCACTATTGTTTATGCAAATCCAAATGCTGGCATTAGGAGGACTTTATGGGGATATCTTAGTGCTATTATGAGTTGTTTTAAAGGGCCCTGGGTGGTCATGGGGGACTTTAACGAAATTCCACTAGTGATGAGAAAAGAGATGGCAGGAATGGCTTCTCAAAGACAGGGTTTGTGGAGTGGATAATTGATAACAGGATGGTGGATTTAGGATTTATTGGTCAGAAATTCACTTGGACTGCCAAAAAGGGTGTTAACAAGAGTATATAAGAGAGACTGGGCAGAGCTCTCTGCTCAAAAGAATGGAGAATTATTTTTGCGAAAGGTTTCCTTAAACATCTCCCTAAAGTGTCTTCTAATCATTGCCCTATTTTATTAAACCTTTACAGTCAACACATCTCGAGAAGAGGACTTAAACCGTTCAGATTTGAAGCTATGTGGTTGAAACAGAAGGAGTTTAGTAGCATGACTCAACAATTTTGGGATTCCAGAAATGGTTGTATTACAGATAAGATTACGACGTTTTCTAGTAAACTGAGGGAGTGGAATGAGGAAAAGTTTGGTTGTATTTTTCAGAGGAAAAGAATATTATTAGCTAGATTGAAAGGGATATAGAGAAGTCTTGGTGTTAGTTTCAATGCCAGTCTTGTTAAACTTGAGACCAAACTTCAAGAAGAGTACATCCAAAGCATTGAACAAGAGGAGATGTTTTGGCTTCAAAAATCTAGAGTTACATGGGTCAAAGAGGGAGACAAAAACACCCAATTTTTTCATCTGGCCACTATGATCAGAAGACTTCATAATAAGCTGGAAAGGTTAAAAGATGAAGATGGCATATGGCAAAATGATAGAGAAATCATGAAGAAAATCGTTAGTGACTATTTTCTGAAGATTTTTGCTACTAAACCATTACTGGATTTTTCTAAGAATTTACCAAGAGGCTTTCCCGGTATTGGAACTGAGACTTTAGTGAACATTAGTAAAGATGTCAATGAGGAGGAAGCGAAGGCTGCGCTTTTTAGTATTGGTGGTTTTAAAGCGTCAGGTCCAGATGGGCTTCCTGCCACTTTTTACCAAAATCAATGGGATATATGCGAGATAGTTTTAAGACAAGTACCTTCCCTATAGAACTAAACTATACCAGTATTGCTGTTATCCCCAAAGTGCCTAGTCCTCTTGATATAACTCAACTCAGGCCTATCAGTTTATGCAATACCACCTATAAGATTATTAGTAAAATCATTTTCCAGAGATTGAGACCTCTTGTACCAGACCTTATTAGCCCAAATCAAGTTGCTTTCATTCTAGGGAGACAGATTCAAGATAACATTGTGGTTACCCAAGAAATTCTTTATAAGTTTAAACTTATGAAAGGTAAGAAAGGTTATATTGCTTGGAAAATTGATCTAGCCAAAGCATACGATAGACTTCAATGGAGCTTCATTAGAGATGTGTGCATGGAAGTTGGTATTGGTTGTAAACTCCTGGACTTAATCATGTGGTGTATTACTAGTGTCAGTTACAGGATCATGCTAAATAGGGAACCCATTAAGTCCTTTACTCTAGGAGCTGGCATTAGGCAAGATGACTCTCTTTCTCCTTACTTATTTGTCCTCTGTATGGAAAAGCTCTCTCATTTGATTAACCAGAGATTAGCTTTAGGAACTTGGAAATGTGTTAAAATCTCTAGGGGTGGACCTGAAGTGTCACACTTATTTTTTGTTGGTGATCTAATTCTTTTTGGTCAAGGTACCATACCCAAGCTGAGATTATGAGAGATTGTTTAGAGATTTTCTGCGATATTTCTGGTCAGCAAATTAGTTTCTCTAAATCTAGAGTTTTTTGCTCTAAGAACATGAAAGATAATGATGCATGTGCCATTGCCAGAATGTGTGGTTCTCCTCTCACTAAGGATTTAAGTAACTATCTAGGAGTGCCACTTATTCACTGCAAAATAAACAATAGAACCTATAAGGGACCTTGTTGAGAAGACTCCGAAAAGACTAGCGGCTTGGAAAAGTGACACTCTCAGTCTTGTTGGGCGTGCCACTCTTATCAAAGCTGTCACTGCTGCTCTTCCCATATATACCATGCAATCAGTGAAATTACTGAGCGAAACATGTTTAAAGTTGGATCGTATCAATAGGAAATTTCTCTGGGGAAGCACTGATAACAAGATTGCGGTTCATCTTATTAAATGGGACAATGTTTGTCAATCGAAAAGAAATTGTGGTTTGGGTCTAAAGAAAATGAAACATATGAATCAAACTCTTGTTTCAAAAATGAGTTGGCGGCTGCTTCAAGAAGAAAATGGTATGTGGTGCAAGCTCCTTCACTGTAAGCACCTCAAGAATCGTAACATTTGTGACTCTAAATTGAAGAAAAGCATAGGCTCATCGAGCATCTGGAAAGGTCTAGAGTATGGGGCGAAGCTTGTAGAAAAAGGGATTCAATGGAGAATTGGTATGGGTGACCATGTTAAATTTTGGCTAGATCTTTGGGTCCCAGATGTGGGGGAGGCTTAAGGACCATGCCATTGTGGAGATTACTGAGGATGATCTTCAACAGACTGTGGGCAATGTTTTGGCCAATGATTGTTGGCAGGTTGAGCAGCTTAGGGCAATTTTACCTTAAAATATTGTTTGCAAAATATGTAGTATTCATGCTGGTAGAATGAATAGTGGTAAGGATAAAATTGTTTGAAAATGGAGTAATAATTGTGAGTAATCGGTTAAGACTGCTTATTGTGTGCTCGTTAAAGTTGATATGAGTCATTTGTGGAAATGAAGATTCATTTGGAGCTTGAAAATCCCGCCTAGAGTCCAACATTTTCTTTGGCTCATGCTCCATGATAGATTACTTACTAACCATCAGAGGGCCAAGCGCGGGATTGATACTGATATGTCTTGTCCGAGATATGAGGCTGGCATTGAAGATAATGAGCACTTGTTTCGTGGTTGTAGTTACTCTGTTAGGATTTGGGAGACGGTGTTGAGGGACACCGGACAAATAGCAGCGACTGAGGAAAGCTTTAACTATTGGTTGTATGGTAATATGCATGATACGAAAATGGGTACGGATAATATCCCCTCTGTTTTGATTTTCACAGTTACCCTCTGGTTTCTTTGGAAGTGGAGGTGTAACAAGGTTTTTGTCCCTAACTTTATGCTACCTCAATCCCCTCACATGATTATTGATCTTTATGCTAAAGACTAGTGGGCGGCTAATTTTGCTGATACCAGTAAAGTCACGACGTCTATTTTAGTTTCTTGGGCTCCTCCTAGTGAAAATTGGGTGAAGCTCAACACTGATGGTAGCTATAGCAGTGATTCGGGTGTCATAACTGCTGGGGGTGTCTTGCGTAACAATCAAAAAGGTTGGATCAAAGGTTTCGTGATGAATATAGGGCTGGAGAATGTCCTTGAAGCTGAAATATGGGGTATGTTCGAAGGTCCAAATATGGCCTGGAATGATGGGTTCAAGAATGTTGTTGATGAAACTGATTCAAGCAATGTTGTTCAGCTCCTTGACACTGGAACTAGTCCTAATCACCCGCTTTACAGCCTCATTCAGAGCTACAAAGAGATCATCAACGATGATTGGAGGTGTGTTGTGCAACATATTTACAGAGAAGGAAATTTCCTTACGGATGGTCTCGCTCATATGGGGCACAAGATGGAAATGGGGTTAAGGTTCTTTGACATGCCCCCTGATGCGCTAAGAGACATTTTTGACACTGATGGTAAAGGCACAAGTCGTGCTAGGAAGTGCTCCATGAGCAATATGTTCTCTTTTTAGTTCGTTTTCTTTCTAGGCTTTGCCCTCCTCTGTACCAAAACAATAATAATAAAAAGTTGCATTTTCCTATAGAGATATAGGACTTTTAGAAATTTATCATATCCTATAATCACATATTCACATTTGAAATTTTGTATTCTATGGCATATTTTTTTGAATTCGAACTAATAAAAACCTTTATATATAAATATATATATATATATATTTAAACTCCTCTAAAATTAATATTTTTGTGACCCACCCTTGATTATTAATTAAAGGGATTATTAATTTGAAGAGAATTTTACCTGGTAAAGTATTATTTTGTTTTAGAAAACGTGTAAAAGTCTGTTTTCTTGTTTAGAGAAGATTTATTTTCAGGATTTCTTGTTTAATTGGTTTTTTTCGTATGATTGAGATAGATGATGACATCAACAGTCATGAAATACCTAAAATCTTTATAAACAAGGCTATTGAAATGATAAATTTAGTTGAAACCCAATAACTTCTTGTGAACAATTCAAAAGATGAAGTTAAAAATATAAAACATAGTAGCCTTGTGTAAATTAGCATCTTAAAGTACTTTTCTGGTTCTCGAATATTATGTAATATATATCCTATGAAAATATTCATTTATACGGCAGTCGGGACTGAAATTTTACTCTAGGTTTCAAAAAGAAATTATTAATTATTACAATATAGGGGTTTATTAATTTTTTATACTGGCCCGAGTCGATACCGGGATTTTTTATTAATTTAGAAAAGTTATTAATTTAAGGAAGATTAATTTACAGGGGTTTTACTATACCACATGCGATGACGGCAACTCAAATCTAAAACATTTTCAAAACGAATGAGTGATTTTACCACCAAATCACATTGGAACCGTGGTGATAAAAACTCCATTAAGAACGTTAAGTCAAATAAAATATATATATATATATATATATATATAGGAAAATTTTCAAGTCAGTGCATCCTGATATAACTCCATCAGTGCGTTCTGATATAACTCCATCAGTGCGTTGGATGATGACCATTAGATTTACATGCTTTGACTCAAAGTGTATACACTTGTCAAAACTTTTCCATAATCTATGGCCCATATACAATGCACTGATGAAGTTATATCAGGACGCACTAAAGAGAAAAGAAATGTATATATATATAATACTTAGATATAAGAATTGCCTAAGCTGGTTGCAGCTTTCCTTTCAAAGTTTTTGAATAGATATTATATAGAGTTGTAAATGGACCTATCAAGATATTATCCATTTTGACACCACAACAAGCCCCGTACGGGTTTAACACGCATATTGGGATCTGATGATTCACAACACATAGTTATTTCTTTGGAGGACAAAAATTCAGATGACTTGATTTTTGTGATAGAATTCTATTGACCATCACCAAAATAGATTTTAACATTGTCCATCTGATCAATGAACACAATAATAAGTTAATAACAATTTAAAATCAAATTTACTTTTTGAAGTAATATAATCATTATTTTGAAAATCAATAAAGATAATGTCGGTCTAGTGGTTTATCCCCCACACATACATCATGAGTTTATTGGTTCGAGTCTGTCTCCTTCCGTAAATCCTGAATTATTTTAATATTTTTAAAAACAAATCAACAATTCTAAGAGTAATCATTTGGCTACTTCTTAAATTAATTATATTTTCAGTAATAAGTAATCATTTTACCAAACATTTGAGAGAGAGATGAGAGGAGAGAGAATTTCTCACAAAGTAATTATTAAAAGTTAAAACTTCTATTTTTTTTTATAAATTTAGATACTCTACTAATCTGATCTTTGTTCTAAACTATATAGATCTTCTGATATGTGTAATTGATGACTATAATTTATTTCTTTTTCATTATATTCCCAAGTGTTTTAGACCAGAAAAAATATTAGTATAGTAAACGAAACTAATATTTTTTTATTTTCTATTCATTAATTATACTTGGACGTTATGATAATAATTTGTGGAGTGGACCCCACAAAAAACGATGGGTCCAAAAAGATACTTTGGATGGAATATTGGTGCTGACCTGGGCACATAGTTCAACTCCCCAAAAATGAAACTAGCAACATGAATAATCACTAATAAAATACTTGGTTTAACTTTTCTGATTACCCGAAATGGTAAGTAAACAACCTATCACCCCAAATCCACCACTTCATACCTTTTTTCTTGTTTTTTTTCTTTTTTTGGGTGCCACAAACACCCCTTCTAGTCCCCCAACTTCTAGTAGGTACACTATATTACAACTTTAGTGGGACGAACTCACTATAAAATTAAAATCGACATGTAATATAAATTAATATATAATTGATATATAATACATTTCTATCTTCTAAATCATCCGATATTCGAAACGTTACATACAATTCATATCATGTCTCATGAATTATAAATTGTATAAACTCTTACTTAGGTATGCAAGGGCGAAGGTCCTATTGATGCAAAAGGGACCATGGACAACTGGCTCATAGAATTTAAAATACATATATATATATATATATATACGGTCTCGTTCCTATCAAGGTATCCATATATAACTTTATCAGGATATTGAATGTCAGTCACTCATTTATAAAAGTGATTTGACAAGTGCATACATATCAAATCAAAGTATATAAAACGAGTAGCTCACATTCAATATCCTTATATAATTTTATCAGGACATCCTTATAGAAAAATTTCCGTATATATATATATTTAAACATATATTATACATTTTATTCTTATTGATTTTAAGTTTTTCTTATTCAGCTCTCCGGCTAATATGACATAAGGTGGTGAGTGGGAGAAGATCTTAGGTGCATTTTGAGGTGTAAATCGGATTAAATTATCCAAAAATCCGGATAAAAAATATCCATATCCGAAGTAATCAATATCCGAAAATCAGACATGGATAGGAAAATTTAATATTCAGATTCGGATAATCCGAATCTAATGATAATCTATTAATCTAAATCTGATCTGGATTAGAATCCAAATCCGAATCCGGTCCGAAACCGAATATGAGTCCGATCCAAATCGGATATATCTGAATCCAAATCCGATATTTAAAAATAAAAAAAAATAAAAAAATAAGTTAAAAAAAAAATATAAAAAAACACGCTACACATACACTGCATATTGCACATTTAAAAAAAAAAAAAAAAATTTAAAATTGTTTAATTTAAATTGTTTAAAAAAGAAAATCCCAACATAAGTCTAAATCTGACCCAAAAATATTCATGTTTATACCAATATGAATCCAAAAAAATCCATATCCAATTTGGTATAAATTATCAAATTGGAAGTTTTTTTTGGAAAAATTCGATCTGAAATTTTCCGGACCAAAACCGATCTGGATCTAAAAATCCAAAAAATCTTAAATAAAAAAAAAAAAAAATCAGATTCGAATAATCCGATTGACACCTCTTGCATGCGATGCACCATACATCAACCACTATGATATTGCCACGTAAGCCACCCAAGTTTTTGCCGGTGAGCGAAGGGTGCCGATCTGGTGCACTAGGTGATTTCTCCTATGTATTTTGTCGCACGTGTCAGAAAATGAGGTTAGCAAAGTAACGGTCACCGTGTGGTCCACGTTGATATTTCTGAACAACGCATCCCAACGCATTGCTTAACCAGGATTGTGTCATTTGCCATGGCCCATGGGCAATCTGCACCGTCTTTAGTTGGTCCCACTCTCAAAATTTGACTACATCTCTTGATCCTCATGTCACGTGTGTGCTTCCACGTGCACAATTTAAAAAGACATTCTAGAGTTTATAAAGAGACACATCTTAGCTCCTGAACCGCTGAGACGTAAACCTCAATCTCAAGTAACCCTCTCACCCTTGACCCTACCTATTATATTATTTTATTAACTTAATTAATCAAATTAATATTCATGGAGAATGGAGATTAACATTATGTTACGTTGTGCCATCAAACAATGGTTTTCTTCACTATTATAAAGGAACCGTGACCACATTAAATTGTAAAATTCAATATTAAATTTACAGAGTTAAAATTTAGTTTTTTATTTATTATTATTATTATTATTATTATTATTATTATTATAGGATTGGGAGAGTAAATATAACTCGAATCTACAACTTCATAAATATTTGTGTAAGAGAATTATCACTTAATCAATATCATCTAGACATTTTGTAAATTAATAATGTAGTCTAATTTTTTTTCAAATTCATTGATCAAATGATGTGTGACAAACCGATTTGTAACAATAGTATTAATTATGAGAATCTTACCACCTCATTTGGATAAATTTTTCAACAATGTAGCATTAGCTCCTATTATCTATATAAAATATTCGACGAAGATCTTAATTAGGCATCATCAATGACACTTGGTTCCAACCTGTTGAACATGAAATGTTTGTAGTATTTGTTTATGACATGAAAACAATGTTTAAGATTTGTTTCAAAGTGGGTCTACAAATAGATGGGCTAACCTTATTTTTTTAATGTGAGTTGAGAAATATCGATAAGGTTGCCGATTAATAGCTGTAGGATGTGGCCTTTTGAGATGCGGACGGTAGAATAATACAATGCATCATTAAAAAGTATAAAAAATGCTTTTTTGCACATTTGCTTGTGTTTAAAAACGTGTTTTTGCCAACATGTGTTTACAAACCATTGACAAAACAAAAATTGGAAACACATTTGTTAGTGCGGTAGTTGAGTGTAACAATTCATACATCGTTTATTTTTTAGGAAAATTAAATGGAGGAAATATAGACAAGTAGAAATGACAATCTCATAGAACAATTTTTTTTTTTTTTTCAAGTATTAAAAGAAAATTTGGCATCGACCGGTTGAGTCAATAGATTACCGGAATCTGTCCAGATCAAACAACACATGTGTGATTCAAATATCTACTTTTATAACAAAAGATATCTACTTCCATGAATCCATGACACTTCATCACTCATGCTTGTATAATGGACATGATGAAACTTAGGGACGATGGAACAAGAAATTCAAATTTGAAGGCCTATTATATAAAAACAAAAAATTAAAAGGACCAAAGTGAAAAAAGGTTAAAATTTTGATAATAATTCTATAACTTTTTACCATGCATTTTAAAGTTTCTTTTTTTTGGGAAGGGGTTCATAGCTCTTGCTGGTCCCCTTCCTCAGGTCCAAGTGGGACTTAAACTCCCACCAGTAATTGAAAAGAAAGTGCATACTACCATTTATGTTAAAAGATAATATTGATCATAGAACATTTTTGTAGGACTATTAATTTCTATGCTTGGATTCAAATTAATCCGTATAAATATTTTAAGATTGATATTATTAATCCTAAGTTTTTATGAACTAAAAATAAATAGAATTGGAATGGTTTTAAAATTATTATAAACCATCTCTAATTCTTTAAAATCTGTTATATATATATATAATTATTTAAAATTTGTTTGCATTGTCTACAATAGTTTGGTTAAGAAAAAAATAATAATAAATAAATAAATAAATAATCTTATCAGTACCGAGAGCTTGAGAGGAAAATATTTTCTATAAATCTTTAATTTTATCCAAATTTGTGCAAATTTCAATTTAAAGGAAACAAAGATCAATGAATTAAAAATAGTTAAATAAATCTCTAATATCATTTCCGACCGAAAAGTGGTTTGTGAAAAATCGAATTAAAAAATCAAGGGAATGTAAATCTTTCTTTCTTTTCCTCTTAAGAATAAAACAAACAAAAATAATACAAAATATTTGTACGGAACTAAGGAAATGACATTTTCAACTGTATTCACTTCAAAATCAATAATTGACAAGCCACCAAAGATAAAATAGCACAACATTCAATCACAAAGAAGCTCATTCTCACATGGAACGGAACCCCTCCAACTTGGTTGGTTTAAATGTGTACTATTCAAAAAACTATGAAGTAAATTTTTAATTTTTTTTTCTTTTGAAAATTTTCACCATCGGTAGGATTCAAACCGTTGATTTATAAGTCATTTACCAAATCATAAATTCGTCATTCTACCAGCTGAGCTATGACGTGACTTGTTCATAATTTATAACCACAAATACATAATTTCATAGTATCAATATATTTTTTACTGAGCTATATCAAGATTATTCTTTTTGTTCATATTTGTTTGAGAACCCACGTATAAATGCTCAAAAAAAAAGGGGATGAATCTAACGTTAAAAAATAAATAAGTAAATTGTAATTACATTTGTTCCTCGTACAAAAAGAGCTTGTTCCAAATAAAAAATGAAATATATATTTTTAGCAACGACAAACAGAAACTTCAAGAAGAAAATTTTGTTGTATATGTGTGCTGGCTAGTAAATTATACAAATTATACAATAGCGACGAGGATGATATAATAGTCAAAACAAAGATTAAAGATATAGTAAATCACATGATGAACAGATAATCATCATCAAAATATGATTTAATTAATTGAAAGAAAAGAAAGTATACATTTGTTAATGATTCTTAAGCTGTAAAGCAAATAGCAGACAAGTTGAAAAAAGCTGTTTGGTTTCGATGACTGAGAGGAACGTAAACATCAAATCTAGAGAACCTTTAAAAAAATCCTAAAATTCCTCTTTGGTATTTCCTAAACTTTTTTAAATTCTGTTTCTTTTCTTTATAACAACAAAATTGTTATAATTCAAAAAAAAAAAAAATTAACAATAATAAAACCAAAGTTACATGTAAATAAAGAAAAAATAAAAATAACAGCAAATTAAGGAGACAAAGAAACTGATAAATAAGTAAAAAAATTGTCCTAATTTTTTTTTTTTTTTTTAATGGAAAATATTTCAATATCTAACCAGACGAGGAAGGATTGTGACCGGAATGTGACCAAGGCGGCAACGGAAAATCTGACCCACTAGACTGATTTTGATTCTGCGGTGGCCGGAAAAAACCCCGTTGTTGTTCACCGAAAAGCAGAGGAAATGAAGCAGAGGAGGACGATGAAGCAGAGGAAGATCCTAATGAAAAAGATGATGATGAAGAAGACAACAATGAAGCCATTCGAGTGGACTGCAACATCTGTTCGAACAAGCTTGTGGGTTGTTGATTCTGCAACAACTGAGAGTAGTCATAGTAATCTTGGTAGTTTTGTGTCATGAAAAATGGTGGCATTGGTGGAGGAGTTGCCGTTTGCTGCGTCGGTACTAGCGGTGGCTGATCGTTATAAGTTGTTAGGGAACTCGCAATGGATGTTTGATTTGAAGGAAAGTTTTGCAATAATTGCTGTTGTTGTCGTTGTTGTTGTTGTGGTGGTGGTGGTGGTGGTGGTGGTTGTGGGACGAGTCGAACGTTTTCTGGGAAATTGAGTTTGGCCCTGTTTCCTCTGAACCTCAGAGCAGCTTCGTCGTAGGCTCTGGCGGCGGCCTCCGCCGTGTCGAATGTGCCCAGCCAGACTCTCGCCGCTTTGTGTGGGTCTCGAATCTCTGCTGCCCACTTTCCCCACGGCCTCTGCCTCACCCCTCTGTATCTTCTCCGCTGTTCTCCAGTTTCTCCGTATGATGCAGAGCTTTCTGTTGACGGTGTGGCAGCGGTGGTGGCGGTGGTGGTGGTCGGTTGTGCTGAGACGGTTGTGGGTTCTTCTGTTACTGCAAACGAAAAGAGATTGTTCAGCATGTCTAAAATTCAAGTGATTGAGATTTTGAAATAATTCGAAGGTGATTAATGAAATGACTTAATTAAACTTCTAATAAATCAACATGGAAAAAAAAAAAAAAAAAAAAAAAAAAAAAAAAAAAATCTCAAATACATGCAATAATAGATAAGTGTATAGAAATATAATTGTTGAAAAACAAAAAGGAATTTTCTTTTTATACTTTAATTATTAAAAATTAAACTGAAAAGAAAAATATAAAAGAGAAAGAAAACAATGGAGTTCTTCAAATTACCAAGAACATATATATATATATATATATATATATATATTTATATTTATAGATTTATAGATTGTTAAATCCTATGAGACAATCTGTTGCCAGATTTATACAATGTTTTAATGATGAGAACAACTATTTCCCTATAATTGTTAATATTATTATTAATATTTGTTGAGTAATTTTGAAGAATGGAATTGAATAAGAAATGAATTAATGAAGAAGAAAATGGATGATGAGTACAAACCAGTTGCACCAGAAGATGAAGAATCAGCTCTGAAATCAACAAAACCTCGATAAACCCTAGGCGCAGGCTCCATCGATTGATGAGCTCCAATATTCTCTTCATCTCTGCCTCTTTTGTGCCCAATATTATTCCACACACCATAACCAGAAGACATGGTTGAGCCAGAAGAAGCAGGACCAACAGCAACCCGATCACTGCCTCTCTGGCCCGAGACAACGTGAGTCAGAGCCGAGACCATTGCAGACATCTCTCCAGCTCTACTGTAACCCAGCAACACAGAACCGCCTGCTGTCTCATGATAATCAATCGACGTCGATTCATTTCTCTGCTGATTCTGTTCATGAAAATGAGACAATTGAGACTCTATAAGCTCCTGGGTGTAACTCTCATCTTCATCATCACCGCCACTACCGTGAGTTGTAGCCGGAAACCCGCCTGAGCCTCTTCTGTTCGCCACCTTGAGCAAGCACATGTAACCGAGCTATGAATCCTTTCGATCGATGATAATATGACAAAATAAGAAGTACCCAGATGGTTTTTTTCACAAATATAAATACCCTTTTGTGCTAGAGATTTATATACGAAGGAAATCTCATGAGCCGCCGTTACTAGAACAGTTCCTCTCTCTCTCTCTCTCTCTCTCTCTCTCTACCACCTTTCTCTTTCTTTGCTGATAATTATCAATTTTTCTTTTTTCTCTTTTTTTTTTTATAAAAAAACTGTGACGAATTTCAAAAGAAAAATAAATTTACTTATGCCGACTATGGTAGCGTTCACACAAGAAATTTGACCAGTTTTTAAATTGAAGATGTAAAACGCAAGTACTGATCGATGCATCTAGCCTCTCTGGAGCTACTAGAGAAAAATGTCAGTGATTTTGGAGCGTTAGATTGATACTGAAGAGACAGAGTTCATCTTTGAATTGAGTTCTATACCGACTTTATTATTTCGGTAAATTGGGCTAATATCAATTATTTTATTATTAGTTCATAAGAAATTGGCTACTAGCCTACTACTAATAAAAAGTAATTTGGGTAAATTAAGTACATTCCTAATGTATTTTACATGGAACATTAGATCATCTCCAGTAGTGAATTATCCGTCAAAATTTTTGACATTACTTTCTATTTCTATGTGTCATAAATTTACACTTGATAGAACCAAATCAATATTTAATAAAAATACCTGCCACTTTCTAACTTGTATATTAACTCAATGAAACTTGCATACCAAATGTTTCCGGGATTTGTTTTCTCTGGATTATTTGTTAATTGAAGCGAGAAATGTATAGAAGTGAAAAATAAAATATTTCCAAGAGTGAAAAGAGGAATATATATTCTGATAACTTTCAAAAAAGAGAACTATGTATTTTTATTTTACATGAGAAATTAATACAAATTTTAAATATGTACTGAATCAACCATAGAACGGTTGTCCAACAGAATATTTGTCCACTTAAGGTTAATATTGAATCGAGATGGTTACATTGGAAAAATATATTTGAATTTATTTACTCTAGTTAGTATCTAATTTTTTTCACAACCTAAAGCTACATCGGATTAGATATGCTGTTGGTCGTTCAAATGCTGTTGATATAACTAGTTCTTGAGGTCAAAAATAGTTTGAATTGCATAATTAATTGATTGCTGTTAGACCGGACAAAAATAATTGTGTAGATGAGTATGAACTATTTTTCACAATTTGGTGTAATATATCAAGTGGGTTCACGGATTGATTTATAAAATTATCCATTAATTAATAATAAAAAGTTAAGAATGAACAATGACTTGGTGGGCAAGTTGGTTCGAGGAGATTGCTCAGTAAAAGTAGTTGTACGAAGTAGTGGACACAAAAGGAGATGATAATACATGGTAAACTAAAAACAAAGAGTCGATAGTTGAAGTTGATCAACAAAACTGTTTGGTAGTACGTTGGGACATGTTCACACTTCACTTTGAGATCCACTTGGCAGCACAGTTATGATTGTAAGGAACTGATCAGAGATCCGGACATATCCAATAATTTTAATGTTCTTAATTCTTAATCGTAAGTTTTAACTAATTCAAAAAAGTACATCAGAATTTTCAGTCCTTAGAGAACAAATTCATAAATTAAATTAAATTAAATATATTTCAAAGACCCTTTTGTCGTCCTTGACTTTAAAATGGTCAATCAATAGAAGTGCAAAGTTGCACCCATCTTTTAAGTCATTTTAATTTGCTTTAGTTGTACATAATGTGCACAAAATCCTTATTATAGTAAGTTTCAAAATAGTCTTAATTATATAGTCGAACATAGAAAATGACATGTAAATATTCAATATTCAAGGTTTGAATTTCCTAATACATTTCAAAATAATCATAATTATTATATAGAATTGTATGTCAACATATGAGTAGCTCAACTAATAAATTGACAAGTTTAGGGTTTTGATAAATAACTCACATGTCAACGGCTCGAATCTTACCAATAGCTAAAGCTTTCATAAAAATATCTGGTCCCGGATTAATAGATATTATTATTTCTAATTGGATTATTGTTTCTCATATCATTTAACAATTCATCTATACACTTATTATCATTATTATTTTATTTTTATTTTTATTTATTAATATTATAAAAATAAAAAATAAAAAGATAAACGGTCAAAACACGTTTCTTTCTTCTTGCATGCATCTTTTTATTTATTTTTATTTTTTTCCCGATAAGCAACATTGAAAAGAAAACGAATACAATACTAGTAAAACATAAATAGAATCATTCAATTCATTTGTGTACCACCAATGTCAACTCGTTGAAAACACATTTACTGGGTCAAGCCCATAGAACCAACACTAAATTTACCAAGGCCCTACTTGGCCCATTACTTTTTCTCATTGTAACTTAATCACCCTGTTTTCGTTTTATTTCCAAAAATGATTTTGAATTCGCGTTCGGTAACCGTTTTTCATTTTATTTTCAAAATACAAAAATAAAATCAGTGTTAAAAGTGGAAAATTTGAAGGAAAAAAAAATTGTTTTTCTTGAATTTGTTTTTGTTTTCCATATGAAGTGAGTCTCATATCATTAAATACGTGGGCTACATATCAATAACATAGATTTTATTTTAATAAATAAATAAATAATTAAACAGCCTTCTTTCATCTTCTTCCTTCTTCATTCTTTCTTCTTTCTTCTTCAAATAAAAAACAAAAATAAAAACAAAACAAAAAACAAAAAACAAAAAACACAGAAACTCTTCTTCAAATTGAAGAAAAAAAAGGCAGATATTTTTTTAAAACTTTTTCTTTTCCTTCTTCGAAGATTTCGATATCACTGTGATACGAGGTAGGAAGTGGCTGCACGATCACAAGCATACAAGGCAGCAGGCGTGGCATGTGGAGACCAAGTCAGGGGTTGTATCGTGGGGAATTAAAAGGATGTCAATTGTTTTATTATTTGTTAGGTATTGTTGGTTGATTGAGTCAAGTTGTTAGTAGACTTTAATAACTCCTTGTAATCAGGAATGGTTCATGTGATCTTCCTATTTGTTTGTATTCTTTTTTATCACGTAATATAGGCTATATATTGGCCATTTAAATTCAATAAAAGGCAGGCAGAAATATAACCCAAACTATCTCTCTTCTCTCTATATTCTGACTTCTTCATTCTTTCTCAACTCAATTCTTCAATTATTGTTTTCTCTCAAATTCAACCTTATCAATGGTATCAGAGCCAAGTTCCATAGAGACTCGCGCTAAATCGAGCATGGAATTCCGCAGCGAAGTTCATGACATCCTATCCACCCATGAAACAAAATTCGACCAGATTGGGACAAGGTTCGATCAGATTGGGCCGAGGTTCGATCAGATGATGGGAGAGCTTCAAGCTCTACGCCTGCATCAAAACCAGTTGATCGCAGACCATAATCAGACGGTAACAGAAAAAGACATCAATACATTTGAGGCAAGGGGTCCATCGCACAATAGTTAGCCAGTTCACCATACCAACTACGATCGAAACTATAGTCCATCACACAGCAGTCAGCCAGTTCACCACCATACCAACTATGATCGGAACCACACCAATTTGAAACTAAATTTTCCAAAGTATGCCACCCTGGATGATCCGACAGGGTGGGTCTTTAAGGCTGAGCAATATTTTGAATTTAAGGGAGTCGAACCTTAGCAGCAAGTTCAGTTGGCCTCATTTCATCTGGACAATGTTGCGCTTCAATGGTATCGTTGGTATACGAATAACAAGGGTCCCTTATGCTGGCAAGAATTTACTAAGGCTATCCTCCACCGATTTGGTCCTTCGGACTATGAGGATCCCTCCGAAGCCTTATCACGTCTCAAACAAACATCATCAGTTAACACATACTAGGAGGCATTCGAGAAACTCTCCCACAAGGTAGATGATCTTCTAGAAAATTTCTTGGTTGGTTCTTTTGTTGCAGGATTGAAAGATGAAATTCGCTTAGACGTACACGTGAAACAATCAAAAACGATGTCAGACGCCATCAGCATGGCTGATGTCATTGAGAAGCGTAACCAACTTCAAAAAAGACCTGGAAATTATTTTCGACCAACTGCAAATCCAAATCCGAATAAGCCTCCTCCAAGTTCCACGGTGGGACTGCTTGGACCACCTCTCTCTCAACAAACAAGTCAGGCGAGTGGAAGCTTTGCTGGACCCGTACATCGGATTATGGGACAGGAGGCTCGGGAAAGGAGAGAGAAGGGACTGTGCTTCTAATGTGATTAGAAGTACACACCGGGGCATCGCTGCTCTTGTCCCCGGCTGTTTATGATTGAAGACGTTATAACAAGTGACAACATAGGAAGTGGAGATGGAATGTGATTCTTCTGCTCAGGAATCTGTACCTGAAATTTCCTTTCATGCGATGTCTGGAACCACTCACCCACAGACTTTCCATGTCAATAGAAGGGTGAAGAATAAGGAGATTACGATACTCATAGACGGTGGGAGTACACATAATTTTGTGGATCAAGCAGTGGTCACGAAATTTGGATTGCTGGTTGTAAATGATAGAACATTACAGGTCATGGTGGGAAAAAAAGAAAAAATCGAGTACACCAAGCGATGTTTGGGACTCAGTTTGACAATTCAGGGGTATACAGATAAAGCCGATTTTTACATACTTCCGGTTGCGGCTTGTCAGGCAGTGCTGGGAGTACAGTGGTTGGAGACTCTTAGACCAATTGCGATGGACTACAAACATCTCACGATGACTTTCACCAGAAAGGGAAAATCATACACATTGCATAGGTTGCGTCGGACCACTCTACAACCAATGACAGAGATAGAAATGCTCAATTTGCATGGTATGAGTTTTTTTTTACAAATTTCATTGTTGCATGTGACACCATTACAGGAGACGACATCAGAGACCAACAATTGTCACACCAAATTATTTCATGCGACACCATTACAAGAGGTGGCATCTGCACCCAACAATTGTACCACCGAATTACACAATTTATTAGAGGAATTTGCGCATGCGTTTGCGGCACCCACAGAGCTTTCACCCGCACGATCCCATGATCATCGTATTAATCTCCAAGCAAATCATGGACCGGTTAGTGTGCGGCCATACCGGTACCCACACTATCAGAAAACTGAGATCGAAAAATTGGTCCGTGAATTCTTGGATTCTGGTGTTATTCGTCCTAGCAATAGCTATTTTTCTTCTTCGGTGTTGTTAGTAAAAAAAATCCGACGAAACATGGAGGTTTTGCGTCGACTATCAGGCATTGAACAGTATCACGGTAAAGGACAAATACTGAATACCAGTCATTGATGAATTACTTGATGAGTTGCATGGGGCACGGTATTTTTCCAAGTTAGACTTGCGGGCTGGCTACCACCAGATACGAATGGAGGATACTGACATACACAAAACTGCATTTTGCACACATGACGGCTACTACGAGTTTTTGGTGATGCCATTCGGTTTAACCAACGCTTCAGCAACCTTCCAAATCCTCATGAATGATCTCTTCAGGCCGTATCTCAGGAAATTTATCCTTGTTTTTTTTGATGACATACTCATTTACAGTCAATCGTAGGCCGACCATTTACGTCATCTATATCAGGTTTTGCTTATTTTGTCAGAGTACAGCCTTTTTGCCAAGCACTCCAAGTGTCGGTTTGGTGTGATGTAGGTAGATTATCTTGGTCATCTTATCTCCGTAAGAGGGGTCGCTGTGGATCCTGAAAAAAATTAAATATGTCCAAGAGTGGCCAGTTCCAACCATGCAAAAGGGCGTCAGAGGGTTCCTTGGATTGGCTGGATACTACAGGAAGTTTGTGCGAGGTTTTGGCGTGGTAGCAGCCTCATTAACTCGTCTCTTGACTAAGGAGGGGTTCAGGTGGACAAAGGAGGTAGCGGACGCCTTCATACAGCTTAAGATAGCCCTCAGTTCTCCTCAAGTGTTGCGACTCCCAGATTTTTTGAAACCGTTCATGGTAGAGTGTGATGCTTGTGGGGTTGGGCTTGGCACAATTCTCTCTCAAGAACAATAGCTAGTGGCCTTCTTTAGTGAGGTGTTGAAGGGTACGACTCTCAATCTTTCCACCTATGAGAAGGAAATGTTAGCGGTCGTTAAGGCAATGAGAAAATGGAGACCTTATCTATTGGGAAGGCCATTCATGAATCAAACGGATCAATGCAGCCTGAAGTTTCTGCTGGAATAAAGGATCACGACTCCGGCATAGGCCCATTGGCTTCTAAAATTGTTAGGATATGACTATACGATTGTTTACAGACGTGGTAAGGAAAATCAAGGCGCCGACGCTCTTTCACGAGTGGCAACGTTTCAATTTTTGGGCATATCTCTACCAGTAGCCGAGTGGTGGTCTACGCTGCAGCAAAAGGCACTCTCTGATCCATATTATAAAAAAATTTCTAACAGCCAAAATCCTCAAATTGTCTAGCGATATGGTGTGTGGGTGCAGCAAGGACGACTGTTGTTGAGTCCCTCTTCCAACTTGATTCCGCCATTACTTGAGGAAGGACATGCTTCGCCGACCGAAGGTCATTTCGGATTCTTTAAAACTTGTGAACGAATCAGCACCAGTTTCAGTTGGCCGGGATTGAGGACGGTAGTAAAAGAGTTTGTTCATTCTTGTGATGTTTGTCAGAGATGCAAGTATGAGACCTTAAGACCTACGGGGCTGCTCCAACCGCTGTCTATTCCTCAAAAGGTTTAGATAGACATTTCAATGGATTTTGTGGAAGGTTTACCGTTGTCACAAAGGCATGATGTGATCATAGTGGTGGTGGATCGCTTGTCCAAATAAGCCCATTTCATTCCCCTAAAACATCCGTTTTCAGCCTTGACTGTAGCCAACGCCTTCATTCGCAACGTGGTGAAGCTACATGGTGTTCCAGTGTCAACTGTGAGTGATCGTGATAAAGTTTTTATTTGTTCTTTCTGGAAATCGTTGTTTCAATTACAGGGTTCTAAGCTGCTGTTTAGTTCAAGCTACCATCCACAAACCGATAGGCAAACGAAAGTGGTGAATCGGACTCTTGAACAATATCTTAGGTGTTTCACAAGTGATCAACCGAAACGATAGATGGAATGGCTGCCTTGGGCGGAGTTTAGTTACAACACTGCCATACATTCAGCCACCAAAATGACACCTTTTCAGGCTGTGTATGGTGTACCACCACCAACACTTTTGTCTTACGTACTTGATACCACCAATGTACAAGCCGTGGATGAGCTCTTACGCTCTTGTGAAGAGATATTGTGTGAGCTTAGGAAGAATCTTATTGCTGCGCAAAGCCGAATGAAATTTTATGCTGATCAACATCGCTATGATGTTACGTTTGAGATGGGCGATTATGTGTATTTGCGGTTGCAGTCGTACCGCCAGTTTTCTATGGCTTTTCGAAGTTCTCTGAAGCTTGCACCGCGTTACTTTAGACCTTACAAGATTTTGGCTCGAATCAGTATGGTGGCCTATTAATTAGAGCTTCCTTCTGGCTCTCAGATACACGACATATTCCATGTTAGTTTGCTAAAGAAGAAGATTGGTACGGGTGATTTAGTCGGAGTAGTTTTGCCATCAATGTCTGAGAACTCCAAATTGGTTCTGCAGCCAGCTGCTTTCTTAGATAGACGTATCATTCGGAAAGGCAAATATCGGCCTAAGACAGAGATTTTGGTGCAGTGGGAAGGGGCACCACGTGAAGATGCTACTTGGGAGAATTTGTCGCGTTTTTCTAAGACCTATCCCGAATTTGTCCTTGAGGACAAGGACCCTTGAAGGAGGGTGGATTGATACGAGGTAGGAAGTGGCTGCACGATCACTAAGCATACAGGGCAGGAGGCGTGGCATGTGGAGACCAAGTTAGGGGTTGTATCGTGGGGAATTAAAAGGATGTCAGTTGTTTTATTATTTGTTAGGTATTGTTGGTTGATTGAGTCAAGTTGTTAGTTAGTAGATGTTAATAACTCCTTATAATCAGGAATGGTTCATGTGATCTTTCTATTTGTTTGCATTCTTTTTTATCACGTAGTGTAGGCTATATATTGGCCATTTAAATTCAATAAAAGGTAGGTAGAAATATAACCCAAACTATCTCTCTTCTCTCTGTATTCTGACCTCTTCATTCTTTCTTAACTCAATTCTTCAATTCTTGTTTTCTCTCAAATTCAACCTTATTAGTTCTTCTGCTCCTCCATGGCCATTCTTCTTCTTTTTCTTCTCTTCTTTTTCATCATCTTCTCCTTCTTACCATGAGACTCCAATGAAATAGCAGATCTTCTTCTTCTCTGCTCCTCCAACGCCGATACAATTCAAGAATAGAAACAAAATCATGCACAAACCAATGGAGGAGTCCACGCATATCTCATATGAATTAGATCTTCGAAAAATATCAGCTAATACTTAAAAGAAAAAAGCATCTTTTAGCTTAAATAATCCAATTTTCACAACACCAGATCCAAATCGAAAAAAGCTTTCAATCGAAAGACTTTAATTTTTTTAGTAAAAAATTAATATTTATTTATTAATTATAAGAAATTTAAAAAAATAGGAAAATTACGATTTTTGATATTTTCCAGTTAATCTACCAGACGCGTTTTTTCCGTTTTCAATTTCAGAATTCAGCTTTTATTAAATGCTATCAGACGGGTTTTCAGATTTTGAAACTGAAACCAAAAATACTGTTTTCATTTTCATTTTTCTTTTCGAAAAACAGTCATGAAAAACGCTTACAGGACGGCCCATAATATTTTTTAGAAGCTTGAGTGGGACCGGCGTATATAACCCAATCCACTACAAACACGTGGATGAAATCATTACGGAAATTTTTTTATTATGGTACCACGTGACATATTTTGAAAATAGGAATTTGGATTCTCTTTTGATTTGATCTTTTCCCTGATCTCACATAATCTCATAACACATAAATATTGTAATTAATGGGTGGTTAAGATTTGATTGGTTTTTACAACCACTTTATTAATAACCAATCACATACTTTAAAAAGGTCAGAAAAAAGATCAGATTAGCAAAGAATCCAAATCCTTTAGAATTTTGAAAGGGGTAGACTCAAACCAATAATCTCATAGTATATGTGTGAGGGACAGTAAACCATTGTGAAAAGGACAATGTTTGGGTACTGACCCCACCAATAGAGTGTTGGCACGTGGTCCATTTGAAAGAATGTAAAGAGATAAATGTAAAAAAAGTGAAAGAAAAAATACCACATGCCAACACTCTATTAATGGGTTAATATCTTAGGTACTGACCAGTCAGTACCCAAACATTATATCCTTATGAAAACCTCAAGACACTAAACCATTGTGAAAAAGACAGTGTTTGGGTACTAATCCTGTCAATAGAGTGTTGGCACGTGGTCCATTTTAGAAGAATACAAAAAGATAAATATAAAAAGTAAAAAGAAAAAAAAAAACACAACGTGCCAACACTATATTAGTAGATCAGTATTTTAGGTACTGACCAATCAGTACCCAAATATTATATCCATATGAAAATCTCATGAGATATTTTATTTATGGTAATCAAAGTTCGGCTGAAATGGAACTAACAAAATTGAATTCTTGGATATAATAAATTTGATAGCTTTATGATTCGGTGGAGGTCGGCTGTATGTTGGAAAAGGATAATGATAAGTAAGAAAGAAGTTGATGTCAAGTTTGGACTGTGGTCAACTCTTTAAAATCACACGTGGAAAATTAGTAGGTACGGCTCTGGAAGATCTAGATCAGTAGAGTTAGGTCCCACTTAGTGCCTATAAAGTGTCTCACTTTTGTCCGGTTGTTACAATGTTCGGAGTCCATTTTTGCTCTCTTTCTACATGAGGGAAGTATTACCTTCTTTCCAAAAAGATGACATGTATTTAAAAAGGGGTATTAGATAAATTTACCTATCTATAGATACATATTAACCATTTAAAAGAGGATAATGGTTACTTCTCCTGAAGGGGGTGAACAAAAGTGTTCTTCCACGTCCTTACATTTCTTTATAGGCTCTTTTTTAACAACCTAAATGTGACTTATAATTTGGATAAACAATGACTTGTATTTTCATACAAGTAATAGAAAATTGATTTTTAAATAAATAAAAAATTATCATATTGAATGGTCAGCGAAGGTGTTATGAAATAGCAAATTTATAAATAATTACATACAAAAAAACATCTGATTTTACTTAGTTCAATATCCACTAAACGTACCATCACTCAAATTTAACTATTAAATCGGTGTTTACAAGGGTGAAGCACACATTCTCTCTCATTCACTCATAATATCATTTTCTCTTTGTTATCTTGAAACCCTAACAATACAAGAGATTAAATACTAAAAAAATTAGGATAAAATTATCACTCCAAAAATAAAACGGGAAACCACTTCTGAATAAAACAAAAAACAAAAATTGTGTTCAGGTGGTGTTGGCCCTTACTCCTTGTGACCTAAATATGAAGCTTCACCCCTGATGCATCAAGCATCACTACTATGTTAACGTAACACAATATTATCGATTTAAGCTTTACAACCTCATCAATTTCTACATTGATGATCTAAATATATGTTCTCACGATATTTAAATATTTTTTTATTCATTAATATCATTAATCATCGTTTAAATATAAATTGACATGTATTCCAATAAAAGTCGCTATAGCAATAATTATTGGATAAGTCTCACACAATTTTTTTCAAACTTAAATAATAAATTTTCAAAAATTTAAAAGACTAATTAACATAATTACTAATATTTGACTTCTTACCAAAATATTTTCACATAAACATGCCACGTGCATGCAATACCGCAATCTTTTAAAGAATTAAGATCTAATATAAGATCACAATATCTATATTTTGAAATAAAGCATATTTTTCACAAGGGGATAATTTATAAATAAATAAATAAATAAGGACAGTTAACTTTTCCAAAAAGATTTTTAAGATACAGATCACAAATATTTTGAAAATAAGAGCCATGAAAAAGGGGGAAAAAAAAGGGAGAAAAAGATCAATAACATGTTTTTCACAAGGGATAAAGCTTAATTATCAAATATTGTAGAATTAAACCAAAGTAATTATCTTTATTTATCCATTTAGATATTAGACTGAACTTATCCTTTAGTTAATTCCTATTTATCATTTGATAGGATAATCAGATAGTTATTATTATTATATTTTTATTTGATTGTTATTATCAATAAGAGGTTTGATGTTATCATTTTATCTTATCTCAGTTACTATAAATAGTTGATCTCAGTTCATTATTAATTAAACATCAATTCAATAAACAGGTTCGTGAGATTTTACAAATATTGTTATCTAAATCTTCAACTTGTGACGCTCCCAAAGCCCCACCCCCGATCTCTGAATTCTGATGTGAGTGACAAAAGTTTCAAGATGACATGCTTACTGACTTGATGGTGGGGCATGTTTTCCCATATTTATTTACTCTATTTAATAATTAAGTTTAAGGTTAAACCATTTATACGGTACAACACTTTCCTAATTTTATATTACTTTTTGAATTACCAGAAACCCCACAATATTTTCTTTTATTATTATTTTACATTGAATATTTTTCTAATGAAGTTTGAAATGATAGGAATTACACCACAAATTTTTCTACTTTAAATTATACAAATTTTAAATGATAAAATGATGTATCATGTGCGATTAGGTAACCATCCTCTTACTACACAAATTCATCTTCGCCAAGTAACTTCCATAAAAATATTGCTAGTAGCTCTTTACTTTTGACCACATGAATATTAAAATTGAATAAATGTACGAGAGATTTCATATTTGAGAAAAATTATACTCAAAGGTAACTATATATATATTGTATATAATTTCATTCTAATTCCTATGTTTTTGTAATTTGTCTCCTTTATAAATATATTTACCATTTTTATCGCTTTATTCCTCCTTTATTCAAAATCCATCACTTTGATCATTCCATTAGTTCATGGTTAGTAAAATATAAAAGTTATATGAGTATTTCAGTCCTATAGCATATTATCAACATATACATATGAAAATTTATGTATATATACATATATTTTAATTTTTCATATGAGGATGTCCTGATAGAATTATATAAGGATATTAAATGTGAGTCACTCGTTTTACATACTTTGACTTGGTATGTATGCACTTGTCAAATCACTTTTATAAATGAGTGGCTCATATTCAATATTCTGATAAAGTTATATAAGGATGTGTGATAAGAACGAGAACGTGTATATATATATATATATATATAAAAGACATCAAAGAGTAAAGTTTGGTGGGTTGATGAAAGTGCAAGTGTCAAACCACCAAGGCAATGAAATTTATGCAATCTAATGATAAATATTAAAGATTATCGAATTGCATTTAATTACATTTATACAACTCAATGGCTAATAAATGTCCCGATAACATTAATGTATCAATAAATTATACAGATGTTAATTAAATTTAGATGGAACGCATAAATATGATTAATTATTTGTTTATTAGTACTTTGCGCCATCAAATTAAATTATAAAATGTAAAACATATAGAACCTTTTTGTCGACTGGCTTTTCAAGGAGGACGAATTTATCAAAGTTTGGAGGCGAAGGAAGAACATGTTCCCATTGGTCTTATCTTATAGGTCATACCTCAATGGATTAAAATATTTCAAGAAATTAAGGCACGTTATTAATTGATTTATTTTTCAATTTAAATGCATTTTTAGTTTTAACCAATTTAATATCTATTTGTTTTTTAGATTAGGGATATTTTTTTGTCAAAACAGCATATGCTTCTAGACTTCTAGTCATCTTTTGTTTCAATTAAATATTTGAATCCTATTATCTACTACATTTTAGTTTTAAAAAAATAAATTAAAATCTGCTAAGTTACTTTTGATCTCATTCTATTACTTACATTTAAATATGTTTAACTAGTAATTATACAGCACTAAAATTTTCATGGTGCATTCATGTTTCATTCTTATTCAAATTTCTTTTAGAAAGATATATGAGAAATACAATATAAAAAAAATTTCATTATTATAATATTTGTTAATTCACGTTTTCTATTTGTAATTTCATATCATTGATAAATAGAGAAATAAATATTCATCAATTAGTATGCCCGTTAAATAAAATCTTCATTAATTTATATATCACTATTGAAAAACTATCAGTTGTACTTAAATTCATATATGATAAAACTTTATTAGATGATGTATGGAATGATTTGAAAAAAAAAATAAAAGAAAATGATGAAAAAGGATGGTGACAATCAAACTAGCTACAATTGGACAAAACATGCCTAATTTTGTATGTCGGCAATGCTAGTACATGATTAAGAAGAAATTTAATTAAAACCAAATAATTTTTTTAAGTAATAAAGATTAACTATAATTAATGTTATGTACAAATTATTATTATTATTATTATATATATAATATGAAAAAAAAAAATTAAAATAAAATTGGGTATGGGTTAGTGGGACAGATTGCCAGAAACAAGTTAGGTTCAATGTTTTCAGATCTCAAAAGACCAAATAAAACAACAAAAATAATAAAAATAAAAATGAGTACTAACACGACTCTCTACATATTTTATTTATCTATGCCCTAAAACGTGGGTAGTTGCCAATACCACAACCTATATATATATATTTTGTAATTATTTTAATGAATTATAAGGTTTTGTAGCATATCCCATATTATAGAATCTTTGAAATTTTTATTATTATATTGGCTTAATTTTAATATACAAGTATCCAACTATGTCATATGTGCAATCTCAGTCAAGTTATGTGAACTTGAAGTGTTAATTAAGATATATATAAATATTTATATAAATGAGGGGTGTGTGAGACTTAGCCAAACTCGTTTTCTATACAAGATCTGTATGATTAAAAAAAAAAAAAACAAGGAAACTTCTTTTTAAAAAAAATAAAAATAAAAATAAAATTCAGTACATAGTGATATTAAATGAAAAAGAAAGTATATATAGACACAAGCGTGCATGCGCGCGGTGGAAATGATGATAAAGATCGAAAATATTGTTGCTTATTTTTGTGATTGGACCTCTCATTAATCTAAGGAGGAGGTGACTTTCATAGTTTTTGTTATTTTGTATGAAAACAAAGAAGGGATTTTGAGTTTAAATTCTCTTGAGAAACTATTTCTAAAAGTTAACATTCTATTCCCATCTTTTTGGCAAAGAAATGTGAACATCGAGACAACTTAATTATATAAACAATTACGTGTAACTTAAGCATAAAGATATTCGGTAAGATGCATGAATTTTACATATTCCATTTCCATTTTACCTTTTATTTATTTATTTTTATTTTTATTCTCTATATATAATAATAATAATAATAATAATGTAAGAAATATTCTACCTAAATTCCCTATTAAATGTAGGAGAATACAAATAATTATTATTAATATATATATTTGACAATATTTATTAATACTGAAAAGCTTACGACATTGGTAAGATTCAAACCGCTGATCTGAGAATCATTTGTTTAAATCCCAATATTTATATCAATATTATAACAACCCAAAACAAAATTATGACTTTGTCAAAAGAAGTAATTATAATTGTAATTTATGATTAAAACTTGATAAATTACAAAAATGACATGACATGATATTCTCATTGAAAAAATATATGTGGTCAAAGAGGTAGTAGGATTAAATTAAAATTTAATCTGTAAACAAGTAATCAATTATTCAAGGCAACTATAATTGTTATTTAACTAAAGAAAATTAAATTGTTCGATCAACTACTTTTCATAGTTAAACGTGCAAATTGTGTGCTGATTTTCTTTGCCTCATAGTTCAAGTTCATTGAATGCCATCACTTACCTTTCATTTGCAATTGGTACTTCTTAAAATTTACTATACAAAAAGTGTGCTACTTTTTCTTTTCATCTTAATTAACACACTTTGTGTTATAGTGTCACTTTTTTGTTTGTCTTCAAAACATAATTAAAACAGTATAATTAGGTATATTTATAATTTGATAATTTTTTATAATCAATTTCTGCCTATGAGATTTATCTTTTGTTATACTGTGAATTCTTATATATATATATATATATATATATATATATTAAATGGAATCTTCTTGAAATTAATAAGTAGAATGAGTTTTTCTATCCGATAACATTTTAAGTTTAATTCTTACTGATTATAGATAGTGTTGTAATAAATGTATTCCATATGAATAACCCAATTTGAATTTGGGCCAAGTATTTGAACCTGAGAGATTGGTGTCACTCTCTCCAGCAAATATCTCATCCAAAGGTGGGAATGTCAAATCCTAGAGTCCCATATGAATCCGTAATTTGTCGTAATTTTTTAAAATTTGCTATGTAATTTATTATTTTAATTTTTTTTTTTAGAAATATTACAATAATTAGGAATTTAGGGAGGGAGACAGACTCGAACCCACAATCTCATGACCCGTGTGGACCCACTTAAAAAAATTAAAATAGCAAAGAAAAATTTAGATTAATTAAATAATTAATTTTAATTCCTAGTCAAAGTATAAAAAATATTTTTTCTTTCCAATTATTATTTAAATTGAAATTTTAGGGTTATTATTAAATATAGATAATAAGATTTTAGGAGTAATCCAATTATTATTTAATCCAATTTTAAAAGTACAAAGTAACAATATAATTAAATGAATTTCATTAAATTTATCTGAACATTGTATTAATATATTTTGAATGAATCAACTTTAATATAAGAATATCTTTATAATTTAATTAGCGTTCACATGTGCGTTTCATGTTTCTCTTATAAATTAATTTGACTTTTTAAAAATAAAATAAAATATTGTAACATATTTATTGAGAATATACATTTTATGGAGATGTCTCGTTATGTCATTCTAACTAGGCGATGTCGATATTCATAAAATAAAATAAAATAAAATAAAATAAAATTTCTAACCTGCCTTAGTCTTCAATCTTGTACAAGAGGCAACCCATTAAACCAACCTCATCTTATCTATTTTAAATATTAATTTATGTGTTAATATTAATTAATTGGCAAAATTTACTAACCTATCTTGAGATTAGGCCTAATTGCATCTGGATGAACCTTTTACCTAATATTACACGAACCTCTTATGTCGTCAATTGACTTCTGGCAATCATACCTGTTGACCAACTTTATGATACAAAATGACTCAAATTCCCAAGATATTTTACTTATTATTTTAATATATTTTTTCAAACAATTAAATTTGTTTCAAATTGAGTAAAATAAAATAACCACTCCACCTGCGGTGGAGTCATTTGATCCTCTTAGAGGAGCGTGGAGAGTAGATATGCGAGGAGTTGATTTGCTAGCTCATATTATTAGTAATGAAGAAGTTAACGACAAAGGAAGTTTGTGCTATTTTAGACAAAGGGTCAGTTGCAATTGCAATTATGCCTAAATTCAGGGAGTTAATTTGTGCAATTTCCCCTAATCTACTATTTCAAATATGTTTCATTGTACTTCAAAAACATTTTTGAAACAAAAATAAAATATACCAAATTAGAGTGATTAGTTTGTTTCCTTTTCTTTAATATAATTTGAAGTCAGTATAGTAAAAATATTATTTCAGATAAGTGTAACTGTACTATTTTTGAATGTAGGTGGGGATGCATAGATATTCAACCTTCGGACAATAAGACAAAAAACACAACAATTCACTGAAAATTGCAAAGGGTCATCATCTTGAAACTTCACTATCATTTCATGGACTTGCCATTTGTCATTTGTCATTTTTCATTTGTCTTGTATTGAAATATTAGTCTTCGGAAATTAACAAGTCTTTCATATTTGTCCTCATCTTCATATGATTCATGACCTATTGAATATATCAGCTTACAACTTGTTAAAAAGTAGAAAAAGTAGAACAACTTTTTTCACGCCGAAGATAATTATTGAGTATTACAAGTAGAACTGTGTAATTATCTCGATCTTAATAGTAAAATGTGTTTGGACCAACCTTTCTACCATTTTCCTTTAAGCTAAAGAAAACACATGAAATTAAAATTAGCAGATTTTCTCAAGAAAATTGTGAGGCTCAACTGTAATAGACATGAAAAGTTGGAATTTCGATAAGTTTTGTATACTAGCAGAATCCTAGTATCCAGATTGTTTGAACTTTGATTCACGTAAATAAGTAAATCTAGCTTTCCATGTGAGGTGGTAATTTGTGTTCATTCCATTGCAACTCATCAATCACTAAAGAGCAATGTGACGATGTCAATAAAATATGATTCCCATCGAGTTAAAAAGTAGAATAAAAATCTTTGTAATAATAAGTCGAAAATAACTAAGTTGATTAGTCTAAATTAACTTAAAATTTAGAATTAAATTAGTGACTTCAATTTTTGTCTATCTATTTGTAATTAATTCATTGGTGGAGAAGAATAGTAAATGATAACTCTTATATTTAAACCAAGTAATTAAATTGATGAATTTTGAAATCACACAATTTAAATCAAAATTTTAAGTTTGATATAATTTGACACTAATTATAATGCCAAAGAAAGAAATTATTTATCAGAAGTACGTACGAATCTTATAGGTTATTGAGATTAAGTAAACACAATTTAAAGAATAAGTGCGTACTAATCTGAACAGATTTCAAGATAACAGTAATGCTACACATCCCACGTAAAATTCCACTTTTTTCATCCCATTACATATGGCGTATGAGGTGTCAAATAGTTAGTGGATACATAGGTTAAGTGATATAAATCATCATTAATGTGTATTCACTCACAATTTGACACCTCACATACCACATGTAGCGGGATGAAAAATATGAGATTTTAGATGGGATGTTTAACATTATTGTCAATATAATATTAACTTAGGGATAATAATATCCGGTAGTTTCGATAACAGCAACAAGTATTTCAAAATAATAATAATAAATAACGCAGCATAGTTAAACAAACTGTAATAGAAGTCAAACTAGTTAACAAGTAAGCTTTTTTATTTGACGAAGTAAAAAAATAAAAATTGATTTACTTTGTAAATGTATTAACATCAAGTAATTTAAAATAAAAACATTAAACAGTGACTAGAAAATCTATTATGTTGAACAGAGATTCAAACTGAGTCTCACCGTAAATTTGAATGTAGAATAATTTGTCCGATCTAGACTTTGTAAAGATTCATATTCCTTTTTCATGAAGTTGATGAAAAGAAGATATATATCTCAAAGAAATTAATGATGATTTCAAAAATGTACTATCTTCATCACACACCTTTGACTATGATAGAATGGCTCCAAATATTATATAGAAAAAACTTGATCCCATAGACCATTCTATGATCATATTCATGGCGGCGCAAGTCATTTTGATTCGCTAGCTACACTTGACAGTTTCCAATTGCCATCACCATCAAATCATTCCCCAATTAATTACATCAATCATTTGAGAATATATATATATATAAAAGATGGGAAATACTAACTTTTTCTGCTAAAATATAGTATTATAGTGCAATCATGCAAACTAGATTTACAACCATAACATGCTGACCCTGACAACAAAATATTCTCACAAATGGTGCTCTATTTCTCACCCCGGCCAATTGGAAAAATAAAAAATGCTAGAAATCTATGTCTTTTCAAAGTCATTAACCCAATAAATCTTAATATTCTACTTTCTCTTATGTCAACCTTCAATATTTAGTTTTCTTCGCAATGAGTTTCAAATTTGACGGCATAGTTGACTAGCATAAAAATTCATATGTAGAAAATAAATTAAATGAATAACACCAAAAATGGCAGAGCAACATGCAATGTTATGAATATACAAGGTTACCTGATAAGCAGACAACAGCCAAAAAGAGGTGCCTGAAATACCTCAAGATTTATAGACTCACTTAATTACATTGCTCGGTCTTCATCTCTCAACAAACCATCTCGTCCATTCTGCTGTGGTGATAAGCATATTTTATATACATTTATTACCTCTTAATATATTTTTGTAATTAGTTACCTTTTCTGTTAATTAAACCTATTTTCTTGCAAAACAGGAATTTCGTGGATTGAGAAGAGAAGTTAATTTGCGTTGTGACTTTTTGTAAACAGTTCAGCTGCCATAAAGATTTGAATCATCACACGTGGGCTTCAAAACAATAGCCCATATACATTGCTTTGCATTGGGCCTGTCAACTTCCTACAAAAAAGAGAACTTGTGATATAATTTGGAAATTGGAAGAGAAGAGAACACGTGGAATCAAAGATTTTGGCATCATAATAGGGCGCGTCATGTAACGATTTTCAAAATTGTTTTTGTTTTTGTTTTTCGAAAATAAAAACAAAATTGAAAACAGTATTTTTGGTTTCAATTTCGAAATTCAAATATGCGTCCGGTAGCATATCCTGGAAGCTGGATTCCGAATATGAAAACATAAAAAACACGTCTGGTATCATTTTACAGACCAAAATTAATGAGTGAAATTTTTTATTTTTTATATTGGTCAGATTTTTTTAAATATAATTTAAATGAACAATAATTAAAATCTTTATAACAAAATCGCAAAACAATAAAATCTAAAAAAGAGAAAAAAAATCTTTAAATATATTTTGGTCAGATCTCGACGGAAGGAAGAGAACAGTGGCTCGGCGGAAGGAAGGAAGGAAGCAAATTGGTGGAATAAGAGAAGAAGACAGCAGATCGGCGAGCCGACCGAGAAGAAGAAAAAAGCATATCGGCGAGCCGATGAGAAGAAGAAAGAAGAAGACAGCGAGAAGAAGGAAGAAGTAGATCAACGAGAAGAAGAAGAAGATGATCCCGTCAAAGGAAGAAGAAGAAGATCTCAGCGAGCAAGAAGAAAAGAAGAAGAAAATAAAGAGAAGAAGAAGATGTCAACCAAAAAGAAAAAAGAAGAGAAAAAGGAAAAAAAAAAGTTTTTTATTTATATTGAAAAACAAAACGAAAAACAAAATGAAAAACATTAAAAAGTTGTTTTGGAAATTTTTCACTTTTTAACACTGTTGTTGTTTTTGTTTTTGTTTTTGTTTTTGTTTTGAAAATAAAATGGAAAACAAAATGGAAAATGGTAACGAACACGTATTCGAAATCAGATTTGGAAAATGATAACGAAAATGGGTCTGTAAAAAGATACAGGACAGGCCCTTACATTCAACTTTTAAGGTGCGTTTGGTACAAGGACAAGACAGGACATGGCGGGACAAGACAGTTGTTCCGTACTGTGTTTGAAATGTTTAGACATAACTATTAATTTTACTGTTATACATTTGGTATGGCTAGTACAAGACGGGACAAGAGATTCAAATGGCCAGAGTGCCCCTCATATAATATGTATATATATGAGTGAGTCTCTCATGAGGGATCCTTTATTTTAATTTTGGTAAGGATCATGATGAAAACATATCGATTTTAATAAAATTAAATCTGAATTTTTTTTTTGTAGATAATGAGTTCATTAAAATCTATCTATGAACAAAATTTGAGAATTTTTCGAATACTAGAACTGTTTTACTTGAATTTTCCTATATTTCACCTATTTTTCGATACTTTTATATTTAACAAAATTTGGATAAAATAGTTCTAGTACTCAGAAAATTCTCAAATTTTGTTTATAGGTAGATTTCAATGAACTCATCATGGACAAAAAAATTCAGATTAAAATTCATTAAAATCGATGTGTTTTCATCATGGATCTTACCAAAATTAAAATAAGGAATCCCCAATGAGAGACTCACTCGTATATATATATATATATATATATATATATTCCAGAATAATTTACTTTCAACTCGGACTCAAATAATTCATTCAATAATATTATATATATTATATAATATAATATATATATATATATATATTATAATAAGGACTATTCTTGAGTGCAACATTACACCATACAATTTTGAAAAATAATCCACGTCATTATAATCTCAACAATTGATTGCTTTTAGACAAACATCCAATAGTCATGACTTATTCTCTTAATGCATGCATAGGAATCCTAATATGACCTACTAAGCAAGTCACTCCCCACTCACTAAATTAATTGACCATTTGTTCTTCACTCCTGTCAATACTTACCGTTGTTCTTCTTTTTACTTCTAGCCATAAACATCTAATCTCTTACCTTTTTTCTTCTCTTTTTCCTCTATATATCTCTTCCAACCTTAACGTTCTTTAGTTCTTCATATATCCATAATCCACACAAGTCACACAACACACTTTATATATATTTCTTCCATCAGTTGTCGCTCTCCTCAATAGACTAGAATCGTTTCTCATTTTTCGTATAAAAATCTTCAACTCTGACCCATTCTTTGCTGCTTCATCAGGTGCGTCTACACCATAGTTGTTTGGGTTACTTGGCTACACATTCCTTGATGTGTGATACAATAATTTCTATATTTAGTTTTTATTTTTTATATCTATAATTAATCGTCTGCACTATTAGTGATTCCTCGTATCAATGGTGTTTTAATGTCTGTTTTATATAGTATTTAGGTTTAAACCGAAAATAACATCTTGTTACTTTGATAAAAACCGGTTGTTGCGATTTAAATACTTTAATGGAAATCACATAGAAAACATAACCATTAGATACAAATACATTCGACACTATTATAATTATCCGGTCACACATACAGTTCTATAATCCATTTTATTGTACTGCAATTACTGTTATTATAAAATAATCATAACGTACGTATTCTAATTATTCCTTTTGATAATCATATGTTGGTCTTTTTTTAATTTGTTTTTATTTATATAGTAATGGAAACTCCTGGAGGGGAAAGTTCGGTTAACACCAATGATGAATTGAATAAATTTGAAGTGTCCCTAGATATGGACTCTTCTGCTGCTGATTCTGTGCCTTATTCGTCTTTGGATAGAACTTTAAAAGAAACTTGTGGTACAAAGATGTCATCGTAATGAAATTTGATTTGATGGAAGACGAAGGGGAATTTTATCATGGTTATTCTAGGGTAGTTGGGTTCGTGTAAGATTGTTCAACAAAATCCATGACAGTGATAGAATAACCAATAGAGTATGTGTCTGTGAGAAGGAAGGTTTTCGACATAAGAAGTACATGTGCAAAACAAATTCGGAACGCAGACCAAGCCTGTAGACAAGAGTGGGTTGCAAAGCTCATTTCTCTGTTGGCTTGGACCGTAATACTAACAAGTACAACGTAAGGGCATTCGAGGAAAATCATTGCCACAAACTAGCAACGTTTCATGAGGTTGCTTGGGTAGGATCTCACATAAACATTAACGCTAAAGACTTATCCCAAATTGATGCCATGGGAAAGTGTTGCATAAGACCTTGTTTGACATATGAATACATGGTTAACCAGGAAGGTGGTTATTCCAAAATTGGATTCACACATAAGGACATGTACAACCGAATTGATGTGAAGAGGTGAAATTAAGCTTTTGAAAGCGATTCACATGCCACACTTATGTATTTGCAGTCAAAGGTGTATTCTAAAACCAATTTCTATTGTAGGTTCATCACAAACGAGAAAGATAGGTTGGTTAATATATTTTGGAGGGACTCACATTCCCTATTCGAATACCAGTGCTTCTGAGATGTTCTTGTTTTCGACAGCATTTACAAGACAAATGTCTATGCCAAGCCTTTGGTCCTATTTGTCGGTGTAAACAACCACTGTGCGACTTGTGTATTTGGAGTTGCACTGTTGTCAGATAAAAATGTTCAACTGTACAGATGGGTCTTTAATACTTTCATGGAATCCATGGGCCACAAACATCCCATTTCTATATTGACCGACGGAGACGAAGTAACGCGATAAGCCATCGACGAGATATTTCCCAACTCACGGCACAGGAAATGTGGATGGAACATATCCAAGAATGCATCCACTCACCTTCACAAAGAGGAGAAGAAATCACCATTTTGATACTTATTGTATAAGCAACTAACAGATGACGAATTCGAGGAACTTTGGAACGAGATGTTGGAGCAGCATGGTCTAGAAGAAAATGATTGGATGAGTAGGATGTATGAGAAGAAGCACAGGTGGGCGGAAGCATATTTTAAGTGTAAATGCCTCACTTTTTTATTGGCTTATTTCATGACAAAATCACATTGGGGTTAAAATATGTAAGGGTAGCTTAGGATTGAAGAATCCTCCTCAAATGCCATTGGACCTCATTATGGACTTCATGTGCTTCAAGGAAGGTAGCTTTCTTGTATTGACTCTTAATTGAAGAGATTTAGATTGCACACACACACATCTCATACATTTACATGTCTTGAATATCCTTGTGTGTTTCTAGTTTGATTCTTATGCATGTCATTCACTCTCCTCTCATATGCACAACTTGCATATAGACTAGGTGTGACTTGGTGCTTTGAAAAGAGAAGTTTTTCTCTTACCACGGTCGGTACCGCCATGTGTACCGCCTCTGGTGCACATGCATACATCGCGGTTCAAGTCAGTTGCAACCGCTGTTCTTTTATGCCTTGCGTACTGTGGTCGGTGCACCATGCCTCTAGAGCGGTCCCCGCCACGTTAGTTCTCAGCGCCTACAAGCTTGGCGTATCGCAGCACAAAAACCCTATTTGTACCGCGGCACGAGCAGTAGTCGAGGCGACCGTTGGTTTTCCAATTTGAAAAATGACACCACTTCACTTTGAGGCCTCTATAAATATGTTGCTTTCTCTTCTTAGATAACCTAGAGCTCAAGGATTTAGATCACCTATAAATAGCTATAATTTGTCGATATATATAAATCTTTTCAACTAACGGATCTTAGTGACATATTCATATAGATCGTGACCTAATCTTACATGATCACATCATATATGGTGCCTCCATTCTCATAACACCATATGAGTAGTCTAGGATAAGACCATCGTACAATACGGAATGAATCACAGTTGTAGATTAATCACAAATAAAGTACCCAACTTTATTTGCTTTTTACAGACTCTTTAGATTGCATGTCTCAAACTAAATTACTTTGTATATAATATTCATATACTTAGTTTGAGATTACATCTAGCAATCTTGGATGTTAGCATAGATAATATAAACGTATGAATTAATTAATTTGAATGAAATAACTACTTATTTTATTATCGAATTTATAACATTTACAAATTACAAGCTTTAAGGCATAAATCCCAACAATTTTGCCATGGAATAGCCAAAGGGGGAGATTGTAAGGTTTTAGATTTATATTGGTTTGATTCCACTGCAAAACTCTCTTTATTTGTAATGGTTAGTTGCTTAGGTGATTCTTGGTTGAAAGGAGTTTCAAAGGAGAAAATCAACTTCTCATACAAAAATCGTCTTCAAGAGAAAAAATGCTTACTTGGATGCTAAGGTATCAAGATACTTCTTCCTTTTGCAAGGCGCTTGCAAGGTGTAAGCGGCTAAGCGCACACACACACATTTCATATATTTGTGTCCCTGCATTGTTGCGCTAAACGCACACACACATTTCATACATTTGTGTCCCTACATTGTTGCGCTAATCGCACACACACACTGAAACAAATAATACACGTGTCTAAATATACTTAGAGGGGGGTGAATAGTTTTTAATCAAATTAATCACCAATTTTTTCTTGATTAGTCAATATTCAATAATCACCCAAATTCACAACAAAATAAATCAAGTGTAAAGTGCGAAAATTAAATAACACTTGATTTTTACGTGAAAACCTTCAATAAGGAAAAACCAGGAGCTATTATGCTAGCCACACACGGTCACCAAAATCCACTATATGAATAAAAGGTTACACCTTCAAGTGATACATAGACTCTCACTTTAGACAACCTCAGGCTATGGACACTACCAGTCACCCTTGGTTCAATCCCTAGAGATATCCCCCGATCCACTACTCTTGGTATGTGCACCTCCTACTCTACCTGCATGCCTTTTACAATGGCACTTGACCCACTTGCTTGTGCACTAAGCAACTTAGCCACAAAACTTAATTCTCAATGAAGAGATCAATAACCTATGTGAATATGCAATGATATTTAAGATGCAAATAATGCTAGGTTACAATAAATGCTATGTCATGACATACAACTTAGCTATGTAAAGGATAATCAATCCTAGATACAATAGCTATCGCAAACAATCTCAATTAATCAATGGGATATACTAGCTAGATGTTATATAAACGTGAAATCCTATCTATCACAATATAACAACTCAATCAATCAATACAATAATCTCAATCTTGTATATAAAATCTAATCTAGATGCATACAAGTAATAAAGGAGATTTCTTGTTAAGTAAGACACTAAAATGTGAAACAAATAATGCACGGTGTGTATAATATTAATCTAGAGGGGGGGGGGGGGGGGGGTGAATAAATTTTATTAATTTTACCCAATTTTTATGCAATGTCAAGATTACAAAAATACCTCTAGCAAGTCAATAATACAAGCATGTGTAATAAGGTGCGGAAATTAAATAACACTTGATGTATATATGGAAACCCAACCACTGGGAAAAACCATGGGGTGTATAGTGCGCCACACTCGGAACTCGAAATCACTAATTGAAATGAAGTTTACAACATATGTAGAACTCGTATAACATTCCGGTCAATAACCCCCCACTTCTACCATGCGGGCCTTTGAAAGTGAGTCTATTGTAATTTGCTTGAGACCTAAGCAACCTTAGCCCCAAGTCTTACTTCTCAATGAAGAGATATAAAACCTATGTGAATATATGAAATACTCAAAATGCAATGAGAGCTAGGTTAACCCTATATGCTTATCTAGGATGATAAAATATCAATTTAGGCAATCCTAGATATCAATGGCTAGATGACATGTTATAAAGCTTAGCTAATCATAGATTAAGCAAACCTAGATAGCTATCATAATACAACACTCAATAATATCAACACAACAATCTCTATCTTGAATTTTAGAATTTAATCTAAGAACAAGCAAGTAATCTAAGAGATGCCTTGATAAATAAAACACTAATTATGTATGATAATAGTGAAGAACATACTAAGGGATGTGTGTTGAGCAAGACCCATGCAAGTAAGCATCCTAACTATGCTAGAAAATGCTGAGATGATATTTGATGCATATGGAAATGGGTTTGGAGAGTTAAAGAAGCAATCTTGGAGTTTTCTTTCATTAGGGAACTCTTAATCTCTCTCTAGGGTTTTGTATATTTTGTTCCTTGAAACAAATGAGAGAAAAAGATGTATTTATAGTGCTAAGATGATAACCCTATAAATTATGTGATTTGCCCTTCAAAAATAAGCCAAATCGGACTCCAAATGAGTGAGATATGGCCAAATTACGAAACAGAATCGGGACTACCACTAGCATGCCGCTGTCACCCAAGGAGCGGCACTTGAACCGCGGTGAATTGCTGTCGCTAGCATGCCGCTCTCACTCAAGGCGCAACACTTGAACAGCAGCGAAGCGTCACAGCATAGAGCTTGATTTTCAAGCGACTCAATACATGACCAAACGACATCGAAACCTTTCATATAATATATCATTGGAAAAGTAAGAAAGTCTACTTTCTACTCCAATTAAATGACATTTTGATGTCTGTAGAAAATATTATGGTCAATAGAGTGCCCAAAGGTCAGAAACGGACAACAACAGAGTTATCCTATTTTGGTGGTTACTTTGGAGATTTCAAAACCAATCCAAATGGTCATGAAATATTACGAATAATATACCGTTGGAAAAGTATGAGTGTCTAGTTTGTCTAGAATTTTACAAAACTCAATTTAAATCTTTCTATAAAAAGTTATGGTCACAAGATCATACAAAGGTCAGTTTTAAAAAATATTTAAAACATTGAAATCCAATATTTTGAAACTAGACACTTTACTCCAAACAACCAAACCAAAACTTACACATATCCAAGAGAAGAATGATACCTTCTCAAGTGGTCAACCATCACGCTAAGACATGCACATTATCGTGCAAGTGCGGACATTTCTGATCACACAAATGGAAACGAATTACACCACACTTAAGACTATCATACATGAAGTGCAAGTGTGAGAAGCGAATGCATCCTAATGCCTAACATGTCAAGGCATTTCAATGAATTAGATGCAATCAAATAAACATGCATGAAGAGATATTCAATAACATGAATGCACACATAAAAACACACAACATACAATTATTAGAGATATGCATGAGTTGTGAGTGTGCAACTAGATCTCTTCAAAGCAAGTAAGCACAAGAATATACCTTTGATGCTTATCAACCTTGAGGTCTTGAATAAGGGCCTTTGAGCTTGATCCTCAATCACCTAAACTACCCTTACAATTCAAACCCCAATTGTGGTTTGTCCACGAAATAAGCCAATCACAATATAGGAATCCTTACAATCTCCCCCTTTGGCTATTTCGTGACAAAACCACCTCTCACATTGATTCCTCACAATAAGATAGAAACTACAGGACTACAATGATTTTATACATTACAAAAAGATGTTACAACGATAAAACTTCAAATATTCAATCTCTTGTAGAACAACCAAACCTTCAAAACAAAGTTTCTTCACTTTCCAATACACGTAAGTGTGAGATTAATCATGTGAGAACTAAAACAAGCATTTGCATTTGAGAATTTAAGCACAACATTATGCAATGTATGTGAATGCAATGCTCCCCCTCAAAGGGTTACTTCCCATCAATATATAGTCTCGCCAACATGCATAATTGTTACTACAATTAGCAACTCCCCTTACCACATTCTACTCCCCCTTTTTGTCATGATATAGGCAAAGGAGTAGTCCTCAACTGGGTCACTTAAAGCAAAGAGAGATAGTAGCATACTAGATATTTGCATAATCATATAAGCCACTTTATGCAACTCAATTTATTGGAAAGAAATAAAGAGAATTTATTTTATAAAAATGTGTGAATTAAAAATGCTTTGCATACTAAGACATGTAGCATTCAAGTCCAAAATACAATGGTATTTGGCAAAGCAAATGACAAAGGTTTCCAATAGAAGTCAAACCAATTTCATCATTTGTTATGAGAGAAGCAAGGATATAGAGAATTTATTGATTTCAATTTTAGAGCACTATATCCAACTTTATAAGCGAAACATGGCATGAGTGACTTCGCACCCTATTTGATTTTTTCAGGAATTGTTACCCGTATGATAATAGTCATGTTCAACATAAAGAAAGAGAGACATTGGATTGTAAGATCCTTTGAAAGGATACAAGACCCTTTATTCATTTGTGTCTCATAAGCTTTTTCACACATTGTTTTGCATTTAAGAATATGCAATCATTAATACATGCTTTTTCATTTTGCATTAGCATGTCAATTAAGAATCATCATGTCATGAAGATAACTATAGGTCATTCAAATCGTACTTCCTATGTAAATCTCCTAGTCCAAAAATGCATTTTTGAATATAAATATGACATGGATTGCATTCAAAGCATGGTTCACACATATAATATGTGTAACCAAGCTTACTCAAGCAATCAACAAAGAAGCATAAAATTTTTCAAGTTTTTGCATTCAACAAGTATATAAAAGCTCTCTTTGCTTGAGTTCCCCGTATGGGGTCAATCACCATCCTTCATCAATGAAAGTTATTAGGTCCTATGGACCTACCAAGTCCATTTGATTTACTTGAACCTATTTGAGACTTGTTAGTCTCGTAGCAAACGGGTTTATTTTTCCTAATCCACATAGATATAACATTTTTCTTTCTAGTGGTCAATGGTTTAAGAGTTCTAGAAATAATAGGATCATGTAAATGAAATTGTTCTTTCCTATTAACATGCATTCTAGCTCTTGTCATTCTCTTATTTATCATGCTTTTGACTCTACATAATTTAATGTAATGAAAGCAATTTGGTCTAATGTGACCATCAATACCACAAAAGTGACATGTAGGGATGAAGTTAGAAATCATACCATGTCCTTGTGCATGTATAGGAGTATTCCCATGTATTTGTGGTTAAGTAGGTTCAATCCATCTTCGTTGTTGAACCGGTCTAGCTTGCTTCCTTTCTTGAGGTTGCATGATAGGTCTCTTTTCATTTTGAGTCATTTGTTGTGGAATGTTGACTTGAGAGATTCTAATGCGTTGAGCTTGGGGTTGTCTACTTGGAGCTTTCTTCACTTGTGCACTTCTTGAACATTGTTCTAGATCAATTTTCTTCCTAAGGGTCTGCACCGATGAGGCTTCTATCTTGCCTAAACTCTTAACAAAGACGATCTTCTTAGGAGTAAGGATCTCCTTGCCATCTTCAAACACAATTCCTCTCTTTTCACAAGGGTTCTTTCGAACACCACTTATGCAGTCAAGCTTCTTGGTACTTGAAGTCATCCTAGTCAATGACTCTTTAGCTTCATCAAGCTCCCTCTTTAAACCCTCTTTATTCCTCTTAGACAAAGCTAACTCATCTCTTAGCTTGTCTTCAATCATCTTGGATCTTTCCACTTGTTTACTTAAGTGGTCATTGTGAGTTGAGAGCTCTAGATTTTCATCCTCTAACATCTTTAGTTTTCTATTGTTCTTCTTTAATGAGCTTTCACACTTGACTATAAAGTCATGAACAACCATTTTTTCTACATTGTCATTTGTAGAGTTAGATACGGAGTCATCTTCACGATCCATGTGATCAACTAATTTTCCATCGGATTGGGAAGAAGTGTTCTATTCACTTGAGTTATCTCCGACACTTTCCCTCTCACCTATAGAGTTATTTCCCTTATTAAGACCTTCACCTTGGTCTCCTGAGTTTATGAGAGACATGTCCAAATGAGCAGCTACAACTATCTCCTCTAGAGCTACTTCTTCATCTCTTTCTTCTATGAGATCACTAGTCAAGGCATTCTTACCAACAACTTCATTTTCTACACAAGTGGCTCCAAAAGCCATGTAGTTGATGGTAAGCTCATCATCACTTGATGACTTGTCTCCCTCTCCAGAGTCATCACTTTCACTCCAAGTGGCGCTCATCACTTTTGCCATCTTGTTATTAAAATTCCCACAATCGGGTGAGATGTGTCCTATACCGCCACACTCATAGCATTGAATCCCTTTCTTTTCACTATACTCTTACCTAGGCTCGATCTTTTTAAAATGAGTCTTTTTCTTCAAGTCTTGGTCTTTGGATCCAAAGCCTTTCTTCTCGAACTTGACAAATTTCTTGAATCTTCTAATCAACAATGCCGTGTCTTCATTCGAGTCACCTTTTTCCTCTTTCTCAACCTTGGAAGCTTTCAAAGCAATCCTTTTTTGCATTTTAGGAGGTGAAGAGCTAAAAGCCTTCCTAGACTCATAGGCGATGAGTCTTCTAATTACCTCACTCGGCTTCATATCTTTATATCCACTATTTTCTTCTAAAGCCGTAACCTTTGCTTCAAATCTATTTGGGAGAGACCTCATGATCTTTTGCTTTACTCTCCTATCCGAATAAGGATCACCGAGTTGATGGCTTTGATTGACAATATCCATCAACTTGACTTCAAAGTCATTAAAGCATTCGTCCTCCTCCATCTTGAGCAACTCAAATTGCATTTGAAGAACTTGAAGTTTGGAATCCTTGACAACATCGGTTCCTTCGTGTGCAACCTCTAAGATGTCCTATGCCTCCTTGACTATCTTAGCGTTCTGAATTAGTTTGTAATGAGTTTCGTCCAATGCACATAGAAGGGCGTGCCATGCTTTCTGATTCCACTTAGAGGTGTTAAACTCGGCATTTATCCACTGTGCCTTAGGTTTGAGAACTTCTTCTCCTCCACCCGTGGGAGTCATCATAGGAGAAGTATAACCGTTTTCAATAGCCATCCATGCCCTATCATGGATTTGACACAATTATACCTCTATTTTCCCTTTTCATTAGGAATAATTTATGCCAGTGAGGAAAGGAGGCCGTGTGCTTGAGGCACCCTCATTGTAGCCACCGTTTCCACTCATTGTGTATAATAAATGAAATGAAAATGTATGCAAAATGTATGAATGAACAAAATCACAAAAATGCAAAACATACCAAATATGAGCTAGGATAACCTAAGTGTATCTAAGAACCTGCTCTGATACAAATTGAAACAAATAATGCACGGTGTGTATAATATTAATCTAGAGGGGGTGGGGGTGATTAGATTTTATTAATTTTACCCAATTTTTGTGCAATGTCAAGATTACGAAAATACCCCTAGCAAGTCAATAATACAAGCAAGTGTAATAATGTGCGGAAATTAAATAACATTTGATGTATACGTGGAAACCCAACCACTGGGAAAAACCACGGGTTGTATGGTACGCCACACTCAGAACTCGAAATCACTAATTGAAATGAAGTTTATAACCTATGTAGACCTCGTCTTACACTCTGGTTAATAACCCCCCACTTCTACCACGTGGGCCTTTAAAAGTGATCCTATTCCAATTTGCTGGGGGCATTAGCAACTTTAGCCCTAAGTCTTACTTCTCAATAAAGAGATATAAAACCTATGTGAATATATGAAATACTCAAAATGCAATGAGAGCTAGGTTAACCCTAAATGCTTATCTAGGATGATAAAATATCAATTTAGGCAATCCTAGATATCAATGGCTAGATGACATGTTTTAAAGCTTAGCTAATCATAGATTAAGCAAACCTAGATAGCTATCACAATACAACACTCAATCATATCAACACAACAATCTCTATCTTGAATTTTATAATTTAATCTAAGAACAAGCAAGTAATCTAAGAGATGCCTTGATAAATAAAACACTAATTATGTATGATAATAGTGAAGAATATACCAAGGGATGTGTGTTGAGCAAGACCCATGCAAGTAAGAATCCTAACTATGCTAGAAAATGCTGAGATGATATTTGATGTATATGGAAATGAGTTTGGAGAGTTAAAGAAGCAATCTTGGAGCTTTCTCTCACTAAAGAACTCTTAATCTCTCTCTAGGGTTTTGTATGTTTTGTTCCTTGAATACAAATGAGAGAAAAAGATGTATTTATAGTGCTAAGATGATAGCCCTATAAATTATGTGATTTGCCCTTAAAAAATGAGCCAAATCGGACTCCAAATAAGTGATATATGGCCAAATTACGAAACAGGATCGGGACTGCCACTAGCATGCCACTGTCACCCAAGGAGCGGCACTTGAACCGCGGTGAATTGCTGTCGCTAGCATACCGCTCTCACTCAAGGCGCGGCACTCAAACAGCGGCGAAGCGTCACAGCACAGAGCTTGATTTTCAAGCAACTCAATACATGACCAAACGACATCGAAACCTTTCATATAATATATCATTGGAAAGGTATGGAAGTCTACTTTCTACTCTAATTTATAGAGTGACATTTTGATGTCTGTAGAAAATATTATGGTCAATAGAGTGACCAAAGGTCAGAAACGGACAACAACAGAGTTGCCCTATTTTGGTAGCTACTTTGGAGATTTCAAAACCAATCCAAATGGTCATGAAATATTACGAATTATATACCGTTGGAAAAGTATGGGTGTCTAGTTTTTCTAGAATTTTACAAAACTCAATTTAAATCTTTCTATAAAAAGTTATGGTCACAAGACCATACAAAGGTCAGTTTTGAAAAATATTTAAAACATTGAAATCCAATATTTTGAAACTAGACACTTTAGTCCAAACAACAAACCAAAACTTACACATATCCAAGAGAAGAATGAGACCTTCTTAAGTGGTCAACCATCGCGCTAAGACATGCACATCATCATGCAAGCGCGGACGTTTCCGATCACACAAACGGAAACGATTTACACCACACTTAAGACTATCATACATAAAGTTCAAGTGTGGGAAGTGAATGCATTTTAATGCCTAACATGTTATGGCATTTCAATGAATTGATTGCAATCAAATAAACATGCATGAAGAGATATTCAATAACATGAATGCACACATATAAAAACACACAACATACAATTATTAGAGATATGCATGAGTTATGATTGTGTGCAACTAGATCTCTTCGAAGTAAGTAAGCACAAGAATATACCTTTGGTGCTTATTAATCTTGAGGTCTTGAACAAGGGCCTTTGAGCTTGATCCTCAATCACCTAAAATACCCTTACAATTTAAGCCAATCACAATATGGGAATCCTTACAAAATGGATGAAGATAGTGTTCAACTAACCAAGCCATGTGTGTTGAAGAAGATCCATGCATAGATACATCCTAGATGATGCTAAATGATGTTTGATGCACATGGAAATGAGTTTATATAATCAAAGGTGAGTTCTTGGATGATTTTCTCTCTTAAAAAATGTTCTAAGTTAAAAATATGATTTTGAACTCTCTCAAATTGACCTAGAGACAAAGTGGCACTTATATATAAGGTCACCACAAAGCTCTACCGTTTTGGTCATATTTTTAAAACACTTGGCCGTCACAACCACTGTGCGTACCATAGTACGGGCTAATGTATGTGCCACGGTACGCCAATCGTGTAGGCGCTGAAGACTACCGTTGTGGGGACCACTCCAGAGGCAAGTGCACCCACGGTGGTATGCACGGTGCAAAAGCATTAGGTGTTGCACTTGTCAAGGACCGCTGCCCATGTAAGTGTACTAGGAGCGATACATGCAACGGTAAAGAGAAAATTTCTCTTTTCAAAGTTACAAATCACACTTAGTCTATATGCAAGATGTGTAAGTGTGAAGTGTGAAGAGAATATACATATAAAGCAATGAACATACATGCATATATGAGAGGTGTGTGTGTGCAACTATTCTCTTCAATGTAATTAAGCACAAGTTATCTACCTTTGATGTGCTTATCATCTTGAGGTCTTGAGAGGGCCTTTGTTGAGCTTGATCACCAACAATTAAATGCCTAAGCTACCCTTACAACAAAACCCAATTGTGGTTTGTCGCCGAAATAAACTAATAAAAAAATGAGAAACTTATACACACATTGCATACATTTGTGTCCCTGCATCGTTGCACTAAATATGTATAACACTTCACACACTTGTTGAAGTATACACATGCATTAGTCTTAATTTGACAAATATTGTAGAATTGCATGTTCTATGACCATCTCTAGGAAATGACATACTTGTGTGATCTTGTGTTTATTTTTTTGAATTTTGTTATTTTGAAATTGAATATGTTCTTATATGATTCCTAATTGAGTTATGATCATTTCGATTACTCATTCATTAGATTTCGAGTTCAAACTAGGAAGTTACGATATTTTACGTTCTCTCACTATGCATTGTCTTCGTCATCATGTATCGAGTCGAATTCATAACCTTTGGTCAAAATTTCATAGTCTTCTTCATGTGTCATTGAGTTATGGCTCATAATCGGAAAGCGGATTCGAATTTGAAGTTCAGAGGCCGGAGAACGATCGAAGAACTCGTGAGGTGTATAAAAGGAAGCGAAAGAGAAGAAAAGAGGCAAAAGCCACCACCCTTCCTTCCTGTGGAGGCGCGTGGTCACCATTGGTGGTGGCCACGTGCCTCCACGGGCATCAAGGTTGATGGTGGGACAATTTGAGGGTTCGATTTACAATTATGCCTGTGAGTTTTTACCCTCTTGGGGTTTTCTCACGTAAAACAAATCATTGTGTCATTGCCATTATACATGATGATTTGTGTTAGACATTAGCGGTGTTTGAGATTAATATTGTTTAATCGAAATAGTTGGCAATTAATTTGGTTAAAACCTATTCACACCCTCCCCCCTTCTAGGTTTATTTAGACACTTAATTCATATATTTTCATATCTAATTACTTCTAGACACCCACTCTAATACCAATTGAAATTCCCTTAATCATTTATAGTGTAAAATATACCTACAGAGAGAGAGAAGAGGGGTAGGGGGTGATGGGGTGAATATGTATGTGCTCAAATTCTTGCACTTCTTTTTCCACACAACAAAGTTGTACACACTTAATAATATGAATCCAATTAAGCAAGTATTATAAGCAATACAAGTTAAAGCAAGTAAAAAACTTAAAGAACGAAAATCAACACGAGTATTTTTTTAAGTGGTAAAAACCTCCTTAGAGGAAAAATCCACAGGTTGAATTCACAACCACCGGCAAACTGCAATTCACTATGACAAATAGAAGATACACACTCAAAAAGCAATCAACATATGATACACTCCCCAAGCTATCAACTTCTATTCTACCCTCGGACCTAGTGAACCACTTTACCTACTCCCTATCCAAGATGCGACTATCACACCTCTAGGAAGCAATTTCCTATCCAAGATGCTCACGTCTCTAGGAAGATTCCTTGCTTGTCTATCTGAATCTTCCGATCCTAGACAAGACTTCTTGCTTAGTTATCCGGATCACCCCGATCCTAACTAAGACTTCTTGCTTGGCTATCCGGAACACTTTCCTAGCCAAGTCTTCTTGCTCAACTCAAACCTTCACTTACTTCAACAAGAGACTTCCACCTTATGCAAGGAAATGATCTAGGTGAAGTGAAAACAAGTAATATTATGCAATAACAATCAAATAGAGCAAGTAGATCAATCAAAGTCTATGAACATGCAATTATAAAACTAGATTAGGCTTTCAACAATCAATCACAAAGATATCTAGAAACCTAAGCATGTGAATCAAACAAAAACTATATTAGAATAATAAAAATCAGCAATCAACCTTAAGAACACAAAGTATTTCTAGAATCAAATTCATGTTCATCAAGTTTTAGCTAAAAGATGTTCAAACAAAATCACAAGAGCTTAAACTCAAAAATCACTCAAACAAGTCTAAAAGTTGAATCAAAATTATTTTAAACGTTTTTTCCTTAATCAAATAAGATCCATCAAGTTGATCATCAGAGAAAAAATGAAAAGAAGATGATTTACTTACAAATGATGAATACATGAGTAGAGATCAGATCACTGCAAAAAATAAATACATTATTTGACTCTGAAAATGCTTGGGATTTGCTCCTCTCTTCAAAAACAACAATTTTGGCTTTTGAAAATATAAATTCGGATTTGATTTGAGAGAGATATGACCAAAACAAAAATGTAGAAGTTGTTAAAATTTCTACTCGAAATTCAAACATATATAGAGGGAAAAGAGATGGAGAGGGGAGAGAGAGAGAGAGAGAGAGAGAGAGAGAGAGAGAATTGGCCAAATGAGGCCTTGCCACCTCATCCTCATGTGGAGGCGCATGGGCCTCATGGGGGTAGAGGGCCGGCCTTCCTGTCAGGCTCGTGCCTCTCACCGAAAAGGGTGTAATGGCCTTTGGCCATTCTTCACCTCTTCCTCTTGCGTTTTTCGACCATATTTCGGTCTCCGAACTCCGAATTCGAATATGCTTTCAGATTATGAACCATAACTCCCTCACGGACATGGATGTCAACAAAAATTTCACAAATGATATGGATATCAACTTGACAAACAAGGATGAAAACCATGTACGACAAATGAATAGAAAGTTTCGTAACTTCCAACTTGGAACTCGAAAACTAATGAATGAGTAACCGAAACAACCGGAACTCAATAAGGAATAATATGAGAACACATTCAAGTCAAAAATCCATAAAACACAAACAAACAACACAAGAACACACATGTATGCCATTTCTTAGATATAGTCCTAGAACATGCAATTTTACAAGAGTTGTCAAATTGAAACTAATGCATGTTCATACAATCATAAGTGTGTGATTGTGTTATACCAATTTAGCATAATGATGCATGGATACAAATGTATACAATGTGTGTATGTGCTCTTACGCCTTGCAAGAAGAAGAAATATCTTGATACTTTAGCATCCAAATAAGCACATTTCCTCTTGAAGACGAATTTTGCATTAGTGGTTACTTTTCTTCTTTGAAGCTCATATAAACCACGAACCACCTAAGCAACTAGACATTATAAAGAAAGAGAGTTTTGATATGGAATTAAGCCAACACAAATCTAAAACCTAACAGACTTCCAGCAGCGACTTAAAAACTGTGGTTCCATCTTTAGTGATCATAGTGGATGAAGTGTACCCATCTTCAATTGCCATCCAAACTCTATCATTGATAGCCGAGATAAAGGATTCCATATTTCCTTTTCATGAGGAATAATTGTCTCTGTTGAGGAATGGTGGTCTTATGCTCGAGGCTCCCTCATAACCTATGGCATTTCCAGTCATAGTGTTTGATGCAATGAATGAAAAGCAAAATGAAAGACACAAATGATCAAGGATCACCTATGTATGTCTAAGAACTCGCTTTGATACTAATTGAAAACTACTCTAATATATGTCTATAGAACCTAGAGGGGGTGAAAGGGTTTTTAATCGATTAATTACCAACTTTTCGATTAGTCAAGAATAATAACAAAAACCCAAATCAAAATAACATCAAAAATCAAATGTAAGTACATAATTTAAATGACACTTGATTTTTATGTAGGAAACCCTCCAACCAGGAAAAACTCATGGGACTAGCCTCACTAGCTACTTAGTCACAAAAACTCCACTAATTGAATAACCGTATATAACCGACGATTTTACCCGCGGTTTAATCCAAACAGGACTGCCAAAAACCATAACAAAATCAGAATCGGAACCGGAACCGGAACCGGAACCGAAACTGACGGTTTCGAAACCGATCGAACCAGTTATGGTTACGGTTTCAGTTTCGGTTTCGGTTTCGGTTTGAGGAGTCAAAAAACCGGTTCAAACCGGCGGTTTTAAAAAAAATAAAAATTAATTAATTAATTATGGACGAATCAGAAAATGACACGTGGCAGCTCGTTTGAAAAAGTTACCGTTGAACCGAACCGAAATGGTTAAACCGCTGGTTTTATGAAGAAAAAAATATAGACCAATGATTACATGACACGTGGCACAAATTTTGAAAAAAAAAAAAAAAAAGATGGCCGTTGGCTAATGGCATCTGGCAGTTGCAGCTGTCAGCTAACTGGTGCCACCTCTGCCCAAGGCCAACGACCACAATATTATTTTTTTAAAACCTAAAACTTTTTCTAATTGCAAACATACCCCTCTCTATAATCCTATAAATACCCACCCCCCCCGCTTCATTATTCTTCACACCGCTCTCAATCTCTCTCAATCTCAAATTCTCAATTCTCTCTACAATCTACAATTTTATTTAATTTTCATTTCACATATAAATTTTTTCTTCTATTTTTTAGTTTTTACTATCATCTATTTTTTCAATCATCAAATTGATTAACAATATTTAATTCTTCTATTTTTTATTATCAAAATATTTTTTTACCACTATTATTTCATCAATATTTTTTTTTAAACATCTATTTTTTTTTTTTTAAAGTGTTACATTGTTACCACTATTATTCAAACAATATATTTTTTTTACAATCTTCTATTTTTTTTTTTACTTGTTTACCACTATTATTTCAACAATATTTTCTTTACATATATCCATATTTTTTGTATTATTAATTTTTCAATGGCTAGTGGGGGAGATAGTTCAAGAAATTTGAACAAAGAAAAGGGTCCAATGCAAAACTTGTTGGAACACGTTGGCGGTGATGTTAATTACGACCGATCATACCACGAATTCCTTCAAAACCGATTTAGATCCGATCACCCTTCTAGTCCTAATCCCCCTCTAATAATTTCCGAATTCGACGGACTCAACTACGATCCCAATACCCCAAATACTAATGAAAATCTATCTGACCCCCCACCCCCTTCAAATGATTTTTTTGCAGGTGAAGGTGAAGAAAAGCAGATGAAGTCCATCCTCTTCAGAGTGCATATGAAGAAAACACAGTTAGATAGTGGATTTTTCCATATACAGTGCAATTACTGATCCAAATCATACAAGACTGCCAAATCCTTCGGATATGGCACGTACTGGGCTCATATCAAAAGAAGTCACCTGTCCGAATTTGAGAAATCTAATAACCAAGCCCAAATTGCCAGGTACGCAACCTTTGGTAATCAATTATTTCATTATACGTCTAAAAAAAATAGGGAAGAATTAGCATTAATGGTTGCAGTAGAACACTTACCTTTTTGTTTTAGTGAGAAAGTAGGTTTTGTTAATTATTGTCAAAATGCATTAAATCCTGCAATGCAACGTGTTCCTAGATCCACTCTCACACCTACACTAAATGCCATTTTCAAAAAAGAAAAAAAAACATATTGAAATCTTTTTTTTTATCAATTTCAAGGTCGCGTTTCTGTATGTGCCGACATATGGAGCAACAATTATGGTAGTCATTCATATTTGGGTGTCACATGTCATTATATGGACAATGATTGGGACATACAAAAAAGAATTCTTGCATTTCGTGTTTTCGATGACTCACATTCAGCTCAAAATATTTTTCAACTTCTTAAAATCATTTTTCAAGAGTATAATATCATAAAAAAAAAAAAAAAAAAAATTCTATTGGCTTTGATAATGCTGCAAGTAATACCGCAACTATTCATATGTTACAAGATTTGTGCAATCCCTATTTTGGAGGTAAATTATTTCATCAAAGATGTGCATGCCATGTTTTAAATTTGTGTGTTCAAGCTGGATTAATAGAGCTTTCTGCTTTTATTAGACTAATTAGAGATAGAATTAATTATATTTGGAGGCATAACAAAATCCAGAAACAATGGTTAAAATATTGCTCTCAAAATAATATGTGTCCCAAAAATTTTTCTAGAGATATTACCACTCGTTGGAATTCTACTTATAAGCTGCTTAATGAAAGTGTTGAATATAAGGAATTATTAGTTTCTTTTATTACTTATAACGTTCCTTCAATTTCTCTTCAATTGAACCATTGGAATGCATGTATAAAAATTCTTGAATTGCTACGTGTTTTTAATGATGCTACCAATGCTTTATCTGGTGTTTACTATTCCACTGCTCATTTATTTCTTATTCAAAGTGTTAATATTGCTGGTGCATTTAGTGACTGTGAATTCGATGTTCAATTGAGTCCATGTGTTGCAGCTATGAAAACAAAATGGTTAAATTATTATGGGGAGATTCCAAATATTTATTTGCTTGCACCGTGTTTTGATCCACGTTTTAAATTAGAAAGTTTGCAGGATTATTTAACTTATTATTACAAATGTTTAGGATTAAAAATTGATGTTCTTCATTATTGTGATTCTGTTAAGACTTTGCTTTATGAATTATACGATGAATATCTTAGAATGTATGGTCCGTCTTTGAACTTACCGGTTTCACAACCCTCACCCACATCTGGTGGTACTAGTACTTCCGTAAAATTTCAATTAAAGGGTTTAAGGGATCGACTGTTTTCCCAAAGAGCCAAAAAATTAAGAACAGCTTCATCCTCATCTGTCTCTAAGCTTGACCGGTATTTAGAAGACACTCATGAATTTTTAGAAGAAAAATTTAGTCTCCAGGTTTGGTGGAAGACTTATCAACAGGATTATCCAATTTTGACTATTATTGCCAAACAAATTCTTAGAACACCGGTTTCTACCGTTGCTGTGGAACAAGAATTTAGTGCAGGTGAAAATATTTTAGAATCAAGACGGTCGGTTATGTCTCCACAATCACTTGAAATGCAGCCGTGTGTTAATGATTGGACAAAGGCAAAATACAGCCAATAAGAACTCCAGCCGGAGATAGTGAACGACATCTTTGAAGATGACTAAACCACCAGTACGGAAGGAAGCGACTAGATTTCGTTCCAACTTCCAAACTCTAACACTGAGCAACTAATTAAAGGTAAAAGAACTACGTGGCCTTTGATTCCTCTACATTGGTGGAGGATACGTAGGCAGCTTAATTGTGGTAAAAATTAAGTGCAAGACCGGTTTTTATTTTTTTTTTTCTTAAATTTTAACTTTGTTACTTTGTAATATTGTTTCTTTGAATTCAAGCCTTCAATGCCAATCTCTTATTTATTTATTTTTTTTGTGAAATTGTAAAGTTGTATTTATTAATAAATGTGAATTTCTTTTCTTTTAAACATTGTTAAATACTTAAATACTTCAATGAAAATGTTTGTAATTTTTTTTTTATTTTAAACTTTGTTCAATTGTAATTATTTTTTGGTAAGATTTTATATTTACAATCAATTTTTATGATTTATCTCACTTGGAAAAAAATAAAAAAATAATTAAAAAAAAAACGAACCGAAACCGAAACCGAAACCGTCCGAAACCGAAACCGAAACCGAAAAACCGACGGTTACAAACCGCCTCCAAACCGTGAGCCACAGTTTCAGTTTCGGTTTCGGTTTCGGTTTCGGTTTTAGTGGACCTGAAAACCGAAACCGTTGGTTTCAAACTGAAACCGAACCGAAACCGAACCGTGGCCACCACTACCCGCATCCCTTTAAAAGTTGGTCTTGGCAATGATTGTACAACTACCACATGTAACCATAAGACTTGAACTCAATGAAGAGAATCAATGTCTAACTAAACATGTAACAACGTCCTAAATGCAATGATGTGCAATGATATATACAATTGTAGTTAAATTGCTTAAAGTATATCTAGAAATTTTGGGGGGGGGAGGGGGGGGGGGTTGCTGTTTCAATCCCTTGAAACAAACGCAAGTTTGTCCCTCAAGGTAACTTACATTACAACACATAAACCATATATACATGTATAGACAAGATAAGCATGTGATCATTATAGCATTATCTATATATCAACAAGTAGCAAGAGGAAGAATAACATTAAAACTCAACAATCAAGGTAGCTTACATTACAACACATAAACCATATATACATGTATAGACAAGATAAGCATGTGATCATTATAGCATTATCTATATATCAACAAGTAGCAAGAGGAAGAATAACATTAAAACTCAACAATAAAAAATACTTGTATTTCCAATAATGTTCAATATGTTACAAGTATCAATCAAAATATAACTATACAAAAGAATTATATATACAACTATGATCAAAAATGAATTGCTTACAAATCACACTTAACAAAATCTTGTCACAAGTGAATACTATGTAGCAAGATTAAAGGATACACATATACAAATACGAAAGAGGGAGATAGAAATTAACACGAGATTTTTTTAACGTAGTAAAACCTCCAAGGAGGAAACATCCACAGGTTGAACTACAACTGTTGGGTAGTATATATATTAGATGATAGATTAGAAATTCCTCAAAAATGACAAACCTATGGTCTACTTGTTGGGAAAAATACCAAAGAAGTACACGCAGCGGAAGCGATACTAAAAATTACATTTAGTGACTTTTAAAAAATTTTCCTTTATGAACCTTAAACCCTTTAATTAATTAAACATACATATACAATAACAAAAAGTAGAATACCTTTTGTCGCGTGATCCGATTGACTTATGTCGATGGTAATTCGCAAGATCTTCAATCCTAGCACGAACGTGGATCATCTAGGAGTGTGGTCTCCCTTTTCTTTGAATTGCAAACCTGTGAATGGACAAAACAAACTTTTCTTTTCTTTGTTAGTCACAAAAACAATCAAAAGAATGACTAAGATTATTCCGGTTACTTTTGAGTTCTCAATCTAATGATCGAAACTCGCGTGAACCTAGATCGATATCGTATACACAAGTTTATTGATGAATAAGCAAATAGTATACTATCAAAGAATAATCTAACACTCCTTTTTGTTTTAGTAGAATAAAAAGCTTTCTATGAATTGAGAAGAAGAAGAAATTTGTATCATGAACCCATTTTTTTTCGTGGCCGAATTCTATACTTGTCAATATATAGGTGGCCTAAGTTTGCTTCTTCTTTTCTTTTATTATTAGGGTTGCCGAAATCCTAACCTAGAAATAACTAGGGTTGCCGAAATCACATGCCCACCATAGGCTTATGTTGCACCCTAATTTCCATCTAGTTTTTAAGACATCAAACCCTAATCCAACTCATAGATCTTTTATTCTTTTATTTTGACTAAATAAAAAAAAAAAAGACTTCTTATTTGATTAAATAAATAAAACTAATTATTTATTTCCTTATCAAACAAGTCTTTTAATTTTACTTTTAGGAAATATATTTCCTGATTAGAAAAGATTTGTTTCTTTAATTAAACAATTAATTAATAAATTAATTAATTCTTATTTAATTAAAACAATGAAACAAAATAATATATTAGGTTAAACTAACCCTTGCCGCCCCACTTAGAGTAAATGGGCCAAAATATTATTTTCTTATTTCATTTAATCCATTGGACTTTAAATAAAAAGCCCACATGTGAACCAGACCCATTCTTACTAAAAGAAACAAGCCCACATGTCTTTCATTAATATATTAATATAATTGAGCAGCCCATTACTAAAATAATGTGCAAATTATATTCTTAATATAATAAATGCAATTCTAGATGGACCCTTAAATTGGTCCGGTAGAATATATCAAGTGATCCATGCAAGTCCGTGTGGATTGGGGATCTTGGCGGGCCATCTAAATTTAAGCTTCAATAGACATAACCTAATCACAATCAACAAATGATTCACTTAGGTCCGATCCATTAATTTTAACTCATTCCACTAAAGAGCTAAAGTTGAACTCTTAAATAAAGATAAAAAAGGAAGATGCTCCTCATTCATACCCTAGACAATCATATTGGAGATAGTGTATCCTCGTGATTAATATCAGTAATCGCCAAGAGTTCATAGACCGCCTATAACTCTCCAAGTTACCATATTTACTCATATGACCACGTTTTGAACTTGGATATTTTGACTTGTCCAGAAGCCATGTTTTCAATAGACACTATCGAAAACTCAACGTTGAGATTTAATATCCAATTACTTCAAAACATCCATATGATGATATTATACTCTCATTTAATTAAATGGAGCCACGATGTCCATATCTATAAATGAAGTCTTCTATCGATTAACAAATGAATATCACCAAACTATCGAGGATAGACTATGCGATATAATCGTACTCATTGATAACTCAAATGATATCACTTGCAACCATAAGTCCATCATTTATCTCAGGATTAAGATAGACTCTCCGATTGTCCTGATAATGAAAAGACTATTATCTATTGACGGTTCTAGATAAAGCTTTTCATTGTGATCCAGTTCAATGCACCCAGTGCACTAGATCCTTTTGCTCGAAGACACTCCGATGATTTTAGACTCATCATATCTCATTTGATCCCACTCAAATGCTAGCAAAAGAATTCTACAACTTTAACAAGATAAAGGTGCCCAACCTTTAACTTAAGTTGTGAACATTATTCAAGACTAACTAAAAAATTGTGTCTACCACATACATATCCAGATGTACGAACAATTCTTCTTTTCCTATAGTCTTTAGACCTTATAATTATTTACTTTGACAATTATATTATTAAACTATAAATGCTATACGATTTGTTAAACCAGAAATCGCTTTATTAATACGAAAAAGATTGTCAATTACAACATTACACTCTTGCTATTGAGCATAATCCTAACAATCTCCCACTTGAGCTATAGCAAATGTGTCATATCTCTCAAGCTCATGTTCTCTAGATGCCCATCGAAACTCTTCTGAGGTAGAGCCTTTGTGAAAGGATCCGCTAGATTTTCTGCTGACGCGATTTTTGTAATCGTCACGTCACCTCTTTGAACAATCTCCCTTAAAAGATGATACTTTCTTTCAATGTGTTTACCTCTCTTGTGACTTCTTGGTTCTTTCGAATTAGCCACTGCTCCACTGTTGTCACAGTAGATAGTGATCTGCTTATTCGCACTAGGAACCACTTCCAAGTCAATCAAGAATTGGCGGAGCCAAACAGCCTCTTTGGCAGCTTCGCATGCAGCAACATACTCAGCTTCCATGGTGGAATCAGCAATACAAGATTGCTTGATACTCCTCCATATAACTGCTCCTCCTCCAATAGTAAACACAGCCCCTGATGTGGATTTTCTGGAGTCAGAATCTGATTGGAAATCAGAATCTGTATACCCAACGGGAACCAAATCCCCTCCAGAGTATACAAGCATATTATCTCTCGTTCTCTTGAGATACTTGAAAATATGCTTGACTGCCGTCCAGTGATCAGGACCAGGTTTCGATTGAAACCTACTAACTATGCCAACAGCAAAACAAATATCTGGTCTAGTACAGAGCATTGCATACATGAGACTTCCAACTGCCGAGGCATATGGAACTCTACTCATGAATTGCTCTTCATGCTCATTCTTAGGAACTTGTTCCTTAGAAAGCTTGATTCCATGTCTGAAAGGTAACATACCTTTCTTGGAATCATGCATGGAAAACCTAGACAAGATCTTGTCTATGTATGAAGCTTGGGATAATGCAATCGTTCTATTCTTTCTATCCCTTATTACTTGGATACCTAGAATAAAACTTGCTTCTCCTAAGTCCTTCATATCAAATTGTTTTGCTAACCATTCTTTTACTGATGTCAATACACCTACATCGTTTCCAATGAGTAGTATATCATCAACATAAAGAATCAGGAAAACCAACTTGTCACCTTTAATCCTTTTGTATACGCAAGGTTCGTCAGGATTCTGAATAAATCCAAAACCTTTGACAGCTTGATCAAACCTTATGTTCCAAGATCTGGATGCTTGTTTTAATCCATATATGGATTTCTGTAACTTGCATACCTTATCCACTTGGCCCTTTTCAATGAATCCCTCTGGTTGCATCATATAGATGCTTTCGTCAAGACTTCCATTTAGGAAAGCTGTCTTGACGTCCATTTGCCAAATCTCTAGATCTAAAGATGCTGCAATGGATAAGAGTATCCTAATGGATTTAAGCATGACCACAGGAGAGAAGGTTTCCTCGTAATCGATACCTTCTTTCTGTGTATACCCTTTAGCTACCAATCTAGCTTTAAAGGTTTCCACCTTTCCATCCATACCTCTTTTCCTCTTGTATACCCACTTGCACCCAATGGGTTCTATCCCTTTAGGCAAGTCTACAAGGGACCAGACTTTGTTATCGAACATATATTCAATCTCGGATTGCATTGCCTTTTGCCAATGGCGACTATCAACATCCTCCATAACTTCCTTGTACGTATAGGGATCATCGTCGTCCGGGAGATTCTCCACTGATTCTCCCAGACCGATGTATCTTTCGGGTTGTGTTCTAACCCTCCCACTACGACGAGAAATGGTAGGTTGTTGATCTTGTGTTGGATCGGAACTTACAATTGGGTTAGGTTGTGTAACCTCTCGTGGAATTATATCTCCTGACATCTCATTCAGGACAATTCTACTTCTAGGCACAAAATCATTCATATAGTCCTTTTCCAGAAATTTAACATTTGTCGAAACAAATACTTTAAGGTCTGAAGGACTATAGAAAAAATATCCTTTAGTTTCTTTTGGATACCCTACAAATATACATGTTTCTGAACGGGACTCTATCTTTTCTGTCTTTCCTTTTAACACATGCGCAGGACAACCAAATATCCTTAAGTGTTGTAAACTAGGCTTGCGCCCAGTCCACAACTCATGCGGTGTTTTAGGAACAAACTTAGATGGTACATCGTTTAGAATGTATATAGCAGTTTGTAAAGCATATCCCCCCAAAAAAATAGGAAGTGTTGAATAACTCAACATAGACCTAACCATTTCCAAAATAGTTCTATTTCTCCTTTCTGCTACCCCATTCTATTGAGGTATACCTGATGCAGAAAACTGAGAAACTATCCCATTATCAATAAGATATTGCTGAAACTCACCAGATAGATATTCTCCACCACGATCAGATCTCAAGATTTTTATGTGTTTCTCAAGCTGATTTTCCACTTCAGCTTTGAATGCTTTGAACATGTCAAAAGCATCCGACTTATGCCTCATGAGATACACATAACCAAATCTCGAGTAATCATCTGTGAAGGTGATGAAGTACTCATATCCACCTCTAGCTTGAATGCTCATAGGTCCACATACATCAGTGTGTATCAATCCTAAACATTCAGTGGCTCTTGCACCTTTGAAAGAGAACTTCCTTTTGGTCATTTTACCTTCCAAACAAGATTCACAAGTTGGTAGATCATCAACCTTTAAGTCACTCAAAGGTCCGTCACATACCAATCTTTTAATCCTATTAAGGTTAATATGACCTAAGCGTAAATGCCAAAGGTAGGTTTCATCTGTTGATAATTTTACTCTTTTATGATTAGGTTCCGTTATTTCTGTGTCTAACGAGTGAGAGATATTTCTATGCAAAAAGTATAGACCGTTTTCCAATGTACCTTGGTAAATAATTTTGTCATTCTTACTAATAATAAAAGCTTTATTAAAAGTAACCGAATATCCAAATTTATTCAAACAAGAAACTGAAATTAAATTCCTCTTGAATTGAGGTACATAATAAACATCTATCAAATCTAAATGCCTTCTAGAATCCAAATAAACTCTAATATCTCCCACTGCACTTGCAGACACTAACGTTCCGTTGCCCAAGCGCAAATTGATTTCATTCTTACTCAGCTTTCTCCTTTCTTGAAACCCCTGCAAGGAATAACAAACATGATTAGTGGCTCCTGAGTCTATGATCCAAGAATCTGTAGAATCAGCCAAAAAACATGTTTCAAGATAATTCACATTACCTTCTTCCTTCTTATTCTGGGACTTTGGGCAATTTCTCTTCCAATGTCTCTTTTCACCATAAAGGAAGCATTTCCCTTTGATCTTAGTTACTTTCTTGATCTCCTTCTTGATAGGCCCAAGTTGCTTTTTCTTCTGTTGTTTCTTGACCTTTTGACGGGCCTTAACAGTAGCAACTTTACCAACCATATGAATCTCTTGACCTTTGCCTTTCACAAGGATCTTTTCAGCACTTTGAACATCTTGCATCAGGCCTTGTAAGGTGTATTCCTTTTTGTTCAAAGTGTAGTCCAATTTGAACTGATCAAAGGAATCTGACAATGAATTGACAACCATATCAATCTTTGTCTCACCATCTATCTCAGCGCCATGCAGTTCAGCAATGTTGAGATGTGCTATGACTTTCATCATGTGATCCTTCATAGCCTATCCAAGTTTCATCCTAAGATTCATAAAAGCAGTCACTGCCTCTCTCTTAGTCGTCCTGGACTTCATAGCAAACATCTCCTCTAGAGACATCATTATATCAGCAGCGAACTCCATTCCTTCATGCTGTTGTTGCAACACGTCGAAGATAGTGGCCATAATGTAACATTTTGCCATATCATCTGAAGTCTTCCACTGCTCATACTCATCTCTACATATTATGCTAGATTCATTATTAGGATCAGGTGGTTTAGGAGTAGTTAGAACAAATTAATGTTTTTCACTTTGCAGCAACAACCCAATTTTCCTTTTCCATGTGACATAATTATCTCCAGTTAAAGTGTTGTCTTTCATTTATGTTTATAAGTGATGGGGTCATGATTTCTGAATAAAACAAAACATATATAAGTAAATAATCATGATAAAGCACTTTTAAATATTTATCTTGAATTAAATAAATAACTCAATCATAAAATTCAACGGTGATCTAACACCCATAAATGTTACGCCTCCTTTGGGAGTTCGCACCATTTACTAGTTAGACTAAGTCCCACCTAATTGTTAACATAACAACCAGCGTTTTCGATTTTAGCCTTGCAATTTTATTGACAAGAACTCTTGGAAGGATATCAATAAAATTACATTGAGTGTGTTACCAAGATATCGACCCTCAATTTTCTCTCATGAAAATCCCTCCTTGGGGAGTAGATCTCGTTTGAGTCCATTGTCTAGTCTATCCTTGTAAGGAAGTATGTTGCTAAATTCCATTCATGGACGCCCCTTGGGGGGATTACCAATAAATAATAAAGCTCAACTAACCTTGGAGGCCATAGGTGTTACCAAAACACCTTCTCCCACTCAATTATTTAAGGCGTGTGATTAAATCCCATAGAATGATTTACCGAGTTATCTAGATGCCAATTTAGATACCTAAATCATTCAATGCATGTTCATACCAAAAGAGATATATGCGTGGCACTCCTATTCTATATGTCATGTTATCATACAATAACAAATATTGTAATATTTAAGCATAAATTAAATAGCAACAATTTTGGCCCATCCTAGAAAAACAAGTAAAATTACAATTATTTAGGAATACAAGTTCTTCAAGTGGCCCATCAACCATACGCTTATCCTTCGGCCCAACCCACGGATGTGCACAACTCACAACCCCACTAAGGGGCTGCCGTGCGCAGCCCATGAAGACTCCAGGGCTGCCGTGCGCAGCCCACCAAGCTTGGGCTTGCCATGCGCAGCCTAATCCACTCCTAGGGTGTGCACAGTGCTCGTTCTCGGTTCCGGTTGCTTCATTTTTCATCATGTCTTCGGATCTTCAAGACCTAAATATATTACGGCAGTATTTAAACAAATAAAATACTGCAGTTTTTTTTTTTTTAATCACTGCAATACCTTTTTACATACAAAAAAACTGCACATAATAAAAATTAAAAAAATTGCAGTAGTATAAAAAAAAAATACTGCACCTATATATAAAAAAAAATAAAACCTAGCAATCTACCAAGAAGGAATTATGGCGATGATAGACCACCCTTCTTGTTACAATTCCATAACAAAATTTATATTGAAAATCTATGACCAAAATCGAGCAATAACAATCCACACAAACATATATAAATCCATACATCCACATGTAATTATATATTTGAATACCTAGAGTGCCATCTCTTTCTAAACATGCATAATCATAATAAAAAGAAATAGATCCACGTATATATACGTTAATTAATTAAAAGGGTTCAACCTAGGCTTTGATACCAATTGTTGGGAAAAATACCAAAGAAGTACACACAGCGGAAACGATACTAAAAATTAGATTTAGTGACTTTTAAAAAATTTTCCTTTATAAACCTTAACCCCTTTAATTAATTAAACATACATATACAATAACAAAAATTAGAATACCTTTTGTCGCGTGATCTGATTGACTTACGGCGATGGTAATCCGTAAGATCTTCAATCCTAGCACGAACGTGGATCACCTAGGAGCGTGATCTCCATTTTTTTTTTAATTGCAAACCTGTGAATGGACAAAACAAACTTTTCTTTTCTTTGTTAGTCACAAAAACAATCAAAAGAATGACTAAGATTATTCCGGTCACTTTTGAGTTTTCAATCTAATGATCGAAACTCGCGTGAACCTAGATCGATATCGCATACACAAATTTATTGATGAATAAGCAAATAGTATACTATCAAAGAATAATCTAACACTCCTTTTTGTTTTAGTAGAATAAAAAAATTTCTATGAATTGAGAAGAAGAAGAAATTTGTATCATGAACCCATTTTTTTTCGTGGCCGAATTCTATACTTGTCTATATATAGTTTGCCTAAGTTTGCTTCTTCTTTTCTTTTATACTTAGGGTTGCCGAAATCCTAACCTAGAAATAACTAGGGTTGCCGAAATCACATGCCCACCATAGGCTTATGTTGCACCCTAATTTCCATCTAGTTTTTAAGACATCAAACTCTAATCCAACTCATAGATCTTTTATTCTTTTATTTTGACTAAATAAAAAAAAAAGACTTCTTATTTGATTAAATAAATAAAACTAATTATTTATTTCCTTATCAAACAAGTCTTTCAATTTTACTTTTAGGAAATATATTTCCTGATTAGAAAAGACTTGTTTCTTTAATTAAACAATTAATTAATAAATTAATTAATTCTTATTTAATTAAAACAATGAAACAAAATAATATATTAGGTTAAACTAATCTTTGCCGCCCCACTTAGAGTAAATGGGCCAAAATATTATTTTCTTATTTCATTTAATCCATTGGACTTTAAATAAAAAGCCCACATGTGAACCAGACCCATTCTTACTAAAAGAAACAAGCCCACATGTCTTTCATTAATATATTAATATAATTGAGCAGCCCATTACTAAAATAATGTGCAAATTATATTCTTAATATATTAAATGCAATTCTAGATGGACCCTTAAATTGGTCCGGTAGAATATATCAAGTGATCCATGCAAGTCCGTGTGGATTGGGGATCTTGGCGGGCCATCTAAATTTAAGCTTCAATAGACATAACCTAATCACAATCAACAAATGATTCACTTAGGTCCGATCCATTAATTTTAACTCATTCCACTAAAGAGCTAAAGTTGAACTCTTAAATAAAGATAGAAAACGAAGATGCTCCTCATTCATACCCTAGACAATCATATTGGACATAGTGTATCCTCGTGATTAATATCAGTAATCGCCAAGAGTTCATAGACCGCCTATAACTCTCCAAGTTACCATATTTACTCATATGACCACGTTTTGAACTTGGATATTTTGACTTGTCCAGAAGCCATGTTTTCAATAGACACTATTGAAAACTCAACGTTGAGATTTAATATCCAATTACCTCAAAACATCCATATGATGATATTATACTCTCATTTAATTAAATGGAGCCACGATGTCCATATCTATAAATGAAGTCCTCTATCGATTAACAAATGAATATCACCAAACTATCGAGGATAGACTATGCGATATAATTGTACTCATTGATAACTCAAATGATATCACTTACAACCATAAGTCCATCATTTATCTCAGGATTAAGATAGACTCTCCGATTGTCCTGATAATGAAAAGACTATTATCTATTGACGGTTCTAGATAAAGCTTTTCATTGTGATCCAGTTCAATGCACCCAGTGCACTAGATCCTTTTGCTCGAAGACACTCCGATGATTTTAGACTCATCATATCTCATTTGATCCCACTCAAATGCTAGCAAAAGAATTCTACAACTTTAACAAGATAAAGGTGTCCAACCTTTAACTTAAGTTGTGAACATTATTCAAGACTAACTAAAGAATTGTGTCTACCACATACATATCCAGATGTACGAACAATTCTTCTTTTCCAATAGTCTTTAGACCTTATGATTATTTACTTTGACAATTATAATATTAAACTATAAATGCTATACGATTTGTTAAACCAGAAATCACATTATTAATATGAAAAAGATTGTCAATTACAACATTACACTCTTGCTATTGAGCATAATCCTAACACTACTTCCTATTGGAGTGCATGTCTACCCAATCCCTATTGTTAGATAAGAAATCCCTCAATGATGCGGATTCACCAAATATTGGAGTCCATCTCTACACAATATCATTGGAAGATTAGAAATTCATCAAGAGCCAATGCACATCCCATGCAACACTCTCTATTGGAGTCTATGTCTATCCAATAGCCCAGGCCTACCAATATTGTAGCCAACTCCCTATCCAAGGCACTCATGCCTCTAGAGAGCCTCTCATACATAGTTATCTGGACCTTCCGGATCCTAGCCATGTCCAGACCTCTTGTCCTAACCAAGACCTCCTTGTTTGACTATCCGGATCTCTTGTCCTAGTCAAGACTTCTTGCTTGGTTTTCCAGACCATATGTCCTACCAAGATTTCATGTCTTTTACAAGGACTTCCTAGTGTGATCAATGAATGCAAATGATGCAAGCAAACAATTCAATATAGAACATGTGATCAATACATTTCATGGAAACTAGACTTAGTCATGTGAGCACACAAGTCAAAATAGTCTAAATACAAAACTTGAATTAAAACCTAGAGCATTTGAAAACACCTAACACATATGGCTCCTAGTTTCATTCACAAATCTAACAATTGAATAAATCATATACATGAAGCACATACACTAAAAATGCTAGAATCACAAAATATTCAATGAATATTCTAGCCAACTTTTAGAGCAAAGATATAATGAATAATCAATTAAATCCTATTAGGCTCTAAATACAAAATCATAAGTGTTAATCCTAGATTTGTTTAATTAGAGGATCCAGGAACATGCCAAGGTTATTGAAAATGAATCAATCAAATCACAAATAACATTAGATATCAAACTAATCACAATAAAATTCTCAAACATATGAAAAACTAAAATCCTAGAAAACTAGTTCACATTTGTCTTTAATTAGACTTGATTAGGTTTGATTATGACGCTATCTTTCTCAATAGCATTCATCATACATACATATACATATAGAACAAGAAAACCCAAGTTAATTGAAGGTTTGAGAAGAAGAAAACACAAAGATTAGTCAAATACATATGATTCACGAGCTAGTTTGGTTTTGAAGGTAGAACCATCACAATAAAACTTGATCAAACAGTTGCAAACTCACTTGGAAAAGGTAGAGGACTTGATTACGTAGATTCTCCAACTTGAATCACTTAATTCGGAGTCCGAATGAGAAAGTTATGGTGTTTGGAAAGTAAGAAAGTTTGGAGAGAAAATTTTGCACATAGTGTTTTCTAATTTTTCTTCTTGAAATAAATGGGAGGGAAATGAGGAATTTAAAAGAGATGAAAGAGAGGGAGAGAAGTGACCAATGGGGTGTGGCCACATCACCTGCCCATGAGAGGCATGTGAGCCTCATGGGGCAGAGAGGCTGCTGGTCAGTAAGCCTCACGCGCTCTTCACGGCTGCACCTAAAAATGGCCTTTGGCACTTTCACGCCTCCCTTACGCTCCGCTAGTGTTCTTTGGTAGTATTAGGGCCTTCGAACTCCGAATTCAAATCTGTCTTCGGATTATGAACCGTGACTCCTTCACACACAAGGAAGACTACAAAACTATGACAAAAGGTTGAGAATTCGACTTGGTACACAATGACGAACACAACACATCTTATGAGAACGCAAAGTAAAGTAAAGTAAAGTAGCTTCTTAGTTTGGACTCGAAACCTAATGAGTGAGTAACCAAAATGACTAAGACTCAATAAGGAATCATATGAGATCATGTTCAAGTCCAAAACAATAAAACAAAAATAAATAAATATAAAGTCACACAAGTATGCCATTTCCTAGAGATAATCCTAGAATATGCAATTTCACAATGTTTGTTAAATTAAATCTAATGCATATGCATATGCATACTTCAATAAGTGTGTGAATATGTTATACCAATGGTGTACAACTATATAGGGACACAAATGAATGCCAAGTGTGTGTGTGTGCCTACACCTTGTAAAAGGAATTAGGTCTAATATACCTTTGATTAGCAATGTAACTTATTCCTCTTTAAAGACACCATCTTGCATGGAAATTTATCAAGTCTTCCTTGAAGCTCGAATCATCATCAAACATTACAAGGGAAACAATGTTTTGATATGGAATTCATGCCAATACAAACCAAAACCCTAACATGTAAGACAACACACAATATACTTAACTAGAAAGATAGATATGTAATCTAACAATCCTAGTTATAAAAGGTGTCTAAATGAACATACAAGTAGACTTAACTAGATGAAATAAATTCTAACAATCTAGTTATAAGCTAACACCAATCCACATTAATGACTTCAATTAATATTCATTTAAGATGAAGTCTTTGCAAACAACGTGCAATAAATGAGATGACTTGGCTAAGAAGAAGATTAAACAAAGAGGAGTGTTTGTTCTAAACTTACCAAGTAATGAAACAAAGATGAACCATGCTAAGATGCTTGATGATGCTTAGATGCTCATGGATTTGGGGAATAGAGAGTTACACAAGATTACTTGAATCGATCTCTCTCTAAGAACTCAATATCTAACTCAATCTTAGATTTTCGAAGTTCTTGGTGAACAAGAAAGTGTCTTAAGCTTTAAATAGTAGATAACCAAAACTATATCGTTTGAATAAGACAACAATCCGTCATGACAAAGCAACTCAAGCATCACCAGGAAGTCGTGATCTCTTTTTCACGGTGGTCTATGGCGACACATGGATCGTGAAAACCACAATAGAAAACCTTCGTGCCAATGTCACGGTTCTCCAAGATGACACAACGACAATGAAAACCACTAAAATGTTTATCGCGGTCGATATTTCACAGCGGTCCAAGACGACACTTAGACAGTGAAATCTTTTAGAAGGAATGTCGCGCTCATTTGTCGCAGTGGTCCAATACAACATTTAGACCGTGAAAACCACTAAAAGGTTTTTAACGATTCACCACGACGACACCAAGATCACGATAATGAAAAGAAAGAGGCCTTCTCATATAGTCAAACACACTAACCTATATGCAACATGAGCAAGTGTGTGAATGATGAAATGCACACATAAAGAACACAAATACATGTCATAAGTGTGTGTGTGTGTGTGTGTGTGTGTGTGTGTGTGTGTGTGTGTGTGTGTGTGTGCACTTATTTCTATTCAAGAGTACAAGTCAAGTGTTATACCTTTGTAACTCTTCACTGTTGAAGCTTTGGGGATGCTAGAGGGTGCTTTGATCACGATCAAGTCCAATCACCTAAATCTACCATTACAACATTAACCCCATTAATGGTTTGTCACAAAAATAAGTCAATCACAAATAAAGAACTTACAACATACCTAGACCATTTAGAACATGCATAACCATGTTGATTTCACCAAATGGAGAACCAGCCAAGGCCAAATCATCAGCAATACTCTTGACTTATCTGAGATATTGTTCTACGGAGGATTTCCAGCGATTGAGTTTCACTAGACTCTCTTGGAATCTCATAATATGATATAAGTGCAATTAGTTTGTGATTGACTTATTTCTATATCAAAACATTATGGTGCTTTTGTATGGGTATTTTAGGTTCTTCATGTGGTCATCAACATTGTGATCATGATTGAAGACAAGTATTTCGACATCCCAAGATCTTTAAGAGCCGAGCTTAAAGGTATAATCTACTCGACTTGTTCTCTTCAAGAGATTAGGCACAAACACAAACAATTAGCATATTTTTGTAATTTGTGTCATTGCACCCACATATAACATGATTACATGTGTCACTCCATTAGTTGTACTCACTGCACATTCACACGTGCATCATGATTCCTTGGTAATCATGCATGTTTCATTGATTAAGTTCTAAGAACTCATTTGCTTGTTATGTATCTGATTTCAGTTTTATGCTCTATGTTTGTGTTGTAATTCATTTCCATTTATTGATTAAAAACGTCCACACTTACACGTTGATGTGCTCTTATTTTTGCACGATGGATCGACCACTCAAGAAGGTCCCCTTCTTCTCATTACGTGGTTTGGTGTCCCATGACGTGAATTTCGCAATAGTTTATTTTCGTCGTGTTGGACCACGAAAAGCTGGTCGCATTGCGGTCCAGGTCTCATCAAGGTGGACTGCGAAAAATAGACTGAACTGGACACGAAATCACACTAGTGATTTTCACAGTCTAGGTCTTTTCATGATAGATAGTAAAACTCGACTAAAACAAATAATGCACGGTGTGTTCAAAGTTAATCTAGAGGGGGGTGAATAGATTTTAACCCTTATTACCAAATTTTTGTGTTTAGTCAATTTACGAAAATACCCCAACTAGTCCATACAATACAACAAGTGTAATATGTGCGGAATCAAAATAACACTTGATATTTACGTGGAAACCCTCAATAGGGAAAAACCACGGGCAAGTAAGTGCGCCACACTCGAACCTCAAATCCACTAATTGTGATAACGTTTACAACCTAATCCCGGTATGTAACCCGCTACCACTACTTATAGGCCTTTAAAAGTGGACTTAGTCCAATTACTCAATCCTCGTAATCACTACTTGTAATGATGTTCACATCCTAGGTTGAACTCAACCATGTTCGAACTGTAACCCACCACCACTACCCACATGCCTATTATAGCAATCCTAGATCAAGACTTAATTCTCCGAAGAGATCATACACCCTAAGTGAATATGAAAGATATCCAAATATGCAAATAGAGCTAGGGTACACTATATGCTTATCTAGGATGATAATATGGCAATTAACACAATCCTAGATATCAAAAGCTAAATGACATGTCATAAAGCTTAGCAATGTAAAGGATAACCAATCTTAGATACAATAGCTATCAAAAATAATCTCAAACATTTCAATGAGATTAATTAGCTAGGTGTATATATCAATCATAAAATCCTAGCTATCAAAAAACAATATCAATCATGCAGTGAGATCAATTAGCTAGATATTAGATAAACATGAAAACCTAGCTATCAAAAAACAATCTCAATCATATAATGAGATTAATTAGCTAGATGGCATATAAGCATGAAAACCTAGCTATCACAAATAACCCAATCAACACATAATCTCAATCATGTATGTAGAAATTAATCTAAACACATACAAGTAATAGATGAGATAAAATTGATAAGTAAAAACACTAATTATGTAAGATAATAGTGTTCAACATATAATACCATGTGTATTGAAGAAGACCCATGCATTAGCACATGCTAGATGATTCTAGATGATGCTTAGATGATGATTTATGGATGTGGAAATGGGTTTAGAGAAATAAAGATGTAATCTTTAAGCTTTTTCTCTCAAGTCTCTCTAAATATCTCTCTAGGGTTCTTAGAATACAAGACTTAGATTTTGAACCAGAGATAAAGATGAATTTATAGAGGCCAAAAACAGGACAGGTGAAAAGTCAAGTTTGCCCCTAAAAACGCATGATCGGTGGTTCTAATCGACAATTACGAAACCGCTGTTTCAACCATCGAATTGAAACCTGAGAGCACCAGGTAACATCAGTGCTTTCGACGGCGGTTTTATAACCGCCGAGCACAACCGCCGTTTTGAGACAGAGATATTTTAAATCAATCAGGTCTAAACAGGGGTTTCGAACGGCGATCAGGCCACCGATCATAACCGCAGAATTGCACTAGAACCTTCTGGACAAAAATGACAGTTTCCATTCGATGGTCGGTGGCCACCGATCAAACCGCCAATTCACCAAAAGTGGTGAAACCAAGGAGAAGCCAAGGGCATTCTCAGGAGGCGATCTTCGCGCTAAACCAAGCATAATATCGTGCACGCGCGGACGTTTCCGAACCATCTTCGAGAAACGAATTATACCACACTTAAAGCTAACATACATGAAGTGCAAGTTTGGGAATTGAATGCATCCTAATGCCTAACATGTCATGGCATAGTCATAAAATAATATGCATTCAATTCAAACATGCATGAATATAATTTATGGCTTTGCATCTTAATGCCTAAACATGTCATGACATTTCAATGAACAAGATGCAATCATATAAAACATGAAAGAAGAGATATTCAAAAACATTCATGCACACATATAAAAACACAACTTACAAGAATAGAAATATGCATGAGTTGTGTGTGTGTGTGCAACTAGATCTCTTCAAAGCAAGTAAGCACTAGAATATACCTTTGGTACTTCTTTTTTTGAGGTCTTGAGCGGGCCTTGGTTGTGCAAAACACCAACCATCAAACACCTAAGCTACTCTTACATCAAGCCCCAATATGTGGTTTGTCCACGAAATAAGCCAATCAATAAATGGGAATCCTTACAATTCGACCATGAAAAATGCCATTTTTATGAAACGACAGCGTTTTGACGAGCTCTATATAAACACCTCTTTCTCATCTCTTTCAATTTGGAACTCAAAAATTTAGGGTTTTAAGAGAGAGGTTGGAGTTACTATAAATAGAAAGCTTCAAGAAAGCATCTTTGACTCTTAATCCCTCATCACATGTGTATTTAATGTCTTCATCTTTCATGGGTCTTCATTAATGGTCTCCATTTTTAGGTAAGAACAAACTTCCTCTTTATTAATTGTTCTTTACTTGTTTAACTTCACATTTATTGCATATATTTGAAGTTCGAAGATTCTTTAAGGGATTAGTTAATAACTAGATTGTTGGATATATTTCTTTACATCTAGTTAAGCATTTTATGTTGTCTAACATAGTTTGCATTGAGCATCATTACATGTCCACTTAGACATTTTACTCTCTTCATTGGGTTCAAGTCTTGTAGCCACAAGTGATGGTTGACAAGCAAAGGAAAGTCTTGTGGCCGAAGGTGTTGGTTGCACAAGCAATTGTCAAGACCCGCTATAAAAGGCCTGAGGGGTAGATTAGGAGGTGCTCACACCAAAAGTAGCTGATCGGTGGATATCACTAGGATTGAATCAAGAGTGGTGAGTGGAAAGTGAGCATAGCCTAAGGTTATCGAGAATTAGTGTCCATGTACTTAAGGGTGTAACCTTCTTTTCATATAATGGATTTTTGTTGCTTAAACGGCTAGCAAGGCTACTCTCGTAGGTTTTTACTAGTTGGAGGTTTCCCATATAAAAATCTAGTGCCTTTTAAGTTCCAAAATTTTATACTTAATTTTATTATAGTGTTATTTGCCATTAAAATTGATTAATCAAAAATTTAGTAACATAACCGATTGAAGTTTTTGTCATTAGTAGGATTCAAGCCGCTGACATTTGCCTAAGCCCTACGCTCATCCATCTACCAACTAAGCTATGCCACTAGAGGCATCTCAGTTAGTTCTTAAGTTGTGAAGACATCATTATAAGCATAATAACCCTTTTTTTTAGGTTTTTTTTTTCTTTCTTTTTTGTATTGTTTATGTCATGAGTTCTTAGTTATTATTTTTGTCGGTTATAATGCAAAGATCAAATAAAATATCTTTCATTTCTTCAATAGAAAATGGTCAATCAAGTAGGCCAAATGCTCCAAGTGACATATATAATTCAAGTTCAAGAAATTATTGCAAGATTAACAAAGCTACATTTGATAATGATACTCCCATGGACAGACCTTTATGGAGGGCTGACCCGGCTATAGCTGAGTCAACTTTTTATAAAAAATAAAATAATTAGAATTAATAATCTTCATCCTTGCCACCTCAACATCCTCAAAACCTCACCTCTCACCTCAACATACATCTCTCTCTCTCTCTCTCTCTCTCTCTCTCTCTCTCTCTCTCTCATGTCCTAAATCTCAATTCTCTCTCTTCCCAATTAATAATTATCTATATCCCATGAGATTCACGGCTACAAAATTGAATATAAAAAAATATTTGTATTTGGTAATTCAATTCATGTATTTTTTTTTAGTTAAAATTTATTTTCTCTAATTAATAAGTCAGGGTCTTGGGTTTGTTATTCATAATTTAAGTTAGTGTTTAGTTATTTTTTTTATGAATTTATTTTTCACACTGTAATTTATTATATTTACAGTGTTATATTATCTATACTATATATAAAAAGAGAGAGTTGTCATGTGGAATTATAGCCACCCCCAATTTTGTTTGATCTTTTTTTTTTTTTTTTTAATTTCTTTAAAAGTACAAATACAAATACAACCCTTAAACTTTATATAATAGATAGCATCCTTTATTTTTTTAGAAAAGTCAAATGACAAATACAAGCCTTCGAGTTTGTAGAATTACTTAATAGACATGTTTTAGTAACAGTAACACAACATGGATTGTATAGTAATTTCCAAAATATGTCTTGATTTAAAATTCTAAATAGATTAAATCATTGTCAAATTAGTTTACCCCAATTATTATGACTTTGGATGGTTATTTGCTAAGAGACTAGAGGTAATGATATGGACTGGACCTAAATCAATATCTATAATATATATATATATATATAAGTGTGATATGTTGGTTCAATTATTATGACTTTAGATGGTTATTTGCTAAGAGGCTAGAGGTAATGATATGGGCTGGACCCAAATCAATATCTATATCTATACTATATATAAAAGTGTGATATGCCGGTTCAATTATAGCATAGACAGAGTTTAGTAAGATTTCAATTATAGCATCCAGTAGATTATTGAACATCGATCGACAAATACAACCCTTCAAGTTTGTATAATTAGTTAATAACAGATCTTAGTAATAGTAACACAACAGGGATTATATAGTAAAGATTTTTTATTTTATTTTAAATTGTAAAATGGGACTGGGGATGAAAATATAAATTTCTATGTATTTAATGTGTTGAAAAAGAAAAGGGAATTATACAGGGGTGGAAATGTAATTTGTGTAAAACTTTATGATTTTGTGGATTATGCAATGAATGTATGTAAAGTGAAATGCAGTAAAAAAAAAAAGTTTTAGAAAAAATCCAAGCGGTGATTTCTGATCAAATAGAAAAATAATTAAATCATCCACATGAGCTTAAGACTTCCTCAAGGTGTTAGATCAATGCAATAACATTTACATTAACTAAAATTGTATGTGTTATATTAACATTTATTATTTCTTAAGGATATGTATATTTACAAATATGAAACTCAAATATTGATTTAAGCACATGCTTTGCATGTAGATGGAATTTATTTGAATTTATAGAATTACTTAATAGAAATGTCTTAGTAACAGTGACACATAATGATATGAACTAGACCCAAATTAACAGGTATTTGGATTGATGATTATTTTATATTGTAACATAAGATAGGGGATGAAAATATAATTTTCTATGCATTTAATGATTTGAAAAGGAATAAGAAATATTATAGGGTATAAATTTAATTTGTCATGCAACTTGATGACTTAAGTATAAATATATATACAGGGGAAGTTTATAAGTGAAAGAAAAAAAAAAATATAAAAAAAAAAAAAAAGGATTTGACTGTAGGCGGTGGATTCATCTGATAAGGAAGATATGGATATCAGTTATTAAAGATTTAAATAATCATTTCATCATAATTTATGCAATTTAGTTGAAAAATATTTTTGGATGTAAAAAAAATATAATTTAATTGTTGATTTAAATTGTTGAGATGTTTAATAAAAGTTACAAACAATTGTATATGGATTACCATTGTTAAATCATCGTAGGAAAAATCTCTTTTGAGGCAAGTGTAGAAGAGCTTCTTATCAAAACCATAAATTTAAGACTTCCTCAAGGTGTTATATCAATGTAATAACATTTATATAAATTAAAATTATACCGTGTTATATTAACATCTCTTATTTTTTAAGGATATGTATATTTACAAATACAAAACTCAAATACTAATTTAAGCACATGTCTTGCATGTGGCCCCAAAACTAGTAATTTATAAAGTATCACTTTAACCAATTTTTTTATTTTTAATTTTAGGTTATAATGTCAAACAACTATATATCAAATCAAAGCCAAGAATAACTATGTTTTGTTCTAGCCCACCCTAAGAAAAAAAATCTTGGGCACATCTCCTTGATTTCACATCAATACTTCTTATCATGAAAGTGATGTCGAAAAGCGTATTTCAATATGGATATATCTCATTGACAAACAAGATGAGATCAGAAGAGCTTATATTAATATAAAACCGTGTCAACCTATTTTTGACTATCCATGGGAACTAAAATGGTCGATTTTTAACAGTCTTATTTCATAAAATTTTAAATAACTTGAGTACTACATAAATAAATAAAAGACAATACATATTTTTTATCTACACTGAAGTATCACACAAAGTAACACACATTCATTGTTTGAATGTGTAATGTGTTGCCTCTAGAGGTGTTAATAGGGTCGAATCAGGTTGGTTCGACCTGAAATTTTTGAGCTTGATTAATGTTTGGATCGGGCCAGGTTACGGTTTGAACACTGTTCTGGCCAGATTGGGCCAAGCCTACAAAAGTAACATATATGACTAATTATTGGGCTGGATCGGACCTCCATCGAATTCGGACAAAATTAGTATTTTATCCTTAAAAACAAATTACTTTCTTAATTTTTATATTTTGAATTAATACTTGAACGGTTCAATATCTTAATATTACATGTAGGAAAATAACAAAAATTCATAAAAAATTATGAACTAGGTTATGTTGAAGGTTGAAGTTTTTTTTTTTTTTTGAGAGGATGATGACGAATAATTGAAATTATGGGGAGATTTTGGTCATTAACGACACCATAGTAAAAATGACGATTAATAGCGTGTGCAGTGTGAACTGACTGGGATAGAGTTGTCTCGCAACCAAACAAAGCCAGTCTTTGAATCTTCACCGGGAGAGACTACAAACTAGAAAGAGAGATTTACCAGAGAAGACTTGGGGATTCCTCTTAACAGAAAAATCTCTCTCTTCTGATTGATTGAAATGGCAGAAGATAAGGAAGCCACGTCGAGTTCACTGAGTCAAGGCTTGACTCCAAATGACCCGGACGATGTCCCAAAATCTCCTCCTCACTCTCCCAATTCCTCTACTCGCAAGGTTACACTCACTTTTACTTTTATTTCTTTATTTTTTTTAATAATTTTATTATTACAACAAGGAAAATTAATTTATAATCAAGATCTATGTTAAATTTTTAATGTTAGGGTTAGAGTGTAATTAATGTAGTTTTGAATACAACTTAGCAGTATTTGTTATGTATTCAGGACTTCAAAGACAGCTCTTCTAGTGGTGATTTTTAAGTTTAAGTACAGCGACTATGCATAAAGAAATGGTGTTCTTCACTCTAATCTAAGTATGTTTTAGTGATGAATAATGTTGAAATGGTGTTTTTTAATAATGTTTTACTTCCAAAAAAATAAAACATGTTTTAGTGATTTTTAAAGGATGTTCTATACAAGTGAAATGATTAAAGGAAATCTTTAGAGCATATGGGATGTTAGTTTGAAGAGATTGAGCTTATGTGATTCAAGCTAGGCATTTGGACCAAAGGAAGTTGGGTCAGCTTGTCAAGGCAGTGTTCTAGGGGTGTTATCAGCTTAGCTTTCTTCCCAAAGATATGATTCGGTTACTTTAGTGGCAGTTTGGTTGACTCTAACCTGCTCCCCAGCCTAGCCTTAAATTGTCCTTTCTCCATCCACCACACTCACGCACATAGGTGTACTTGCGCACAGACCTACACAGAAGCACTGAACATCAGTTTGTCGATCCTTATGCTGTGCTTAGAGCCTTAGAGATATATAAAGTTTTCAATTAAGCTGTTCGTATGAGGACAAAAAAGTATTGTATATCTATATCACTGTATTGTAAAATACTCCCCATTTAGATATAATATGCAAAGATTATCCATTTCATGTATAATTGACATTTGCATTTGTTCAGGCTTGCTATGCTGTCCTACAGAGTTGGGTCTCAAAGAAGTTTATGACTGGATGGTAATAAGCTTAGTAATGGAACCTTGTTTGTTTTTGCTTCATATTTTGTTTCATTTTCGTTTCCATTATGCTACATGCTCTTCCAGAATTACAAAATTTCAATGATATAATTGCAGTGTGGTTCTCTTCCCAGTTGCTGTTACATTTCTAATCACATGGTGGTTCATTGAGTTTGTTGATAGTTTCTTCAGTCCAATTTATGCAAGACTTGGCGTAGACATATTTGGTAAGACTTAAAAACATCAACTGGATGTTCATTCCATTGATACCTGAGCAATAGTTTTTTAATTCTTCACATGAAGCTATGGTGATGAAATCAGGACATTGCAATGGGTTTTGCTTTTTCAACAGAGATTTTAAAATGTAACGAGCTATTGTTAAGTTGGAGTTGTTAAAACTTATATAATAAAGAATTTTCCTTTTTTTTTTTTGCCTGGCTTCATTCAATTTTTTTTTTTTTTTTTAGTATTGTTTTTAATAATTTTTTTATCATTTTCGAATTGAAGCAGCCGCCTCGCCTCGCACTGCCTTTCGCTTTTTAAAACATTGGTTATTGCATGTTCTCAAATGTTTCTCAAGTACCATTCTTTGTAACATACATTTTTTCCTTGAGTGGTATCTTTGCCATGTTTTTGGTGAACTAGATCAAAAATTTTGACCCTTGGAGGAGCTATTAAGCCCCATTTGTTTGAAGTTATGTAATTTATATATGACAAAGAAGATTTACAGAGTTATGCTGTTAATGACAAGTGAGTGGAGCCTGTACAAGGGGAAGAGTTTTGCCTCCTAAAATTTTTCAGCCCTGCTGATTGTGCTTTTCATCTGCTTTGAAGATAAATCTATCATTTGAATGAACTTCCTTCATCTGGTAGTCTCGATGCTAATCAAGTATCCATTGTATCCATGTTGCTGGCTTTAGTTATTTCTTTTTTTTTTTTTTGGTTGCATTGTATATCCTTCCCAGATATGTCTGACATGATATTATGGAGGTCTGGACGGAGCTCATATCTCTTTTCATTACTTAAGCTCCGATTTATTCTTGTTATTTATATTGTTGTGTGGTGCAGGTCTTGGGTTTCTTACATCTATACTTTTCATATTCTTTGTCGGTATGTTCGCTTCATCATGGTTGGGTTCCACTGTATTCTGGCTTGGCGAGTGGTTTATAAAGCGAATGCCCTTTATGAAGCACATTTATTCGGCCTCTAAACAAATTAGTTCCGCTATTTCTCCAGGTAATACTAGCTGCTTTGGTTCCAATCCCATGCAGTTGTCACTGGAATTAAGTTGTTATTTACTATCATTATGGGGTGTTTTCTGTGATGTCCTCAAATTAATTTATTAGTTGTGAGATTGTTCCATGCAGTGAACAATCGGGATGGATAAGCTATTTTGTGTGATTTGTTTTCCTTGCACATTCTTTTCCCTGAATTAGAACCAAGTTTCCTCAAGTAATTTGTAGATAGCACAAATTCTTCCAGAGACTAGAAAACTAACTACTATACATAGTCATTTACATTGGCACGTCAAAGTATTTCCTCAATACTAATCCTAAAATCATAAATATGCAATAATTCTGATTTAGAGGAATTTGCATGGCAGAAGCATTTCTCCTCCCTCCCTCAGCCCTCCTTCCTAGTGACTGTGAGAATCTATAGTGTGGATTAAGCTAGCAAGATTTATGCATTGGCTGCTGGTACCACTGTGATATGTCAATTAGTCTTGCTTTTGCCCAAGATAATAATAAGATTTGAAACTAAGAATCTGCGCATTACTTTAGGAGGGAATTCCTAGTTTCAACTGAAATTGTTGTTGAGAGAGACTATTTGCTATTGTTGAAATCCTCCTGATATTCTTAAATTCCATAATGTATTGAAAACTTATTCAAAATATGCAAACATTTATATTAACTGGGATTGAAGTAATGGATTATAATTTGTTGTAAACTTCAAATCTTGCTGACTTTACATCATATAAGTTGTTTTCATGTAAAATTTCAAATATTGTGTTTGGTTATATAATTTTTCTTTCTTAAACTCACTTCTCATGTGAATGAGGAAAATACTGTGTTCACGGATTTATGTGATGTACGGTGCTTTGTTTTTTCATTTGCTTGGAATTATTGTTTATATTACGTTTGACATTGAAAGATATTCAGCAGTTAATGATTAAGCTTTTATGCTCAGTCAATAATCAATCCATTTTCACTTACAGATCAAAATACCAACGCCTTTAAAGAGGTTGCAATTATTTGTCATCCTCGTCGTGGTGAATATGCATTTGGTTTTATAACATCATCTGTTGTACTTCAGGTAAATATTCGGTAAAAGGAAGCTAATGTCTATGCTTGATAGTATGATGTGGAATTAGCCTAAGTGGACCCTAACACTTCCTTTATGACAATTATTGATCATATGCTAAGAATTGAATTTCCAGATTCTTTATTACTAGTCGACTCTTTTCTATTAAAACAAAGAAATACCTGAAGATAGAATGTGCTATGCCTGTTGGGAACTAATGGAATTGCTTAAGTTGGTTGCTTGTTGGATGGATTCATTTTCTGAAAAGTAAAACTGCATTTTGGATTAAGTGAGAAGGTAATGGTAACTAGATGGTGGCTTTATTTTGTAATGGGCGTAGAAGACTTATGCATGTTTAACCAGTAGAATTTTTCTTGATGAGTAAATCAAATCTAATAGTAAATCTATATACATAAGACAATGTTGGATCGGAGGAGAGGCAGAAAAATAAAAATAAATAAAAGAGCATTTAAGTATTTAACAACTGATGATACCTCTTAAATCCTGTTGCTTACTCAATGTCTTTGGAATGACTAGTCAGTAAATGGCCTAACTGTCATTTGGCAATATCAGGAAGATTGCTTACTTCTCTCGGAACTGAAAAATGGAGAATCAAAATTAAAATATATTGAAAATCTAGTTTTCAGTTTTCTCTCTCAGATAAATAGTTTTTTGTCTTTAGTATCTATGTAAAATTGAATGTGGAAGATCTTATGTGATTTGCTGGTTTCTTCATGGAAGATAACATTTTAGTGATACTATCTGAGCTTCTCATTGACAAGATTATTGGTGGGGCAATTGCAGAGAGATAATGGAGATGAAGAGTTATGCAGTGTTTATGTCCCTACAAACCATCTATACATTGGCGACATATTTTTGGTCAACTCTGAAGAGATTATAAGACCAAATTTGTCTGTTCGAGAAGGAATAGGTCTGTTCTTTCCCTCTATGACTCAGTATAGATAACAGTATAACACTTGTTTGTTCTTCTATGTGAATCTGCATCCGTTCAACAGGAAGCTTTTGCTTTCTATTTTGTTGTGAATGGTTTCAAATTGTCAATCCTTGGATTTGATTTTTCTATTCATACAATGACATGAAAATATGGCTTATAACTTGTTAGATATTTTTAGAAGACTAATGCTAGACATCCCGACCTATAATGTGGCAATTGGCAAAATTGATACACACTTATGATGATTTATTTCAGTTGTTATGTCATGTGAATCCAATCGTCACATCAAGGTTGGGATGTCAAACATAGCACACTTTTAGAAACAATAACAATAATGCTAGACATCTCACATTTTATATTTCACCTACACCCCAACCAATGATGTGAAATACGGCGGCCGCTGAGACGCAAGGCGGCCCCCGACCGTCGCGAATAAGGTCAAATCGGCCTCCTTGGCGGCTGGGCAACTAGTCGGTGGATAGGTGGGTCGGTGGTAGTCAGTGCTAGTTACCGACTAGGTGGCAGCTTGGCGGTGGATAGGTAGGTCGGCGGCAGTTTTTCTTTTTTTCAAAAACCCTATCAATCCTATTTGGCTTCTGCTTCATTAAACAGACCAAAATCCCAAAACTGCCCCTCTTTTAAAAAAAAAAAAGATAAACTGCCCCTCTCTAGTGCTTGTTTGATAGAGCTTTCTACTGCCTCAAAAGGTACCAACATCTATTTGAGTTTTTTTGAGTTGTTTGGTTGGGCTTTTGAGATTATCTATTTTAAATTGAGTAGAGACTAGTAGAGTTTAAACCTCTACTAAGCAAAAACTCATGGGGGGAGATGCTTCTCCAAATAGACCTTTTTTTTTTTAAATGTCTACCAACCAAACAACTATAATTTTTTTTTCAAAAACTCTATTTCTAATAGATCTACTGCAAGTAGATCTTTTACCAATAGAGGTTTTTCAAAAGCTCAACCAAACAAGTTATTAGTCTTTTCATTCTTTTCTTCTATCAAACCCAAAAAACACAATACAATCCCAAAATTGCCCCTCTTTAGTCTTTTCATTCTTTTCTTCTATCAAACCCTAAAGCACAAAGCAACCCCTCTCCACCACTCATCCAACCAGCTGCAGCCGCTGTTGCCACCCCCTCTCCGGTCAGCATCAAATTGTTTTCAAATTGGTCCATTCAACGATATCAAATATCATAATGTGATAAAGCAATCAATTCACATTTTGTCACTGCCAGCACCAGCAACTTCTAGTAAGGTTTTTCTGCATTTGGATTGGTTTTTTATTTGAAAAAAAAACAATTTAAGGGTTGTGGTGGCTCCGCCTAGGCGCTAGGTGCTGGGCCACCGCCCAACTAGCGCCTAGTGCCTACTAGAACACTATGAAATACTAAACAGGATGTATTGTAGTCAAAGTTGTTCCTCTTATTATCATTAGATGGAAACAAGTATTGTGATATTGCAGTGTATGTATACCATATTTTTTACTATTGGAATTATGTCGGTTGATTGTGATATTGCAGTGTATGTTTACCATATTTTTTACTATTGGAATTATGTCGGTTGAGAGGGTTTGATGATTCTGACAGTGAATACTATGCAAATTAACAAATTTTTTTAGTGGCAACTTGCGGCAAATATCATGTAGATGCCGTTGCATGCCTGTAGTGTACTCTTCTATTGACCTTTTTTCTTGGATGCAGAGATCATTGTTTCAGTTGGGATGACAATGCCACAGACCATTTCTCTTATAGAAAGGAATCCTCATCTTGGCAATAGAATCCCACTAAACAGGTGATTCTGTGACACTAGTAAAATTCTACATTTTGGAGAATTATTTGCTATCTTCCTCGATTCTGTTTGTTTTTCCACAATACTGATGTTTAATTTGTCAAGAAGAAAATAATATAAATGGGTACCGTATAATGGCTGTCTGTCTTTCGACCAGGTGTGCATGATAAGAGATTCTTGTGCATATGGAATACATTTCCCATATTGGGTTTTAGAAGGCAAAGGCATTTATGTGTACATGATTATCAGGAAAACTGTTGCTTCTAAATCTCCGTTTGTATATTGCCCGTTGTTGTATCATTACAGTCTGCTCGTTGTGTAAATTGATGAAATGTCAGATAGTAGCTAACCATTTTCTCTCAAAATAGGCAGAGTATCAATAGTCTGCTTCGTCGGTCCCTAATTTTTTACAAGGTATTACTTTTTACTAAACATGTGTAATAGCTTATTTGTTCTTCAACTTTTCAGTAATATATCAAAATAGTTACTCCATTAATCAAAGTTAAGGGATAAGGGGCAATAATGCACACTTTCCCCTTGGTTCGGTAACCGGAAACAGGTAGGTGGGACTGAACCAGCTAGTTCTGGTTAATTGGTTTATGATACCAATGAATGGACAACATAATAGACAACTTGAGAGTTGAGGGGATTAAATCAAAAACAAATGAGAAATTCTCATTTGAATAACTTGTTCGCATCTATGAGTAAAATCAAGGATAACTAATGATAATATTATAATACACATCTACCATACAACAAACGAGGTATACACTTACTAAACACATCAGCGCCTTTTCCTTTGAGCAGTTGGGGGTAATTTCTCCGACGGACCACAAGGAAGCTTCTGACCCCTCTCCTGTTCAATTCGGTTCTTCAGCTCCCTGAGTATCTGAATTTGTCCTAACTTTTCTGGGGACAATTTGTCCCAATATATTCCTACAGGGTAGACAAGTTCATTCTATCTCATATTTCTCCTTCTCATTGGAGTAATGTAAAATAATCTGATTACCTCACGGTATCACATGAGATGCTTTGCTGGTCTAAAGATGAATCACTTGCAGCCAAATTATGATTAAAGAAAAAAAAAACACAGCAAAGCCACACAAAAACCACAATAAGAATATAATAAAATTATTGATAATGTCTAGTTTTTAACATACTTGAATGATAAATAAGAATATACTTCTCGACTACTATTCCAGCATTTTCTTCCCAAATAATGTGACAGTTATGTTGGCATTGTCACATCATTTTTCCTTTTAACTTACATTTTAATTATTTTAGAATAATAAAAAGGTTTTATTTATGTGACAGTTAGGAAGAATATGACATGCAGCTGACATGGCAACACCGACTCAACTATCACATCATTTTGAAATAAAAATGTTGAAAAAGAAACTAGAAGGCCTAGTATTACTAATCATTCAACTATGTTGACAAAACCTATTTTACATTCGGAACTTATCAATAATCCTAAAATTTGCATTATATCTAAACATGTCATTACACTTATTAAATTAATTTTTTGTTGACAACCGACATTGAATAAAAGCAAACAAAAAAAAAAGTATTATATTCCAATCGATTTCAATTCAAAACTTTCTATTGGTTTCACATCAAACTTTTCAACGTTTTTTCTAATTTTAATCATTTATTTCAATTTTTAATTTCTATATAATAAATTTTATTTAATAAAAAAATCTAGATATATTTGAGATTTATGAAACTGTGGTAATTAAATGTCATCTCAAGCTCATACAAGTGGTTTTATTGACATAATTTTCTTGTTTTATCTGTCTCCAACTATGTGACTAGAACTTTTTTAGAGTCGCTTTTAATTTGTCTTTTACAAGGAAATCATGAAAAGAAATTTCCTCTCATTCTCACTCTTATAAAAACTCACTCATATTCCTTCAATTCCTTTGATACCTTTGATTTCAAAAATCTTTCAAAGCATCCCAATCATAATCATTCAAAAGCCAACAACTTGGCCTTCTCTCTCTCTCTCTCTTCACCATGTTTTGAACAATCAATTGTGGGCATTCCTTCTCTAAAATGTTATTTTGTTTATGAATACGGAATACCCGGAGTAAAAGATATTTATTTTGTATGGAAAATAAAAACAGATTTGCAGTGAAAAAACTTAAAGTAAGTATAATGCAACTAGAACCTGAACATAACCAAACTGAATGATCACTTTTTACCCCCAAGCTCTATCAATCGATACCAAACAAAAACGTAAGTGAACAATGAATTTCTACTGGGCCAGTTCCAAACATAGTTCATCACTTGATATGCTCAATAGCCTTTTCATTGTTAAAAGTTTATGCTATATATTCTCTTATTAGATGAGTTTTGAGTTTGGTAATAATTTGATTCATTCACTATAAAAAATGGCCAAAAGCTTTAAATGGTTATCTGGTAGGCAGAGTACAAATGAGATGGCTCCGCCATCAAAACTAGAGGCCTTTCGCAAGATTAGTTCATATTTGGCAGGAAATTGTTCTGATGACTTTCATTTGCCTTTAACTATCTATCAATTGCCTCGAGGTAATATGTGCTTATAGCTTAAGGATGTGCAGTTACTCTTGAAAGGAAATTATGACAGTTATGATACAGAGAGAGAGAGAGAGAGAGAGAGAGAGAGAGAGAGAGAGAGAGAGACAGATAGTAAAAGCCTTACAAACCTTTAGGCTTTGGGATGGTTGCATCGGTAAAAATGACTTGAGTAGGAGTGCATATGATGTCAACAGGAACGTCATGGATCAATAGTTTCTCAGCAGGAATATCATCTACCAATTGACAGTCATGCACTACAAGAGCAATTAACAAATTATATTTATTGCCACTAAATGATAGCTAATATCAATAAAATACATGGCAATTAAAATCTAAATTGCACTAACAACCATACAAAACAAGTATACAACACATGACAGCATTCATTAGTTTACAACACAATAATATTCTTGAGAATGGTTAATATACTATTCAAGACAATTACTTTAAAATTATGATAACTGGAACTCAATGAAAGAGTGAGCTAAATAATAATTTGCCACTCAGGATTGGGGGGAAAACTGCGCTTACCAGAAGTAACAATGGGAGTGGAGTCATCAATGGCTCCCATATACCGCAACATCCCATATTCAAGTTCTGCAAATCCCTGCAACCCAATACCTTTTCTTAGAAAGATAAATGGGAGACCACATAACTTCTCAGAAACATACAGATTTCTACTAAAGTGAAACCATTGGACCAATTCAAGTTTCAAGGTACAAAGTTAGAATTTGTAGAACTTAATATATTTTCTAAGCTGTCAAAGACTTTGTAAGGATTGGGAAATTTAGGGATAAAATTAAGGATTTAATTATTTGAGGATTTCGTCAAATTAGGGATTGGGTGAATGCCCATAGTAAATAGCATGTGTCCAATGTAGAGAATCAATTCCTAAAGAGTCCTAATATTTGTAGAGAGTTGGAATGTAAATATTGTATTTACTTATTTAGTTAGGAATTCTATTTACTTGTTCACCACTCTTATGTGGTCCCCACTATTCTTGTTTACTACTCTTGTGTATCTCTATATATTCCTCCATTGAGAGAAGAATAAATCACAATATTAAACCCTAAAATTCTACTTGGTATCAGAGCGAAAAAAAAAAAAAGGGAAAAGATTTTTTCCGCTGCCCTTTTCTTTTCCTAACTCTAATTAGAAGATTTTTTCCGCTGCCCTTTTCTTTTCCTAACCCTAATTAGAAGATCTACTGCCGCCGCTGCCACACCTTATAAGAGCAAACTACGCTCTCCCCTTGTGTGGCCGGACAGCCTCTCTTCTCTACCAAAGTCTTACCCTTGTCGCACCATCTTTCAATCACATGGCTGCCATAATTCCATCTATGGTTGATATTAAGGTTGCTCTAAACGAAGCTTCTCCATCTTTTGCTTCTCATGTCTCTTGAGTGTCTCCTCAAGAAGGTAATAATGATTTGGTTTTACTGTCTTCTACTAACAACACTTGGGTTATTGATTCAGGAGCTACTGATCATATGACTAGTAATGTCTCACTAATTACTTCTCTAATGTCTTCATTTGTTAAGTCTGTTACTAAGGGCGGGAATGTCTTACTCTCACCTACCTTTTCCATGTCGTCTGTCTTACTTGCTCCTAATCTCTCTAATAATCTTCTCTATTAGCCAAATTACCAAACATCTTAATTGTTCAATAACATTTTATCCTACCCACTATGTGTTTCAGGACAATCTCACAAAGAAGACGATTGGCACTGGTAGAGAAAGAAGAGGTCTGTATTACTGGGAGGAGACCAGAGCATTGGAATCTGAGTTTAGTCCGGGATTACAAGTAAGGAAAGAAACACTTGACCGAGAGAAAATTCTTTTATGGCATTATCGTTTAGGACACTCATCTTTTGCCTATTTAGAAGTTATTTCATCATTTATTTTACAATATTTCTGCTTCTAGTTTAAAGTGTGAACAATGCATTTATACTAAAAATCATCGTGTTCCTTTTAAAATAAGTTTCAATAAAAGTCAAATTCCTTTTTCATGTGTTTATACTGATGTTTGGGGCCCTTTTTCTACTCCTTCTACTTCAGGTCATAAATATTTTGTCTTTTATTGATGATTGTACTAGGGTGAGTTGGATATATTTGATGAAATCTAAAAGTGATGTTATACATGTCATTCCTCAATTTTACCAAATGATTGTCACACAATTTCATACTCCGGTTAAGGTGTTTCATTCTGACAACGGTAGTGAGTTTGTGAATCAACCTCTGGCTGATTTCTTTAAACAATATGGCATCCTCCATCAAACAACATGTGTCTACACACCACAACAGAATGGCATAACAGAACGTAAAAACCGACATCTCCTCGAGGTGGCTCGGGCTTTATGTTTTTGGGCTGATGCTGTCATGACCGTTGTCCATCTTATCAACCGAATGCCTACCCGTGTCATTGACTATCAAACTCCTTTGAGGATGTTGTCACGTTTTCACCATATCCCTTCAACTCTCAACATTTGCCCTAAGGTTTTTGGTTGTGTTATGTTTATGTGCACCCACTTTATAGGGATAAACTTGATTCTCGTGCTTTAAAATGTGTGTTTTTGGGTTACTCAAATTCTCAAAAAGGTTATAAATGTTTTCATCCTCCTACGGGTAAATACCATGTGACTATGGATATTCAGTTCTGTGAGCAGGTGTCCTATTTTTCTTGGGATGTATCGCTTGTTCCTTTTCAAGGGGAGATTAGTAGTGAGGAAGAGGAACGACTACGGTTGGAAGAAAAAAGAGTGTGGATTTCGAGTAAGGGGGAGAATTAAACTATTTTTTTTTTTGGGGGGGGGGAAGGGGGGGGTCTTTAGATGCTTCTAATCCAGTGGAGGTTGAATCTAGTGAGGGTAAGAGGCCAACTCAGCTGAAGGATTCAGCTATTTTAGGTGAGAAGGGAGGGGGGGTGTCTTTAGATGCTGATCCCGTGAAGGCTGAATCTAGTGAGGATAAGAGGCCAGCTCGGTTGTTTCAAAGATATTACACAAAACGGATTAAGGATGTTACTCTTATGCCTCCTCTTGACTTCAGTACTCCACTAAATGATACTTTCATGCCATCAGATGAATCTTACATAATTGAACTTGAGGTACAAACTTCTCTTAAGGTACATAATTCTTCCCCTATAATTCCCGCTTCAAATGTTATTTTGGATTCTAACCCTACAGATTTAGAAAATACTACGGGTAGGAGATATCCTCTTCGTAACCGAGCCTGATAGGTTGGGTTTTTCCAAATCATCTTCTAATGTTGTTTATCCCATTTCTGACTTTATCTCTTATCATCGTTTGTCTAAGTCTCACCTAGCTTTTGCCCTTCAATTATCTTCTGTGTCTATTCCTAGTCATTTTCAGGAAGCTCTTGGAGATCCCAAATGGAAATCTGCTATGGTTGAGAAAATGAAAGTTCTTCAAAAGAATTCTACTTGGGAAATGGTTGAGTTACCTCTGAATAAGAAGACAGTGGGATGTAAATGGGTGCTTACAGTAAAGTACAAGTCGGATGGGACAATTGACAGATACAAGGTCAGATTGGTTGCCAAAGGTTACACTCAGACGTATGGGATTGACTATCAAGAGACCTTTGCTCCTGTGGCCAAAATGAATATGTTATACTTTCTCTTGCAGTTAATCTAGACTGGCCATTACGACAGTTTGATGTGAAAAATGTCTTTCTTCATAATGATTTGATAGATGAAGTGTATATGGATCCTCCTCTAGGATTTACACCAAAGGAAGCAAAGGTATGATGACATGATTGTTACAAGTACTAACATAAGTGAGATAGAAAAGCTTCAATGTCGTTTGGCCAAGGAGTTCGAGATGAAGGATTTGGGGGCTCTAAAATACTATCCAATGCGGAAGCTGAATATCATGAACTTCATCATGCAACTACAGAGCTTACTTGGTAACGTATTCTCTTAGAAGAACTCGGTTATGACCCTCAGAAATCGATGGTGCTCTTTTGTGATAACACGGCTGCCATTGGCATAGCTAATATTCCAGTGCAGCACGATCGAACCAAGCATGTTGAACTTGACAGGAATTACATCAAGGATAATCTAAATTCCGGCGTAATAAAGGTTCCTTACATTAAGAGTGCGGATCAACTAGATGTCATGACTCATGCTATTACCAGTGTTCCTTTCTATACATTCCTATCCAAGTTAGGCATGTGTGATATCTATGCACCAACTTGAGGGGGAGAGTTGGAATGTAAATATTGTATTTACTTATTTAGTTAGGAATTCTATTTACTTGTTCACCACTCTTATGTGGTCCCCACTATTCTTGTTCACTACTTTTGTATATCTCTATATATTCCTCCATTGAGAGAAAAATAAATCATCACAATATTAAACCTTAAAATTCTACTTAGAGTCCTTATTACATTAGACTATTAGAGTCTGTACTGCATTTTCCTTTAAATATAGTATGTACCAATATTTGATTACATCATGAAATAGTACAATCCTTTCTCAACTAATTTCTATTCTCTCTACAATTTTCTCTCTCTCTCTCTCTCTCTCTCTCTCTCTCTCTCTCTCAACATTCAAGATCTAATCAACCTCTCTCTCTTATATGTTCTTCATCTTCATTCCTCAATTTCCAGCAACCTTCAATCCTACAAAATCAACCATAAATATAACAGAAATCCAATCAAAATGCTAGGGCATGACAAATGGTATCAGAGCAACTTTTCTGCTAACTTGCGGAATTAGATCTGATTATTTGAATCTCTTCTACTGTTCTTCAATTTTCCAGCTCCTACTTCTCTTCCATTTTTTCCAATTTTCTCTTTGAAATAACCTACACTCAAATCATCAACACTCATTCATTAGAAATTCAAAAAAGTTATTCGAGCTTGAAAATCAAGGCATTACAATCATGGAGGAAGGATATGAATCATTTTTACTAGAGATTACCAAAGTAAACTCAAAACCAGAAATGTATCCCATCATATCACTTACTCAAACGGAAATAAAGGCTAGAAGGGATAAGGAGTTGTGTTATACCTGTGATGAAGTATATTCTTTTTAGCATCGATATGCTAAAATACAACTTTACATGCTCAAAGATGAGGAAGAAGGTGTTGAAGGGGAAGTCGAAACTACAGAAATCGTGTTTGACAGTGGAGAGCTTATTGAGGTTCCGGATCCAGAATACTCACCTATCAAGGCAAATTCTGGCTCAGATCTGGTGTCTCTTATGCTAAACTTTCCTGAGCTCGAAGGAGTCGAACCTAAAGCATCTACCACTCTTGATTTTACTGCCAAAAAATCAGTTAGAGAAGTAACAGAGGAGACTCCACCATTTGAAGCTGTTCAAGGGTTACCAGAAGAAAATCTAGAAGTTGAAGCAATTGGAGATCTACCAGAAGAGAAGCCATCAGAAGAAACAAATGTTAAATGGCTAAAGGAACCAACAATTGTTGAAATTAAAGATGTTAAAGAGGAGGCACCAACACCAAAAATTGAAATGGTTGAAAAACTACAAGAGGTATCAGTCAAGGTTTTAATTGATGCCGAAGGAAACACACAACCAATCTCGATCACCCCTCATAACCAAAACCTGTCAACTCTCAGCAATCCAAACAAAAATACCCTACCAATTCAGACTCAATTTTTCCACACAATCAACCAGTACACAGCAGCGCACCTAGTTTCTAACAAACCCAATCCATGGCCCAACAAACCATCTATAAACACTAACCCCAACCAATCCAACCCATGGCCAAATAAGCTACCTAAACTTACTTATTTCATCAAACCCAAGCCTGGGCCAGATGAACCTCCAATACACAAACACAATCTGAGAACAAGCTTAGAGACCAGGAAACTTACATACACGGTGAAGATGAAGAAGTAACAAGAGGTGGTATGACGTCTCCTTGCTCAATTCGTCAGCAAAAGAGATCAAATGATCGGCTTCGCATCTTCCCGATGACCAACCATGCTCTGAAATTGGTTCAACATCGATATCGATCAACCCTCTCATGCGCCACCGCTGACGCCAACGAAGCCCAAAACAGAGACGGTTTGAGGAAAACCGACAAAGATCCAGGCATGAATATGGCTGATGTAGCTGCACTTGTTGCTTCAATGCCCATTCAGTGGAAAGAACTGAAGATTGTGGGAGAGATCGACTCTAATCAAGACCTAGAAGACTTCCCACGCCATTCCTTGGCATAGATCGACTCCGACTGAGATCGGAGAGTCCGCCTCTGGTCTTTTCGATGGATAACAGTGCTCGAGAGCTGATCCAAAATCGAGTACTCGCCGTTACACAGCTCCATAACCGGGTGGTTGTAATCTTGCGACACCTTCCAAAATTCAATCTGGGAGATCAACAATCACTAGAAGAAGTTAGGGTTTCAAAGAAGATTTAGGGATTTTTCTTAATACATGGTTGCTGTTTGGTGAAGGAAGAGATCTTGGGTGTCGTTTTGGTAGAGAAGGTGAAGGATTAGGGTGTTGTTTTAATGGAGGCGTGTAGAAAGGAGGAGGATTGGTGTTTTGTTGAAGAAGCTAGGGATTTCGTGGGGTTTGTCGAAGAAGAAGATGTTCTTCAGAGCAGCTGCGAAACGGTGTCATTTTGTATCTCTTTGTTGGGCATTCGAAACAGTGGAGTTTTAATGGAGATCTCAGTTGGGCTAATTGGGCTAGCTAAAGCATTGTGGCAAACCGGGTCAATCAGACTTGGGCCTCGTTTTGGGAAACCAGAACAAATGGTCAACAAGTGGTCAGCAGCTCTGTTGGGCCTGACCAAGTTATGGGCCATTTGGGCCAGTTATCAGATTATCCTATCTCTCAATTTTAATAGTTGTTAGTGTCCAATAAGCATGCCTTGATAGCTCTCCAAGCTTACATCCTTGAGGACAAGGATGTTTTCAAAGGAAATGGAATGTAAGGATTGGGAAATTTAGAGATAAAATTAAGGATTTAATAATTTGGGGATTTCGCCAAATTAGGGATTAGGTGAATGCCCATAGTAAATAGCATGTGTCCAATGTAGGGAATCAATTCCTAAAGAGTCCTAATATTTGTAGAGTCCTTATTACACTAGACTATTAGAGTCTGTACTGCATTTTCCTTTAAATATAGTCTATACCTACATTTGATTACATCATGAAATAGTACAATCCTTTCTCAACTAATTTCTATTATCTCTACAATTCTCTCTCTCTCAACATTCACGATCTAATTAACCTCTCTCTCTTATCTGTTCTTCATCTTCATCTCTCAATTTCCAGCAACCTTCAATCCTACAAAATCAACCATAAATATAACAGAAATCCAATCAAAATGCCTAGGGCATGACAGACTTCAACACATGTACATGATTACTTGCACCAAATTTTAGTTGTAATACCCAAGTTTCTAATAAGCTATTATGCTTCGGGCTTGGGCCGAACACCCATTATATTTCCCATGTGTTATTTTTATTAAGTTTTTTATTCGAATAGATTTTTCTATTTAGATTAGGAACACTTTAGAACTCTACATAATATATATATATAGAGAGAGAGAGAGATTTTCCAATAAGGACTTTTTACAATGCACACTTTAAACACCTTTGGTGAAATTTATTGAATCCTGATGTGATTTTTTGTATGGACAATAAAAAAAATGAAATACATTTGTGGAAAAAAAAATTGAAAAATTTTCGGATACAAGAACTAATTTTTCTGAATTTTTTGAAGAAAAAACATTTAAAAATAGAGAAATATAATACAAAATAGTTCTTAAATCCAAAATTTTTTAAAATTTTTACCAAATTTGTATTTTCATTTTCTTATGATGCATACAAAAAATATCATTGAAACAACTTCAATTGCATGCATTTTCATCAAAAGTGCTCATTATATTAAAATATAGGGTGCTTACAGTTATAGGAAAAGTTCCATATATATATATATATGACTTGTTGACTCTCCTAAAAAGAAACTCACGTTTCTTTCAAAGCCATAGAAGATTAAAGAAAAAGAGAATAGTTACAAGAAGTTGAGAAAGTAAAGGAGTTGAGGTAAGTTCTTCTATCCATTATTCATGAAATCTTAGGATTTTGTAGGGTTCGAATTGGCATTTTTCCACATAAGAAATGAAATTATTAATTTTGGTAATGGGTATTCAAGATTAAAGATTGTATATCATGGTTGTAAAGGGCTTGAGCATAATTTTATTAAGTGTTAGATTGACGATGAACATATGGAATGTTACCCAGATTTCAACGGAGCAATGGACATTACTTTGTTTCTGGATCTGAAATTTTTATATGTAAAACTAGGCATGTTAGGATTAATTTAAGTATGTTTTTGGATCTAAACTTACCTCAACTCCCTCACTTTCTTGCAACTCTTCTCCCTTTCTCTAATGTTCTAAAGATTGTAAAAGAAATTTAAGTTTCTTTTTGGAAGAGCTCGCAAGTCTATATATATATATAGTCTTTCTATTGTTAATTCGAACTGATATAAAAATATATCAATTCCTTCCATGTGGGCCATTGGATTTAACAGATGCTTTGACAAGTGCATGCAGCCAAGTCATAGCATTTAAATCCAATGGTCTACATGCAAGGAACTGATATATTATCGATTCGAACTGACAATAGGAAAATTATATATATATATATATATATATATATATGTATGTATTGTTCCCATGTTGCTTTCTCTAATGAATGGTTTCTCCACAAAACTTGCACCAAATTCATTTTCTTAGTACCCAATTCTTGTTCGTTATCGTCCAAAATTTGAATAGGTGTTTCTTCACGGGTGAGATCATCCTGAAGTTGAAGAGATTCATAACTTATGACGTGTAAAGGGTTATGAATGTACTTTCAAAGCATAGACACATGAAACACATCATGGACTCTATATAACGATGGGAAGAGCAAGTTAGTAAGCGAAATCACCAACCCTTTCTAAGATTTCAAATGGGCAACATACCTTGGGCTTAGTTTGCCTTTCTTTCCAAATCCTCATAACTCTTTTCATCGGGGCAACCTTAAGATATAAGTTATCAACAACTGCAAACTCCAAATTCTACCTTTGATTATCAGCATTACTTTGAGGTCTACCTTGTGTTAATTTTATCCTTTCTCTTATTTTCTCAATCACTTCACGAATTTGTGAACAATCTCAAAGCCCAACAATTTCCTTTTACCAACTTCCTCTTAGTGTACTAGTGATCTACCTTTTCTCCCATTAAGAGCTTCATAAGGAGCCATTTGGATTGTCGATTGGTAAATGTTGTTATAGGCAAATTCCACCAAGGACACTTGTTTTTCCGAAGTACCACCACAAGATCGAAGTATGTATCATTGGCCATAGACAACAAAACATAAATGTATATCAACATGTATTGACATAACAAACAGACTTCAAATCTTAAAAATAAAAAAATAAAAAAATAATAAAATAAAATAAAAAACTTAATCGAAGACATACGCTGTACAGGTCAAACAAGTGAGTTAAATGGGGCAAGCAATAACTCCCAAAGCAAATGAAAACAATCATATGTAAATAATGATGACCAATCAGAGCAATGGCATATCATGAGAAGCAAAGTTAATTTGTCACACATTTTCAAACACATTGCCTTACTGGCAATGGCTTCCAAAAAGGAAACAGCCCAAGGTTTCAACTTTGTTTTCTAATCATCAACTACATGACTGCAACTCTTTTATGTAGTACAATTACTGATATATGAGATCTGGATAATTACAAAATATCAGATTATAACTTCAACCATCAATTGCAAATCATACATTTATATTACATTCTGAAAGAACTCACCAAGTATGTCCAATCATTCAAGATTGCATAGTCATCTAGAACTTTCCTTCCGTAAAAACCACAACAGAAAACTTGCAATGCAATAAGGGATATGAAATATGTGCATACCTCTCCCTTGCCAAGTCGAGCACCGGTCATCGGGTCAACAGCAACTGAACCAATAACAATTAGATCAACCTTAATCTTTTCGTCCAGTCCAATTGGCCTTCCATACTTGGCTACACCTACAGAGGTGCATGCCTCATTGATTGTACTAGGACTTAACATGCCAGATTCAAGTACAGAGAAAAACCCAGTCCTTAAACGCGGTTGTGGAGTCAACAACTTCTTTCCACCTGATTGGATATTTGGTGTATAGTTTTTTAATACATTTTAAAGTTTTTATACACTACAATACAATGCAGAGCAAAATACACAATTACAAAATTATAATATCACAAAGCTTGAATTACACTATTACAAAATTTCATATTGGAAAATAATTTCAAATCAATCATAATCGTCAATATTTAGTATTTATCACAATAAAGATGACAACTAACCAGAGAGAGTAAGAAACCTGACTTGCTTCTGAGGCGAATCCGGGTTAACTTTCACACAACCAGCGATTCGAAATTCTTCCAATTCACCCAACTGCAATTACCCGAATCAACAACTCCTCAAAAATTAAAATTACAAAGAAATTAGGGTAAGGTATTTTAATACATTTTTTGCGGCAATGGAAGCGCCGACGAAGTTGGGGATCCGGTGGTGAACGGGTCGCGGATTCTGGGCGATGTTTCCGGCCTCCATTAGATCCCAAATCCTCTTTCTCATTAGCCATTTCCAAGCTTTCGGGTCGTCTTCCGTCTCTCTTTTTGAAGTCTCCACCATTGATCTTCTGGCCTTGGCGTCCAGGCTCAGCCTCTCGGACTCGAACGCCGACTCGTCAAAGGCGACGTCGTTTCTGGGTTTGTTACTTTCCAGCTTGAAATTGAAGGGTTTTGTTTGGGAAATGGAAGAGAGAAAATTAGATTTGTGTGTTTTATTTGTTAAATAAGTGGGTTTGAGCGTAAAGGGAGCTGATAATCCCATCATATTGGAGCCCTTAGAGGGGAGGGATTCGGATAACAAGGCAAAGCCATAGTTGGTGGCATCAGTACCGTTGCTGCACAAAATATGAATTCCTTTTATGGGGGAATTGCATAAATATCCCTTGAGGTTTAATGAAATTGTACAAATATGGTATTTTTGGGTCATATACACATAAACTTCCCTTAACATTTGAAAATTATTACACAAATAACCCCTATTGTTATATGGATCCGTTAGTCAATGGTCAAAAGTGTAAAAAGTATAAAATACCCTTTATTTTTAATTTAAATAAACTAAGAAAATAAAAAATGGGATTCTGGGCGATGTTTCGGGCCTCCATTAGATCCCAAATCCTCTTTCTGATTAGCCAAGCTTTCGGGTCATCTTCCATCTCTTCTCCACCATTGATCTTCTAGCCTTGGCATCTAGGCTCAGCCTCTCGGACTCGAACGCCGACTCGTCAAAGGCGATGTCGTTTCTAGGTTTGTTACTTTCCAGCTTGAAATTGAAGGGTTTTGTTTGGGAAATGGAAGAGAGAAAATTAGATTTGTGTGTTTTAGTTGTTAAATAAGTGGGTTTGAGTGTAAAGGGAGCTGATAATCCCATCATATTGGAGTCCCTAGAGAGGATGGATTCGAATAACAAGGCAAAGCCATAGTTGGTGGCCATCAGTACCGTTCCTGCACGAAATATGAATTCCTTTTATGGGGGAATTGCACAAATATGCCTTGGTTTGATGAAATTGTACAAATATGGTATTTTTGGCCATAGCACATAAACTTCCCTTAACATTTGAAAATTATTGCACAAATAATCCCTGCTGTTAGATGGATTTGTTAGTCAATGGTCAAAAGTGTAAAAAGTATAAAATACCCTTTATTTTTAATTTAAATAAACTAAGAAAATTAAAAATGGGATTCTGGGCGATGTTTCGGGCCTCCATTAGATCCATTTCCAAGCTTTCGGGTCATCTTCCGTCTCTTTTTTTAAAGTCTCCACCATTGATCTTCTAGCCTTGGCGTCCAGGCTCAGCCTCTCGAACTCGAACGTCGACTCATCAAAGGCGATGTCGTTTCTGGGTTTGTTACTTTCCATCTTGAAATTGAAGGGTTTTGTTTGGGAAATGGAAGAGAGAAAATTAGATTTGTTTGTTTTAGTTGTTAAATAAGTGGGTTTGAGTATAAAGGGAGCTGATAATCCCATCATATTAGAGTCCCTAGAGAGGACGGATTCGGATAACAAGGCAAAGCCAAAGTTGGTGGCCACAAGTACCGTTGTTGCACAAAATATGAATTCCTTTTATGGGGGAATTACACAAATATACCTTGAGATTTGATGAAATTGCACAAATATGGTAGTTTTGGCCACATACACATAAACTTCCCTTAACGTTGAAAAATTGTTGCACAAATATCCCCTGCTATTGGATGGATCCGTTAGTCAATGGTCAAAAGTGTAAAAAATATAAAATACCCTTTATTTTAAATTGAAATAAACTAAAAAATTAAAAAATAGGATAAAAAATATTTTAAAAAATATATATTTTAGATAACATGAATGTATCTTAAATTTGAAACCTAGAAACAAAAATTCATCTTTACAAATTAAAAAAATAGTTTTTTAAACAATTTAATAATAAAGAAATTTTAAATTTTAAATTTATTTAAAAACAAAGGGGAATTGCACAAACTATTTTTTTTTTTTTTGAAGTTGAATTTTTTTTCTAACTCTCTGATTTAAGATACATTCATATTTTCTAATAGATTTTTTAAATATTTTTTTATCTTAATTTTTAATTTTGTATAAAATAAAAATATAGGGTTTTTTGGACTTTTTACACATTTGACCATTGACTAAGGAGATGTCTGTGTAACAATTTTCAAAGGTTGAGGGAAGTTTGTGCGTATATGGTCAAAACTGTCATATTCGCACAATTTTATCAAACCTCGGGGATGTTTGTGCAATTCCCCCTACTTTTATTTATATATTTGGCCAAATTACAGAAACTTACCTTCAATGTTGTCATAAAAGCATAATATTCAACAAATGGTCTCAATTGCACATATAGTACCTCACCATTAGTGATCAACGGTTAGATTTAACGGTTGATTTTCAAGTTTACAAGTAAAATGGTCATTTTCCAATTAAATCAACAATAAATACTAAAATAATCTTAAAACTATTTATAGTGACATATAAATCAACCTCTCCCCCACCCAAAAAAGAAAATGCACTTCTCACATGTTTTCGTTTTACTTTAGCATTTTGTTTTAAGCATACTTTGTTGGCAACTAAATCCTAAACACCATGTTTGCTCTTACTCTCCAAAGCTTGACGTCTTCATATGACTTCTTACCCAACTCACCACTCCTCAAAACTTTACCTTTTTCTCCACTTAAAGATCATTTAAACCTTTTTTGCCGCATTATAACTCCACCCACTTTCACTTCTCACTTTTCACCCCAAATTTTCCTTCCTTTTCTTCATCATAAAAATTTTAAAAAAAAATTAAAACCCTAAAACCACCACATGATGAAGAAAAAAAGAACCTGTTAGACCCAATTCCCAAATTCCTCAATTCTTGAATATCAAACCATGTCCCACCTTGCCTAGGAAAATCACTTCTCCAAAAATATCAACGCTCTTCTTAGGACCCAGGGCCTCTCACTAATATAAAATCCTTAATCAATCTGAAACACAAGCCGAATAGATAAGTTTATTGGAAAACAAGAGACAACCAATGGATCTGTAACTCGTGGTGATATAAGAGAAATTTTGCAAATGGTTTGAGGAGTTTGAATCTCCATGGAGTTCTTTTTTCTTTTTCCTTTTTTTGTAATTAATAATATTTTTTGAATATTATGCTTTTACGATAAAACTTAGGTTAAGTTTGTGCAATTTTCCCTTTATATTTTTTTATATTATATAGAGTTTAATATTTTAAAAAGCAAAAATGTTTGCTCTTGTACACACATAAATAACTTTATCAAAAACTCACACTTACTTCCCTGCAATTAGTCAACGATCGTCAAAGCTAACATCTGACAATGTCAGTTAATTTAAAAGATTAAAACACCCATGACATTAGAATATCTATATAAAAAAAAATTGACATATTAAAAAAAAAAAACCATCTATTTTTTTTTAAACGGGTTAATTTCAATGAAATACTCTGAGTTTTCCTATTAAGACTTAATATTCAACAAATGGGAGTAATTGTTGTAGCCCCCTTGATGCTAATAGCGATCCGTTAGTATTTAACGTCTGAAAGGTATTGTAGTCATTTATCAAGAGAAGTGATTAGAGTTAATAAAATAAAAAAAGAGTATGTATACATACCACTCAAATCAAGTCAAATCTCCCATTCTTCATATCAAATCACCCATTCTTCATACAGACACCCTTGGTTTGGCACGCTTCAACTACATGGTCTGGCGCTAAATCAATCATGTATTATACTACTCTTCTATATATATAAAGCAATTAGAAGTCAGAAACCACTCAATTGGAAGTTCCAGAAAGTCAAGTTGAGAGTGAAGAAAGATAGGTTTGTCTGCGATAACAGGTAAGAACGTAGTAAAAACTGAAAAAAGTTGTTACTTAGATTCAATAACATGTTTGTGTTCTCATACATGAATTTTTTTTTTTTTTTTTTGAATCTATTAAGTTTTTTTTTTTATCTTTTAAAAAAGGTTCGGTTCAAAATGGTAATTGTTGGGAAGAAAATGGGTACTAGTAGTGGAAAATCTATAGATTAGACAAAGAATGTGTTAAAATAGGTCAAATGAAATTGTTAGGATTTTTTTAAGTCAAGAAATTTGTTATTTTTTTGGGTTAATATCACTCAAATCCCTATTTTTTGGTAAAATGTCATCTTTTTAAACGTCTTTATCATATTAGTAACTTTAATCCATACTTTTTTCAAAATACATCACTTAGGTCCCTTTGACCAATAAACTAACGGTCAACTGTAACTATAAGTAAAAAAATACGATTTTTCCCTTGTTGATATATAATACACGATGAAAAGTCAATGTTACCCTTAAAATGTTTTTGTTATTACACGTTTACTTTTCTAAATTTTTCGCAAATACTTTCAAGATTTTAATATTAAAATGATTTATAAAAAATAAATTAATAACAACAAATTATTTTCTCATATATATATATATATATATATATGTTGTGAAATAATTGACTTTCACCACATAGAGAATAATCTGAAATTAATTCTCTTAATCTCATTTTCTATTTCAATGTAGAGCAATTACCTCTCTTGATCTTATTTTCTATTTCATTGTAGATTCAATCCTCCCTGCCTATATATAGGCTTACTGTGTAAGCATTCAAAAGACATGGAGAAATAAACTAATAGAATTGGTTTGCTCTCATTCTTTCTCTTTACGGTTAGTATTACTTTCTATGCTTTTATGCTTTAATTTATAATACGTTATCATCACGAATGCTTTTCTTTTTTTTATATTATTTAATCTCTTTTTATTCCTTTCTTATTATTAATAATAAAGGTTTGCAACAAGAAGATTGCATTTGAAAATCAGAACCAGAATTTCTTAATTCAAAAATAAGAACCATGAGTTCTTGACTAGGAAAATTAGAACCATGAGTTCTTGATTTGAAAATAAAATCATAACCAAAAGTTCTTGATCTGAAAATCATAACCATAAGTTCTTGATTCGAAAAATCAAAACTAGAAGTTCTAGATTCGAGAAATTTATTTAGAACAAAAAAAAAATTAGATTCGAGAAAATTATTTAGAACTTGAAGTTCTAAATTAGATCTTGAAAAAATCTGAATAAATATAAAGAGATCAAGAAAAGAAAAAATGAATCCATGTTTTTTAAGGATTTGAATATGAATTAATCACTGTGTTGAAATTGCATCGTGATTAATTTCAATTTTACTTGTTTATATCATCTATACACGAGTGGGTCGTACAGATCTAGTAAGTTTTGTTTTTGTTTTTTCCAATTTATATTGCTCGACGATTGTCTAGTTTTGTATTTCATCATCTTTTCATATTTTAGTAAATTAGTTTCTTGAAGAAATTATTATTATTATTATTATTACCATTATATGTCTGATATTAATCTGAACCTGATGTTCTAGATACATATGGATCCCAATTTTAATCGGAACTCGAAGGTCTGCAAGCATAGTTATTGATCTAATGTTTTGAAAATTAATTGAATCAGAACCTGAAGTGATGTATTCCAATTTAATTAATCAGGACGTGAAGTTCTTGATTCCAACTTATTCGATCAAATCCCAAAGTTCTATATTCTAATTAATTATTTAGAACTCGAAGTTTTATATTCCAATTTTATTAATCAAAACCTGGAGTTATAGATTTCAATTTAAATATGAATTTGAAGTTTATAATTAATATAAGCTTTTCAATATAATCAGAACCCGAAGTTCTGAATCTAATTGGTGGATATTTGAATCTCAATTATATCAAAACCTAAAGTTTTGAGTTCTAATATGTTGGCATATAGCACCCATAATGGGATGATTTTAATTTAAAATCACAAGATCATGAGCAGTTTTTCATTATAAAACACTCATGTGATGCACTTATGGCATATGTATGTAAACTGTGTATATTTGTGAAGAAAAGTATATGTGCATGTATGACTTGCATGACAACATACAAAGAAAAATGCATGTTGATTGCAGTATGTTTGATACCAACAGAAACACATAAAGGCCGATTGGTATAGGGTCATCTTGGCATAGGAATAAGAATCTCATAGCATTCTCATATTTGGTAACAAGTTTGGGTTTTTTGTTTCCTGGGAAAGTTAATTCCATGGGAATAACATTACACTTCTTGGGGTAATGTGAATCCCACCCCAACAAGCGGGTTTCAGATATCCTTCCATCTGATTCCCATTGTGGGACCCATGCATTTTTTTCTTACATTTTCTTACTCCTGAAACACAATCCAACTTTCTTCAATCAAATTCCACAAACAAAAACCAAAAATTAATTCCGCAAACCCAAATCAATTCCGATAATCCAAATAAAATGCAATTAATCCAAACTTATCATTCAATCAAAACAACATCAATTTCAAAAACAAAACAAAACAAAACAAAAAATAAAATAAGCACAGAAATGGTTAAAATGAAAGACAGACTGGTCTTTCTCTTCCGGTTCTTCAATGCAACAAAGTATTGTGTTCAAGTATCTGAAACTTTGACAGACGACGAAGATCTGGAGGCGGATCTGAAACTTTGAGCATATCTGGAGGCGGAGGCGGACGGCGAAGATCAAGCACGACGACGATGACGACGACGACGACGACGTGGAGGCGGAGTAAGAGACCGATCGGTTATCAAGATCTGATATTCATTCTTTTTGGAAACCCGTATCTGTGATGTTATTCATTGGATTTTTAGTGTATGAAGAAGTGATGAAGAAAGATCAAAACTTGTTTGAACGGATCTGGGTTTCGTGGTGTTTGAAATTCAATTTTTTTCCCCTTGCATCTTTTTGATAGAGTAAATAAAAAAAAAAAATCCAATTCTTGAAGATTAAAACTGTTGCAGCTGCTCAGTTATCAAGCATGATGAACAACAAAGTTAATAAAAAAACATGGAGATCTTTTTGTCTTTAAACATAAATAAGATAAATTGAAAAATGTTTTTTTTTTTTTTTTTAAAGATAAAACTGAGAAAGCACGATGAACGACAAAGTTAATAAAAAAAGATCTTTTTCAGTTTTATCTTTTTTTTTTTTTTTTAACATTTTTCAATTTATCTTATTTATAATTTTTTTAATCACCTTTAAAATTAGTTATAAAGATTCCACTCAATAGCCAGACACAATTATCTAACATTCCTAATAATATGACGTAATATTCTCATGCCCATCAAAACACATGTATACAACTTTTTTAAAAATCACATTACTGGGTTACACTTTTTCAGGAATCATATTATTTTGATTATCTCATACCAAACGGCCACACAGTAAATATGTGTGTTGTGTGCGTGTGATAGAAACACAGTGAAAAAAATACAAAGAAATACATATTGAGGAGATTTGCATTTGCGAACTATTTTCAAATTCATGATCACCTTACGACCAATAATACAACTAGTAGATGATTATGATTCAACCGTAAAACTCGAATTCTCAGTGAATGGTATGTAATCTGAAAAACGCTTTGTTTTATATATAGAAAACCAACAATATATATTTTCTTTTATACATTATACATATCGCCCTAGTTAATTATCATATATTCATGGTTTACATTGACGTCTTTAAATTTGATATGCCTATTGCACTTGAAAATGATTATGTGGGGAAACTATGTTTTTTATTTTATGCCCGAACAAAATCATTTATCTTGCCTGATTAAATTGATTGATATCATTCACTGAAGTGAATGTTAAGTCATCTAATCGTCATAGTGGAAATTTTGGTCAATTAAAATTATGATGACATCGATGATCATAATAAGAAAATCTAGCCACCAGAAGTGGAATCACACCAAAACAAAGTAAGAAAAGGTTTACTATTGGTGATGAAAATAGTGATGTACCTAAAGTATATATAAATATCATGTTGATATTTTACCAAGTATATATAAATGCTCCAGGAGAGCTAATTGTATGTTACAAAGTGAAAAACAAAATGACATATATGTGACACTTTGTTATTTTAATAGATCAGGAAGAATCTATTTACTTACAAAAATATACATCATAAATAAATGTTGTATTATACCGTCTCATGCTAGAAGCAGTAGATTCTTTAGTGAAAGTCCTTGAAGGACAATATGATAGTACAATATATATATATATATATATATATATATAACACTAATGAATGGTATGATAGTATAAATATGTCTGAAAATGACATTTTGATGATGTAAATAAATCCATGAAGGATAATAAAATAAGGCAAAAAAAAAAAAAATTAATTCACGTGGTTAGCGGTTGAAAAAAACAATTAGAAAAATCAAACAACTTGAAATTGTAGTTGACATGCATCATCTTATCTTATATTGATCCTTGTTTGAAGTTCACTTACAAATTGCATATTCAAATGAATTTATTAATTGCCAATATATTAACCCGAATGATTGTTCCTGAAGAACAATTTATACAAATGGCAATAAATAAATAAATTATTTGTGGTACACTAGAAGTGTGAAATACGACTATTATTTAAAAGTTATTATTTCCTGAAGTGAATATGAAAGATCATGATCATGTTAATTAAGAATAATGCATGAACTATATATAATCCTCATCATGACTCCCGAAGAGTTAAATATCCTTGAAGAGACAAAAACCTATTTGTAGAGGTACAAAGTAATGAAATTTAATCTCCCCCTATAAGACTCATAAATTAAAGGGATCTCAATTATCTATAAAAAGGCATATACACTAGAGGTATACAAATATTACATTCCCCTATGTAAAAGTTTATAGTAGCCCTTGAAAAGGCATATGTACTGTAAATAAAAAATTGAGATCTTTTATAATGTTGTTCTGCATATTATGAAATGATGAGGACCTTGAACCACAAATCATGGATGGATGTCGGCATAAAATTATTGTCCAAAAGGCAGAGCTATATTCATTTCAAAACTTGAAATGTTTTGGACATATAGTGTAGACGCTTGAAGACGTCAAATGGTTTTGTTAAAATGGTTTTTCGTACGAAAATTAAGATAGCGAAATATAACTTATACCTCGAAACGAAAGGTTCTATAGAAACCTAGTATTGATCATATGTAAATATTTTGTTGCATAATTAATATTTCTATGATCAAAATAATCCCTGAAGGATTCAAAATGCATGAAGCATATAATTCAAATTCTCGTAACATATGTTCAATAAAGCTACAACAATTTTTATATGGTTTGAAGCAATTCAAAAGAATGTGATATGATTGTCTTAGAGAAAACATCATCAAATGGGCATATAAATTAAAGTTTCTATGTGCCTCATGTGTATTCATAAAGATATCATAATCCGGATTTGCAATTGAAGCAGTATATATTGATGACATGAATTTAATTGGAACTTTTGAAGAGCTTCTAAAACTACTGATGTTTGAAATGAGAATTTGAGATCAAAGTTTAGGGAAAACAAATATTGTTTCGACCTGATGATTGAGCATAATTTAAATGGATTACTTGTTCGGCCTCAATATGGATGAGTCTCATTCTCTGAGCATCCCTATAGTTGTCTTATCTTTAGATCCAAAGAAAGACCCATTTCGATCTAAAGATGATGATGAAATGATACTTGGTCTAGAAGTACCGTATCATATTGATCTTGTATTAAATTTAGCACAATGCAGGAGTTCCTTATCTCAATATATGAAGACAATGCTACTTGTACACAAGCTAGAGGAGGATACATCAAGGGAAACAAAATCAAGCACATATCACCAAAGTTTCTTCTACGCTCATGAACTTTAAAAAAGTCAACAAATCAATGTCAAACATATATGGTCTACAAATAATCTTGCAAATTGATTTACTAAAATCTTATCGACAGCAACATTAGATAAATAGATCTATGGCATCGAAATACGTCAACTTAGTAAACTACAAGATTGAGAACAAAACAATTTTTAGGGGGAGAATATTCTTCACCTTTAGGAATTTGTGCACTGCACTCTTTTTCCCTTAATCAGGTTTTGTCCTACAGGGTTTTCCTAACAAGGTTTTTAATGAGACAGTATTTAAGCACATCTAGTATTTTTAGAAGAATCTCAGAAATTATTATCTAGGTAGTGTACGTCCAAGGGGGTGTTGTGAAATAATTGACTTTCACCACCTAGAGAATAATTCGCAATTAATTCTCTTAATCTTGTTTCCTATTTCAATGTAAGGCAATTACCTCTCTTAATATTATTTCCTATTTCATTGTAGATTTAATTCTCCCTATGCCTATATATAGGCTTATTGTGTAAGCATTTAAAAGACACAGAGAAATAAACTAAAAGAATTTGTTTGCTCTTATTCTTTGTCTTTTCAGTTAGTATTACTTTCTATGCTTTTATGCTTTGATTTATAACAATTTAATAATTTTAAAAACAAAAAATCATATAAAATATTAATTAAAGATAAAAAACAGTTAAAATACTTTTTTTTTTTAAAACACACTTTTAAAATTTAAAAATTTAAGGAATTTTTTTTTTAAAAATAAATTGAATTCTACTGTTGGATCTGGATCGATCCAAAGGTGGAGATCCAATGATCTCCATTGTTGAAACAATGGACTTCTTATTGTTGTTGCAATCAAGAGATGCAAAAGATGTTTGGTCTGTCTCAAAAATTGTATCCATCGTGATCAAGAATCATCATCATCAGCCCTTGTTGTTCCAAGGCCAACAGTTGCAACTAGTGGTCAATTGGGGTTAAAGAGATCAAATGGGATACAATGTTTGGATTTGAAACCCACATAATTCTTTAGATTATTTAAGTTAAGTTTGTTTTGATTTCCGGAATTAGATTGAAAAAAAAAAAAAAAAAACAAACAAACAAAAAATACAACAACAACAAAAATGATGGTCTACCATCTTCAAGACTTCAATGGAGATAAACAAAAAACAAATGAAAAAAATTAGTTTCAGACTTTCATCACATTCAAACAACCTAGGAATTGAAAAAGAATTTTTTCTTTCTTTCCAAAAAGTCAAAAGAGATTCAAAATCAAGGTTCAACAACATCATTTATCAACCATAACCACCAAAATCAAACCCAACCCTAAACATAACCACCAACACCCATGGCTACACCCATGTCAATTTCACCGGTGAATAGAAGAAAAAGAAGGCAGAGATAAGATGGACCGGAGATCGACAATAGAGGATATCGACGGAGACAGATTCATGAGATAGGGATTCGCGATGAGAGAGAGGGAGCAAATCATCATATATGAAGAGAGAGAGAGAGAGAGAGAGAATACGTGGTGACTGGGAGGAGCTTGGCGTTTGTAGAGGGTGAAGGTTGGTGTGATTTTGGTGGTAGCGGCAACGGTGGCTAGGATTTGATGTTTGAGAAGTGGTGGTAGCTAGAGTTTGGGTATTTGAGTTGTGGTGGATTAGGTTAGGGTTTGAATGTAGAAGATGAGTGGTGGTGAACTGGTGATGATATATATATTTATATATATATATATATAAATATATATATAGTAATGCTAGACCACTCAAAAATTTAGCCCAAATTTCAAACCAAATGATGTGGCAAATGAATTATCATTACCACACACAACATGAGATGATGTGGTTAATGAAAAAAATCATTTGCCACATCATATGGGTTGAAATTTTGGCTAAATTTTTGGGTGGTCTAACACTAGTGATATATATATATTTGAAAGGTTATTAAATCTGTTTTTTTTTTTTTAAAAAAAAAGATTTTTTAAATTAGATTTGATTTTGATTTTTAAATGTAACGGTGATTTGATTTTTTTTTTATTTTTAAATTCTCATATTTTTCTTTTTCTAGTTTTTTTATTTTTTATTTAATTTATTATTCAAAAGACCAAAATAACCTTAGTTTTGTTAAGTTTGACTAACATTTGACTGATAGAATGACTAAAGTGATGTATTTTGAAAAAAGTAGGGACTAAAGTTGTTAATATGACAAAGACATTTATAAAGATAACATTTCACCAAAAAGAAAGGACTTTAGTGAAATTACCCTTTTTTTTCAATTATTAGTGTGGCATGTATATATATTTAAAAAAGAGTGACGAATTATTTTAAAGCCAAAGCAATATAAGATGACATGCAAATGGATCTTAATTTGTTTGCTATATGGGTAGTTATTTCATGTTTTACAAATAAGGTTGAGTTTTTATGAACATTTTTCCGACTATAATTAGAAGGTTTGGTATTTATTTAGATGATGAAGTTTACTGATTTACTATTCATTAGTTTTAATAAATCAACATGTCGTATGGTATAGTTGGGTTTTGTTAATTTTTTGTGGGTTTATTGTTTGTAACATGTTGTATGATGATGTATTTGCCTAGTTTGTTCTATGTTGATCTTTGTTGGGTTAGTGGGAAACAAATTTGGCGTACTGTAATGTTCTTACCCAGCTTTTGTTATGTCCATTTAGTATGGCTTTACACTAGAATAAGCATGTGATATGGTGTATATATACATAGTGATATGTAAGTATATATAGTAATAATTGAATGTTTTGTTAGTATGTATGTGAAGATATTAATCATATAGCTTGCAATAAGTGGATATGTTGGTAGTAATATGTTAGGAGATTTAAGAAATGTGTGTGTACACACACTAATTGAATGTACTGTATATTTGGTTGTAATATGGAAGCAGACATGTTGTAAATGACAGTCAAACTATTATGTACCGGAGTTACTTGGTGTTTTTTAATTGTAAATATAAAGATAAAAATTTTGTGTGTGTGTACATATATTAAGGACAGTATCATTAAATCTCTATCATTTTGCATTCAACAATGTTGATAGATATTTTTTATTAAATATTACAATTACTTATGAATGTCAAATATAAACAAGGTGTACTGATGAAAGATTTTTTTTTTTTTTCAATTGTTGCAAATTATGAACATGGCACAATTCACCATTAGTGCTAAGTTCTTAGGCACCCAAGTATAATTTAGGCTCCAAATTTGAACATGTACACATTGGCAGAAATCTGGGATGATGTGTACATGCTCACTTGTTCAAGCATTCCAAGCCTTAACGAAAGATTCAAGGTAGAAGTCAAATTGCCCTGGAATGGTGAATACAAACAGATACAAAATGATGATGATATGCAGGGTGTGTTCAAGGAGTTCAAAGAGCAGTCTTTGGAGACTATCAGATTTGACTTTGATTTGCTTCCCAATACATCTCCAACAAAATTTTTTGATCTTATTAGTGATAATGATGATGCAGTGTATCAACCACCCAATTTATCTGACATCCTAAGCGATAGCGATGGAGATGAAGACTATAGTCCAACTACTGACACTGTTCATTCCACTGATAATGATCGCTCAAGAGATTCCTTGATGGCAAGTGAAGAGATTTAGCTTGAAGATGATGTTGAAGAAGATAATGCTGATAATGTTAAAGAAGGTTTACAAGTGATAATTCTACGGAAAAAGACCAACTCTCCAATGCAGCATTACTTAAATTTGATAAGTTTGATATGATGGATAACAATAGTGATGAAGATGAAGGAATATCAAGACATGTTCGTAATTGAAGAGGTATACCCTATAAGAAGGCAGATAATGGTATAGTGGTATTAGAAGTGAGACACCTCTTTAACAACCTCCACCACTTTAGACAAGTTCTCAAAGATTTTGTTGTCCAATTAGGCTTTCAAGTTAAAAGAATAAAAAATGATAAGGGTAGATACACAGTAGTATGTGCATATGAAGGCTATTCATGGAGAATTCACGCATCTCCTGTGGAAGATAAGACAACTTTCATGATCAAGACCTTGCATCCAAGAAATTGTTGCCAAAAGGTTCACAATAACTAGGAGGCTACCGCATCATGTGTTGCTAATAGATTTAAGGCTTTGATTGAAGAGAATCCAGACATTAAGGGTGAAGTTTCTTGCTCGAGAAGTGCACAGAATTTATGGCTTCAACCTCCCAGCATACACCCTTTATAGGGCAAAAAACGAGTATTGAACAAAACAGATAAAGAGAATGAGGAGTCCTATGACATGTTGTACAGGAATAGCTTTATGATAAAGGGAAAGAAATTCGGGTTCAATGGCTTCCCTATAGACAATTTCACCTGACCCAAGTGCACCTGCAAGGTTTCAAAGATTTTTTCTAAGTTTTGAAGCTCAAAAGGCAAGATATATTTTTAGGTGCAGGCCTTTCATAGGCCTTGATGGCTGTCATTTAAAAGGGAAGCATTGGGGAGTGTTACTTTATGTAGTTGTAATGGATGCCAACTTTGGCATCTTCCTATGGTTGTATATGTCTTTGAAGGAGAATCCAAGGAGTCTTGGGCTGATTTTTACTCCATTTGTACATGCACATTGGCATGGAAGATAATAGAATGGTCACTTTCATGAGTGACAGGCAAAAGGTAGTGATTGGTGCAATTCAAAAATTATGGCTAAGATCCAACAACGGGTTTTGTGTTAGGCATTTGACAGCCAACATGCAAGCCATGTACAAGGGGCAAATTTTAGGGTTGTTTGTATTAAGTTCCTCTAATAAGAGTACCAAGGCAGAATTCAAGGAGGAGATTTCAAAGATATGAGAAGTAAATGAAGATGCATACACCTACATGATAAGTATCTCTTTACAACATTGGGCCCTCCATGCTTTTGACTATCATGTCAAATCAGAGCACACAACGAACAATCTCAATGAATACTTCAATGGGTGTGTTGACAAGTATAAGGCACAACCTACCTTGTCATTGATGGAGAGCATAAGAAGAATATTGATGAGGAAGATGAATAAGAGACTTGAAGATGCATGGAATTAGAGCTCTGTTTTACCACCTTTGGTAAACAAAAAACTGGCTAAGAAACAGGATGAGGCACAGTTTGTTAATGTGCTATGTGCGAGTGATAATGAATATGAGGTTAATGATGGCATCAAGTTTTACATTGTCAATTTGGAGACACAAAGTTGTGATTGTTGTCTTTGGGAACTAAGTGGAATTCCATGTAAGCATGATATGGTCGTTGTTACTACAAAGAGAATGCAAGGGCAAGACTTTGTGAATGACTACTTCACCAAAGAAGCTTACATAAGGACATACAACAATATGATCCATCCTATTCCAGACCAAGCAACATGGCCTACCATTAAACCAAGAAAAGTCCTTCCTCCACTGCATAAAAGGATGCATGGCCACCCCAAGAAGAATAGAAAACTTGGCCCTGAAGAAGGCCCAAAAAAAAACTAAAAAAGGAGTGGTAGGGTAAAATGCAAGGGATGTGGAGAATTTGGTTACAATATTAGAACCTATAAAGCTAAAGATTGGTGAAGAGGAAAACAAACAAATGTGGTATGTAATAATTTATAATTTCATTTTCAATGTAATTTCTATATTTTATATACAAGTTTTACATTGCCTTAATTGTATAGTAATATATAGTGGTGGCCACGAATCGGTTTCGGTTCGGTTTTGGTTTGAAACTGGCGGTTTCGGTTCCATGGCCACCTAAAACCGAAACCGTAACAGGAAAACCGGTCTGATACACGGTTTAAACCGCGGGCAAAACCGTTGGTTTAACCGAAACCATGGCCACCTCTAGTAATATAATATCATCTTTTGTAAGGAACTAATAAAGCCAATCTAAGTGCATGGAAGAGGCTTTTTGAGGTTTATATTATCATTTCAACAATATTACATATGTTTATCTTGTATCTTTTAACTACCCTTGCAACACTTATGTAATTTGTTATATTAATAATAGACTAGGAGCTACTCAACCTCTGCAACAAAAAGGATAGTTCAAGTGCAGTTACATGTTGGAGAAGGCTTAAGCCAGAATACTACAGGAAACCAAAACTATAACACTTTTGGGGAACAAGCTTCATAGACAGTTGGAGAGAGCTCCTCTCAGCCAGTGACTACCAGTGCCCCATTACATTTGACATGCAATGCACATCTCATGACTTGTTTTATATACTGTAGGAACTGTAGTAGGCTTGGACATTGACTGGAGTGGATTATTCTAAACCCATTTGGTCATCAAGCTTTTTATATTATGTCGCACTCTATTTTATTCTACTTTTATTTATGCTACTTGGACAATGCTGGTGAAGCTTTTGTTTGAAGGTTATGGTTAGGTTTAAGTATAAGGAATGGATTATGCATGTCGTGAAGTTTGATTTTGCATATGGTGAAATTTTCTTGCCTAGCTGTTGAATTTTGGGGAATGGATTTTGAATGTGGTGATATCAAAAGTGATAGGTTTGCAAGTGAGGATGGTAGTTTTTTTTGCCAATGCAATGGAATTAAAAATCTGTAAAAATTGTTAGTAATGTAGAGGTTTATCATTTTGTCGTGGATACAGCTAGGTATATGGTTTTCCAAAACAGCACATAAGAGTACATTTGCTTGGTTTATGCAAGTTAGGTCATGTGTTGTTTGCTATTTAAATATGTGTCCGTTTTTGTAATTTGATCTCCATCATCATCGTCCATCCCTAAGATGGACTATGAAGATAAATCTATCTAATTATTTTATTTTATTTTTTTCTCTTTTTTTAAAAAAAAAAAAATTGTTTAATCAATTATTGATTTTTAACTTACTACTTAAAAAAAAAAAAAGGGTTCAAAAATTAACTAGCATCTTTTGGGGGAGGGCTTGTGCAAACAGCACCACTTTAATAAGTCTTGTTTTAATAGCACCAAAATAGGTGGTGAGACCAAAATACCCCCACTTACTCTTTTCCTTTGTATTTTTTTTCTCGAAAATTCGAGACTTATTTACAGTTTCGAGACTTATTTTACAAATTCGAGACTTATTTATGCGTTTTCGAGACTTATTAATGCATTTCGAGACTTAATTCAAGTTTATTCGGAACTTATTCTGTTCGACCTCCATCAATGGTAACAGTGACGATCCAATGACGGCGCCGGTTGACTCCGGAGATAATTGGATCTGGAAGATCGAACGACGCCAAGTTCGTTGGTGCCATCGGTTTCGTCAGATTCGCGATGGATTGTCATAGATCGGATGATGAAGATTCGTTGTGGTTTGGGTTTGACTTCGTTTCTCTCTCTACACAACTCAAAAATGTAAACGAACACTTCGGTTACAATGATTGACACTTGACGAACCTTTTCCCGATGGTTTTGTCGATCAACTCGCCGGTTGGCGGTGGCATCTCCATTGAAGCTCCATCAATGGAGGTTTTGGAAAAAGGAAGAAGAAATAAGGTGAAGGACACATAGGAGAAAAGAAAAGAAGCTGGGGGGTATTTTTGTCCAAATTCCATTTTTTGTGCTATTAAAACAAGAGTTATTAAAGTGTGATAGTTGTACAAGTCAAAAATGAAAAAGTGCTATATACCTACATTTTCTCAAAATCAAAAAAAAAAAAAAAAATCCAATTTTTTTTTTTGTTTTTTTAATTTTTTTTAATTTAGAATTTCAAGGGTATTTTTGACAGTCAAACTTGATCAATGGTTAAGTTTGACTAATTGCAGGGAGGTGGGTATCAATTAATGATAAAGTTGCTTCCGCATATAAAAAAAATAATCATTAGAAAGGTAGCTTAAATAAATAAATAAATAAAATTTAAAAAAAGAGGTTTGGTGTAATTTGCTCTTAACAAAATATGGGTTTTGTTTGGTCACGTCACACGTTATACAAATTGCATTGCACACTGTCATAATCACATTGCATACTAAAGTTGATTTGCCCTATCACCTAAAGTTGTATCATTATTGTGGTTATAGACTTATATTGAAGGTTATCATGGTCCATAGGTTTAACATGATATTGAATAGGTAATTTCTATTCAACCAAGTCAAGCTAAGGCTATGTTTGAGATTGATTTGTTTTGGAAAAAATCTGTTTATAGCTTAGTTTAAGAAATAATCTACTTTAGAAAAAAGTTAGTAAGTGTTTGATAAACTAAATTTTAAAAATACTTAATTTTTGAAAGGATGGAAAATGTATCGAACAAAATCATTAAAATAGACATCATTAACAATATAAATATAAAACATATAAAAAGAAATAAATAAGAAATTTAAACAGAAAAAAAAAAAAATTATGACCGAGTCAACTTGCTCAAAAAATAAATAAGGATTAAAGATTTCAATTTTATTTTTCTTCTGAATTATAGTTTTTTTGAAATACAATTACTTAATGTGAATGTATTAATTATTGTCTTTCTATTTAAATAGTGAGGGTATTACTGACATTGCACAACAATAAGCTAGCTTCTGTCTCTAAAAGCACCCCTTACCAACTTCTCAAAAATTGATTATTTGAGGAGCAAATTGTAAAATAAGTTGCTTTTTTGAAGTTTACCAAACATCTATTTGCTCAAAACTTGAGAAATAATCACTTATTTCTCAAGTAAAGTAAATCTCAAACATAGCCTAAGGGTCAGTTTGGTATTACTGTAACTTTTATAATAATCACTGTTAGTTGTGCTAAAAGAATAATCAGCTGTAAAATTAATCAGCAGATGTTTGGTTAATTATATTTTTAAAACTACTGTATAGCTCAAAAGCAATATACGTATGTTTGGTAATTTTATTTCAAAAGTACTGAAATTAGTTAAAATGACTAAAACATATATGATTTTAAGACTTTATTTTATTTTTTGAATTATATATCAATATTTAATTAGAATATTTGAATCAGAAAAAAAAAATCCATAAGAATAATAAAAATATTTTTAAAATGTTTTATAAATCAAATCAATATTTAATTAGAATCTTTAATTTTAAGATGAAATAATATAAATAAATGATTTTAATTTGATTTCATAAGGATAATTATGATATTTTAAAGATTCATTAAATGCTGAAATATATTATTCTATAATCACTTTCAAAAAGTAACCCTCTACCTACTTCTCAAAATCACTGTCAAAACTTGTCAGATTATGAATTAATCACTTTTGGAAGTTTTACATCATTTTATGTCCAAATAATAAAGTAAGTTGATTTTAACTTCTCAAAAGTAATACCAAACTGGCCCTAAATCAACTTAAATTTGTGACTTAATTTGTTGATTTTAACATTTCTACAACTCATGTACTCTTAATCCAATGATTGAGATTTAAATGCATTTACAAATAAGAAAAATATATATATATAGAATCTTATTAAACCGTAGACTTAAATAATAAATTTAATATCGAGATTTATTGACTATTTATAACTCACTCATTTGTACCTGCATAATATATATTTTTTTGATATAATATACCTGCATAATTTATGTTTACCCCTTTCTATCCATTTATATAAATTTTAATTCTCCATTTAAGTTTAAGAAACAAAATTTTCAAGTGAAAGACCTTTATCAGCCGGTAATATATTTGTTTTGAAATTTAAGGTTCACAATAAAATCCAAAACCGTTAACCACAAGGTCGAAAGTCAATCCCTACCTCTGGCAAAGACTTTAAATAATGATTTTTAATCATATACAGATAAGAAAGAATCAGCTCCTAATTTTTACACTAGCATTGGCTTCAAAAAGAAGATGAACCATGGGCTTTCTAGTTCTTAAATCTTTTTTTTTTTTTTTTTTTTTTTTTCCTTTTAAAGAGTTCTTGTGTATTTTATTTCAAAACCAGCAACTGCAATTGCTGTATTTGTCATTTAACATTACATTTCAATGGTGTCTGCGAGGTATGAAGTATCCCACTTGTTGAAACTTGAAAACAAATGCCAATCTATGTTCTTTGAACTTTTATTGCCAGAGAAATTTGAGCTAAACACATTAACAAACTTTTGTATTTAAGGAATTCTCTCAACATAGGGCAAAGAATTCTTTGCGCTCAATAAACTTCCATGTTTTTAAAAAAATAAGTTTTCAGTTCTCATTTGAATTATATGCATCAATAATTATTCTTCAACATAAACCTTATTTGAAATATTCCATTTTTTGCAGATATGCATTTACATACCACACATAAAGACACAAAATGAGAAGAAACAAAAGAAACTACAAAGCAACCTCAGATGAACATGGAGAGAGAGAGAGAGAGAGAGAGAGAGAGAGAGAGAGATGGGAGGGAGGGAGGTATAGAGGGAAATAGCAGAAGAATTTGGAGGTAGGGGAAATGGTATTCTTCTACTCATAAATCAGTTGGGAATGAAGGAATTTGGGTAATGGATTGAAAATACAACAAAAACGACTCGATCAGCCTGAATTACAAGATTATATACAACAAATAATACACAACATATCCCTAACCTAGAAAAAGGTAATACATTTCTCCCCCTTTCTACTCTTCCAAACTGACCATATCTGCAAAAATCTACCCCTTAAAAATTGAAAGGAAACTAGCAAAAAATATGCAGTACATGCACTAGAGATGAGATGAAAGATGATAAAAGAAAATCAAGAAGCATCCACCACTGTAAAATAACTTAATCCACCATTACAAGAACAGAGAGAGAGAGAGAGAGAGAGAGAGAGAGAGAGAGAGAGGACTGTCACCTACACATGAATATCCTTGTCAAACACGAATCCTTAACCCTCATCATACCATTTGAGTCCTTAAACCCGCTTTACTGCGAATTTTCCCTTATTGACTGTAATTGGGAGAAGGAGATCCGGATTATAGACCCCCCAAGTGAGGTAGCATGCTTGCAAATAAGGGCTTCAGTGGCCTGCTCCTCAGTTTCAAAAAGAATAAGGGCCTGCTTCTTCCCATTCATCTCAAAAAGCTTGGTATTCAAAATGGAGCCATGTTCCTCCAGGTGGCTCACAATCTCCTCCTCGGTAATATCCTGCGGGAGAGTAGAAAGGTGGATCATCTTTGTTGGGGAGCAGCAGTAGCGATAGTTCTTTGCAGCATTGCGGTTGAAGCGGTTGAGATTGGAGTTCGAGTACTCATGTGTGTCAGCACCTTGAGTTATGTTTGGATGCTTAGAGAAGTTTACCTCCAATCGCTTCCCAAACAGCATGGCACCCTATTATAACATATAAAATAATTAGCATTCAGCAAGGCCTAGTTTAGCAATAGCAATAGCAATGTAGACTATCTGATAATCAAATGTGACTCACTTTACAAGGTAGAAGTACTTTCCAATTGTCTTACAAGATTTCAAGCGGTAATAACAATATGAATAAATCACACAGAATAGTACATTACATTCAATTACTTGACCCCAAAAAAGTTAGGACTATTACAACTACAAAGGCACAAATAACGAGGAGATATTTAAACATAACTAAAAGCAGTCCAGCATATCATTTTTATTGAGCCTTCTCCCCACTAATAACCATCAAATTCAGGGAAAGGCATGTCTGCTAGGAATATCTATAGACATGAATTAGTCTACACCTCTTTCCAAACATCCATGTTAATCATCATAGTTGACAATGCATCAAAATAAAGGTAGATAATCAAAACACAAAATTTAAAACAAAAACAAATGAATTAATAATCTTTTTCCATGCAACAACTTAACCCAGTAGTTATATATGAATTGAACCTAAACCAACTGAGAACACAACTTCTTTTTCTTTTTCATAAGAGGTGTTGGAACATAAATTGCCAAATATTTGTAAAAACTGAATCAGAGAAAGAAATCAGATTGAGTCATGCAGAGACTGGAAAACCCTGCCTGCTACATAACTCAATTCCCCTCATTGAGAGAACAGTTAGGGGCAAGCCAAATGATTTAATCATCACGTGATTTAGTATCCCAAAAATACCGAGACAAATAAGTATCGAACCACGAAACAGCTCAATTATTTAAAAATTTTGGCAAACTTCAATTATCAATGAAACAATGTCTGAAAACACTATATGAACAAACCTTCAGAAAGTGCACTGCCAATTCAGACTGGAAGCCATCACCCATCTGAACAAGTGCATGATCTGGTTTATTACGGAGAAGTTTAATCCTTACGATGTTTCCATAGAGGGAGAACAGGTTGAAAAGCTTGTCCTCATCTATTCTCTGAAGCACATAACCATGTTTCAACAGAAATGAACTAAACTTCATAACTTTTAATTAAAAAAAAAAAACATAGAAGATGATCAGAGATACTTACATCAGGATTAAGATTGGAAACTAAGATTGTACACCTATCATTTGTCCCACTTATTCCAGGAGGTAGACCTCCCCCAAAGGCAGCCGCAATAGCAGCCGCATTGGCCATCTAGGTGTCAGGAAAAGACCAAGAAAATCTTATTACACTCATGGCTGAGGTATTATAAGAAATATAAACCAGCATTATATGAAACATAAACCAACATATCTTTTCAGAAAATCATAATGCATATTCGTGACAATTTTGAACAATTAAAGAGAAGTAATTATCAATTTAATAAGGGACAACTCTTACAGCGTTGCATACCATAAGAGTTCCTACTGATATCAAAGATTTATAAAAGAAATTAAATTGTAGGTATAATTCTAACCAATACAATTAATATGACCCAAATGTGAACTAGAAGAAGGGCATCTTTGGTTACATTCTCATCCTGTCTTCTCATTTTTATTTAGCAAGAAAGAAAAATTGTTGTTAAATAAAATAAATTAAGATCAAAAAGAGGCAATATGGATGCACGTGGCGTCCCTAACCCTACTTTGATGACAAACAGTTTGGACCGGGTTGCAGTTTGCTCATACACATTGTCTGTCATTGTTACTTTTAGTTTCCAGATAAAGGAAAAATAAAGGATATTTTCTTTTAGTTTTACAAAATGGCAAACAGGACCAAAAGAAATTTAGTAATAATTGGTAGCAATTAGGAAAACACAGAAAAAGAATACGATACAACCATATTTAAACAAATTAAACAGCACATCAGACCACAGATGTCCCATATATTCCCACACAAAAGATATATATAGATGCTAATATCCACCAGCTCAGAAAGATCTCATATATTATTCATAACATTTACCGGAGCAATACCAACCTGTGGAAATGCAACTGGAACAAAGAAACCAAAAATATGTCAGAATAATGTGTAAAACAGAGTAAAAAGTAACATTTGAAGGTGCAACTGCCAGATTAAGCACCTGCGCCGGCTCCAGAAGCATACATACCTCCAGAATCACCATAACCAGACTGCTGCACCAAAAGCAGATACAAATTTAATGTCCAAACGAAAATGACAGACACAAAATCTTCAACATCAAGCTTTAACTACACAAAAAAAGAGGGGGGGGGGGGGGGGGGGGATGAAATAAAATAAATATAGAGAAAAAGGTAGTGAAATAATACTTGTGAGGATCTCCCTTTCTGTTCTGCAGGAAGATTTGGATTTGTGAAATCCCTGAGCAACAAAAAAAACCATGTATACAACATTCAGCAGAACTGAAAAGATAGCTTCAAGAAGATGAAAGAAAGCAGATTCAGAAACCCAAGGAACTAGTATTCTACCTTGATCGCTCATTATTGTAGTTCACTTGCAACTCATCAAGGCTGGATTACAAAAATGAAAAACAAAATTAATACACAGAAGTTAGCAAAAACTAGAAACAAAAATACACAAATACATATCCATGTGCAGATACTCATGCTGAGTGCCAAAAGTGACAATGACGCAAATCATAATTGCCAGAATCTTATATAACCTACTTTGAGAACTGAATGTCCAGCTGACAACAACCATCGTAGATATTCCGACCCTATACGAAAGCCAAGAATTATAGCTCTTTCCAGAAACCAAACACCAAATAGACCATAAACAAAGATCGGTTCAGAGCAACTTGAAAAGCAAAAGATCTAAGAATACCTGAAGAGAAGTTCTCGCTAAAACAGCACTCTGGCATAACTGATACTGGATAAGGGCTTGAAAACCTACACACAGTTCGCACAAAAGGATGAAAACAAGGAGAAAAATACATGGAAAAACATTTTAAGAAACACCAAACGCACAGCTATACTGGAGTGATTCTGGGTCTTTCTTAAAGTATGGGGCATAAGGTATGTCTACAAAAACACTCCAGGCATAAATAAAATAATATAAAAGCATGTAGATTTCGCAACAAAGGCTGCTTGTTAGAACAATTGTCATGAAAAGAATGAAAACAAATGAATATTTAAGGAAATTTCAAACAAATTATTTATCGAATCAATGCTGATGAGTTGAAGGGAGAGCCAACTTTCAAATATATATAGAGAGAGAGTGAAAGAAAACTTGAAGCTGACCAGCTGACTTCTGAAATGTGACGATCTTCTCCACAAATCCATGAGGAGAAAAAACTTGATGCAGCACTTCCACAGTAATAGGATAAAGCATGTGATGGACTGTAACTAAGAGAATTCGGTTCGGCTATGCATCCAGAGAGTGCCCAACAGCAAACCAGCATAGAGACAGAAGAGAGAGAAGAGAATAAATAGAGAAGTATAGATAGAGAGAAGAGAATATATAGAGAAGCAACGGTAAAGAAAAGAAATAACCATCAACCATGCATCATACAGGTAGTACTAAAAAAACAATGAACAAAAAGGAGACATGACAATATCAGCTGTGAGGGAGCAAGTCTTTTTTCTCGGCTATCTGGCTCATTGACACTTAAGTATCAACTATCACTCCTGTACCAAGCTGCTATTGTATCACACAAGAATACGTGATCTCTACAGTTTTAACGATGCAATCCTACTGCATAAAAGGTTTTGGGTATTAACAAAAAAAAATTCAATTGAGATCAAATTCAAAGGTTCAAGGTCCACAATTTTAGATAATTCTCTTAAGAGAATTGACTCTCTAACATGGAAGTCCTCAAAATAGGGTACCAGCTATATATGGAGCCAGATCAGCAGCCACTGTTTGGCACACACATTGTGACACAATTTCTTGACCATTAGATTAGAACACTTCCAATAGTTAAGATAGGAAAAAACATACATAATTAATTTAAATTGAAATTTATTTAGGTGAGAATATATCTCAACCATGAACCATTGTAAGTGCTCTAATCTAATGGTTGAAAACCTTTCCGTAATTTAAATGTCACCTTATTAATGGTCCCACAGAAAAAGAAACCCACATCTTCTAAACTTAACTTTCACTTACGATCAAATCAAGATATTGAACTTATTGATATTATCTTGCCATCAATATCCACAATTTCTAATCAGTGTTTGTGGTGTTATTATAGTTACATTCCATTTAATCCACAGTTACCACAATTTGGATCTATTCCTCCTCTGTTATGCCATCTAAAGTCAATAGTAGACAATGCCTAGTACAGGCAGAGAATGAGAATTCACAAGCGGCACACATGAAGACTGCAAATTTTTAGCAAAAGTAATTTGCCTTCAACGCTCATAGAAAATAATGAATCAGAAGATGACTAAAAAGAAACTTACATTTTAATGCATTTTTCTTAAAATCAAAGGTGATATTAACAGGTAACATATTGCACTTAATTCGAAAAATCATCTCTATATATATACGATACTAAATAATAAAATGGTAATTGACACTAAAATAAAAAGATTTGTTCATTCAGGTGATTTTTGTTTAAATATCAACATGACTGCAATTTGCTTCCAACAAATCAGTATATGGTACCAACCTCATCCCCTCGCGCTTGAGCATTCTGATCCATTGTTGTTAGTTCCTGGTGTGATGAGAACTGTACATAGACATTCCTCCCCCTGAAATGATACAGTATTAATAGACATAAATGGACAATTGTGTATTTGCCTATTGCGACATTTCTATACCTTATGGTTGGCTGGACATTAGTGTAGAATTGCAAGGCACTAATGGCTGAAGGAACATCTTGCATTTGGAGAAGAGCCTGGACTCACACAGGCACAATAGAACAAATTAAATCATAGGTTTGGCAGAAGTTTAACCAGTACATAGCTGCATCAACCATATAGGCAATTAAGTAAGAAGAACCTGATTTTTTGCACGAAGCATCACAAGCTTAGTTATGACTCCAAAGGGCTGGAATAGCTGAAGCAAATCATTCTGATAGAAAAAGTGCAAGGTTAATAGTGTATCAGATGATACATAAATATAGTTGGAGAAAACATATGCAATTTATACATCAAAGTGAAACAAAGGCGGGATGCAGCACACCACAAGTTCTATCAACTTCTTCTACTTTCAATGTGCTTGGCAAAAAATTACAAAATAATAATGCCTAGTAAATAAATTAACTTGCACAGTTAGATTAGTTAAATACCAACTACAGCCAAAAAATTTCACGCATTTGTTAGCAACTCCAACTGACCCCTATAAAATTAAACCTAACAGCTATAAAAGATTTTAACACATTCTTCAGCATCGAGGTCACGTCACCATGAAATGATAAATGAACATTATATTTCAGAAACCATTACTTTATCTACCAGTGCTAGACTATTAGTCACTCTTGTATTCACACGTCCCAAAGCTCATTCCATATTTTGGGCTATTATCAGGCTTAGCTGTCCGCAACTTAGACTGTATATAATGTCTGCTCAGCTCTATTAGAAAAAACAAATCTTCATTCCTTAAATGATGTTCACCAATTGATAATAACTCAAGTTGCTTAACATGTCAGAAGACAAACCACATTCCACTTCCATATATTGTGATTTTGTTACTGTGCATTTAATATGTATATAATAGTCTCACATGAAATTTAATTTGCTCTTAAGATAGAAAACTTTCTACAATTTAGAGAAAACATACCTAGTCAATAAAGATTTTGAAGCTACAACAATCTTATTGGTTTTAAAATTAACGTTTTTAAAGAAAAACTATTTACCAAAAACGTACATTTTTTCATACCATGCTAGATACAATGAACACTATTTGAAATATTTTTGTAGATAATGCTAGGATAGTTGCGGGCTTCCAAAACACAAGAGGATCACTCAGATATTAGTCGTAGGCCCCACGGGAGTTGGGCTCTTGTATGCATAAATGGGGCCTGGGGCAAGACATGGGTGGGCTGGATATATACACGTTGGACTTACACTACTATCCTCAGCATTCCTCGCATACATATACGACAAGGATTCCGATGAATGTAAGAATTCAAAAAACATTTAAATTAAGTAACAATCAACTATAATTATCATAAAAGAAACAAGCCTGTGAACACCTTTAATGGGACACCAGAACCAGTAAGCCAGAAGATCATTTTCCCCTTATAAATACTACTAAAAACAACAAAAAATTAGACTCTTTTTTTTTAACTTTGACCAATACAAAATTTACTTTTTCTACAAGACACCAAAACACATATCACTTTTTCAACAAGACACCAAAACACAATTCACTTTATTCAATCTCATTGAGCATGAAATAACATTACAGACTCAATTGAATAGGAGAAGAAAAGGATAGGCACATACTTCAGAAATCTCGTGGCCCACGTTACGAACATGAATAACTTTAGAAGGTTCTGTCATTTTGAAACCGCCCTGTAAACAGTAAACGAATCAATTTCAGTATATCTCACTATCATGTCAAGCAAATTCAATATATATAAGCTCTAAATCAGTGTGAAATCAAGATTAATCTTTGAAACGAATATATGAGCAAGTAAATGTGTAGAAATAAAAGCGAGCGAGACTGATAATTATGAGCTCAATCATATGTTTGGAAGCAGAGAAAATAGGTTATAAAAGTTAACTAAAACTCCCGAGCTACAAACTATGATATCATCAAAGAGCAGACACAGTGGGATCTCGAAAATCGGGGAGAGAGAGAGAGAGAGAGAGAGAGAGACTTGCCTTGAGGAGAGGAGAGAGAGAGAGAATCAGAAGTAAAGTGTTGTTGTAGATCGACTGCTTCTTGACATGTTAAGAGTTATCGGGTGTGCGATTGCGTAGCCCTATCTATTTCGGGGAAATTTCACAAAAGACCCTCCATTTTATAGAATTTCACATTTCTAAAAATCATTGTTATATTAGTAACTTTAATCCCTCATTTTTTTTTAAATACATCATTTTTGTCCTTCTGTTAGTCAACGGTTAATTTTGATTAACTGTATTAGGAGTATTTATACTTTTCAAAATATGTCATGTGTAAAAAAAATATAATGATCAAAATAAAAAATATTAAATAACTTATAGTAAATAGGGTTTGACTAAATTGTTGTTAACAGTAATATTACCGGTTAATATTAGACCTTGGATTTTAATCCAAAGGTCTACGAAATTCAAAGACTTAAAAAGTAAAAATAATTAAACCCAATAACTTTGCTGTTAACGTCAACTTAACCAAACCCATTTTAAATAAATAAAAGATAGAAAAAAAATTAAATAAACTTGGGTGGTCGCACCAAGTATGGTATGGTGTGATCTCCCAAGAGCTTCATCTCCGCTCAAAGAGCTCGAAGAGGGGTCATTTCTTGATCTTTATCTATTTGTTTTGGTTGAGATTTGTAGCATCTTCTACCTAAATCCCAAATGTTTTACGATTTTTTTCTTTTCTCCATGAAGCCCAAATCTCTTCCCTTCCATGGTTTCCAAATCTCTAAATCAATGTCCTTTGATTTTGTTTTTTTGGATTATTATTATTATTATTATTATTATTATTATTATTATTATTATTATTATTATTTTGACTTTATTGGGTTGATCACGATTTTGGTGATTGATTCGAAGATGGGATGAAGTTGGAAATGGGAATTGAGTTTGAGATTTGGTTGAAGATGGTGTTGGAGATGGTGTACTACTACAAAAATGTTGAAAGAAATCAATTTTTTTACATGCAAGAAATCGGTTTTTCAAATTTTAAAAACCGATGTAGATTTGAGTGATGTAGAAAAAATCGCGTTAAAGACATCGGTTTTTAACCGATGTAAAAACATGCGAAAACATATCGGTTATATATAAAGTCGATTTAAAAACCGCGACGTAAAACTGATGTATTACGAAAATTAATCCCACAATCTAACCGCTCCACCGTTGTTTGGCCACCGCCATCGGCCAGCCCTACCTCTAATAAGAATGACAATTTAATTGTCATTATGAGGAATTTAACTTGTAACCTCAATGTCAAAGTGGTAAGCCTTTACTGCCTGATTACAAGATTGGATGTGTTAACAATTGCACAATATTTATATATTACCTATATGAATTGTTAGAAATAAAAAGTAAAATAAAATAAAAACAACTTGTTAAATAAATTTAAATTCATTCCGCTAATCAAAATTCTAATTTATACGACAAACATATATTAAAAAATATTTATTGGAACATTTAATAAAATTATATTTTTTTAAAATATATATATAGTCAAGTTACGAGTCTATACTTTATATGAGACTAGCGACATCAATTGTAATAAGCATGATTTGGAATACAACTCTCACTATAGGGGATATATTTCTCTACATGCATCTTGCAATTTAATGAACAAATATAAGACTCGGATTACTAATTGAATTATTAACATGTCTCTTAGTATGAAACAAGAGGGTGCAAAATAAGTAAACAATCTTTTTAAAATTACTTTTTTTGAATTTTTTAAAAATAAAAGATTTAAAAGTAAATTTCTTAAATTTAACTACATGGGATTTCTCTACATGCATCTTGCAATTTAATGAACAAATGTAACACTTGGATTACTGATTTATATACAAATGTAAGACTCGGATTACTAATTTATATGGGTAATTGAATTATTAACGTGTTTCTTAGTATAAAATAAGAGGGTGCAAAATAAATAAATAATTTTTTTAAAAATTTTTTTAAATTTTTTTTAAAAATGATTTAAAAGTAAATTTAGTAAATTTATTAAATTTAACTACATGGGAGATATTTCTCTACATGCATCTTGCAATTTAATAAACAAATGTTAGACTCGGATTACTAATTTATATGGGTAATTGAATTATTAACGTATCTCTTAGTATGAAACAAGAGGGTGCAAAAATAAATAAACAATTTTAAAAAAAAAAGATTTAATTTTTTAAAAATAAATGATTTTAAAAGTAAATTTATTAAATTTAAAAGTTTACTTATTCAATATCGATTTGCCCAAAAACCAATATCTTATTGTAAAATAAATCCATATCGATTTGCCCAAAAACCGTTTTCTTTTCAAACCACAATATTTAAGACATCGGTTCATATAAAAACCGATGTCTAAAGGTTTTTATCTTTAATATCGATTTTCCTAAAAATCATTGTTTTTTCAAACCCCAATATTTAAGACATCAGTTCATATAAAAACCTATGTCTAAACATTTTTTTTATATCGGTTTTCCCAAAAACCGTTGTCTTTTTAAACCACAATATTTAAAATATCGGTTCATATGAAAACCGATGTCTAAAAGTTTTTTTAAATCGGTTACCTAAAAACTGATGTCTTTTAACATTTTTGTAGTTGTTGAAGATGGGCATGTGGTTGGGTTGTGGTTGATAATGGTGTTAGAGATGGGGTTTTTTGATGGTGTTGAAGATGGGGATGTGGTTGGGTTGTGGTTGATAATGGTGTTGGAGATGGATATGGAATTGATGGTATGGGTGGAGATCTCCTGTTTTTCTTTATTTTCTTTCATTTTTTTTTTTTAGTATTTTTTTCCCAATTATTATTTAATTGTAAAATGTACTAATAATTATATATAATTATAAAATTTATAAACTAAAAATTATAATTTAAAAAACAAAGAAAAAACTTTTAAAAAAAAGGTATTTAAAAAACCTGAAGGAACTACCTCCTCTAATTTTGTAACAGGTTTTTAATTCTTTTTAAATGAATTTAATTTTTATTTATATAATGAATTAATTATATATTTTATTATATTAAGATTAGTTTAGCTAGTTTATTTCGGCAATTTTTTATTTTGTTTTATATTTTATTTTATTTCTTATGAAAAATTTTGTTTTGTTATTATTTATATATATATATATTCTAGTAACTGTGTAAAAAAAAACTCATAATGTTTGAGGATATTTTAGACAACACATGTAAAGATTAATGTGTAACATTGTAATAAGTTTGAGGATAAAATTGTCATTTAAACTTAATTAAAATGATATAAAGGTAAAATTGTATTTTAACAAGTTCTATTATAGTTGACTGTTAATATTTAGTCAAATGGATTAAAGTGATATATTTTGAAAAAAAATAAGGGACTAAAGTTACTAATATGACGAAAATGTTTAAAAATATAATATTTCGTAAAAAAGTAAGAATTTTAGTGAAATTTCCCCAATCTATTTCCGTCTCTCGTCCTAAATATTACACATTTTACGTGTACACTCACGGGCTCCATCCCATTATCATCAACATTTTTTTTAGATTTGTTAAATTTTCTTAGGACCATTTTAATTAGGTCATAATTTTAAAATAAACTTGTAACTTTTTGTAGTGTTAAACTTTTGACATTTAAAATAAAAAATGATACCAAGAGCAAGAATATATCTACCAAGATGAAACGATGAAACACTATTTTAATAACATCAAGAAGAAAATTTTAAACACTTACAAAAAATAGATACGATTTAACTCAAACTTCCTACCACCAGTGTGGAAATGGAATTGAATAGACAAAGCTGTGAAGGGATGTGCAAAATGCAAGCTTTTGAGATTTAAAAATTTTGGATTGAAATAGGGTAAATTGCACTAACAACCCTAACATATGGTGTAATTGCACTCAAAAGAAAATGAATTCATTTAATTACAGAAACAACCCTAACAGCAATGATCGTATTATAAATAAATAAAATAAAATTGGTTGCCCAATAAGACTCTGTCACATCAGCCTATAACATTTAAAATTAATAAAACTAAAAACTATTAAAAAAATAAAAACAAAGATAATATTAAATTTTTTTTTTAAATGAAATATGGTTTGACAATATCTCCTCTTTAAAGATTGATACAATTTCCATCACACTTGTGGCATGTTTGGTATCTTGTATTGTATAATATTAGGAATTTAAAATATGTTAGAGTAATACAATAAAATGTTTATTTTGTTTTATATTATGCATTGTATTGTATTAATTAATACATTTTAATTTGTCTAATAGAGTGGATGGTCTATTAGCTAATACAAAGGTTGGAGGTTGTATTATCTAATGCAAATGGGAGAGAAATAATTATAATAAATATATCAACATAATAAACATCCAAAATAACAACAACAATAATAATAATTGTTATGTGTGTAAATTCGACGGGATGACACGTCAGAAGAAGTAGCAGGTAACGCGGATATCTGAAAGCACCACTTCATCATAAGTCAACAAATCAATATACAAGAAGTTGAATGGAGACAAGTCACCAGGTCAAGGTATGTGACAAAGAATTCCGCGATAATAGGACGTGTTCGCCAAACCAAGCCACCTGATTTGGAAAGCTTTAATGAACAAAGATCCTACTCGTTAAATATCCTTCTTCAGCGAGATCCACTTGGCCAAAATAAGAAGTATTGCCTTGTCAAGATGCATTACATCTCGCGAAGATCCAACTAAATATGGGATCTAAGAATTGTGTTCCAATTAGGAAATATATCTATTTCCTCCCATGTGATGGAGAGTTCTAATCAGGTAAGGGAATCAGAGCCTTCAGAAGACCAACATAAAATAAGAAATAAGTCCTAAACAAATCACTCCTTTAGAATCTCGCCAGGATTCTCATTAAAGAGTCAGTCATTCACACGACAATATTCAGGGCAGCGACCAACTATCCTATATAAATATCAGTGAAAACGATGTACGAGAAGATATAAGCAATTTTTAGAGAGAAAATGAGCACTTAGTGCGTAATCTTGAAAAGTTCATAGTGATACTCTCTTCACCATCACAAACACCGTGGTTTTTCCCTTCTTTTTTTTTAAAAGGTTTTCCACGTAAAATCCTTGTTTTGCGTATTTGATTATTATTCTCTACTTCACAGTATTATTATTACCTGTATCTTTGATTGTTGGACGCGTGACTTTTTCCCATAATTTGAAAGTCATTGTCAACATTTGGCGCTAGAAGGAGGGGGAGAAGACAACTTCGAGGAATCTTTTGTGAACAAATTTGAAACATGAGCAACATCAACAATAAAGACAACACAGATGAAAATCCCAACAACAATAATGATCACTAGCCCCCGAACGTCGCTGGAGTAACCGAACACGAGACGTCAGTAACCAAAGAGTAATCAGTAGCACCACCAGATGTCAGAACTGCAGATCTAGGAATCTTGCAGCACTTATAGACCACCATGATCCACCTAATCAATAAAGCTACCAAGTTCAGGCTCACCAACCTAACAATGAGCACGTTGACGAAAGGATTTTTGTCATTTAAAATCGTCCGTCAAAAAATATTTATAAACTGAGCAATGCCTCATAAGGTTCGGAAAAACACAAGTATGGTGGCAAGCAAGGGTCGTCCACATGCTTAGGATTAATATAACTAGTATGCATAAAAGTAAAGGTAAAGGACTGACATTGTAAAGTGTGAATGGGAATGTAATAAACACTACACTAGGAATGCAAACTAAAATGAATGTGAATGGAGTGAAAGATATGATAATGGAAACTAAGGAATTGACGGACTCGTAAGCAAACATTGGGCAAACGCAACAAACTCGTAATTAAGCTCATTTTATCAGACGTAACCAACCTAGGGTGTATAGTGTTGGTTATTTATCTCTAGTAAGGGGTCAACCTACGGTGTATAATGAATACCTCCTACCAAAGTTTAATCCCTCCTAAGCAACCAATCTAGGGTGTATAGTGCCAGTTGCTCAATTAGGATTCCAGCCATGAATGCTCATCTATTTATTGAGGGCTCAACCTCTTGCTAATGTAGCCATCATAGGGTGTATAGTGATGGCTTCCAATTCTCTCACAAGTAGCCGACCTATGGTGTAGTGAAGGTCACTCGTTTAAGATTAGATGAGGCTTGAGGTTATTTAATCGGATACTACTCGAAGGTTAGTTCTTGCAAAATCACGAAAATAGCCAACCTAAGGCGTATAACGAAGGCTTCTAATTCTCTCACAAGTGGCTAACCTATGATGTATAGTGAAAGTCACGCATTCGAGATTAGATTAAGACCACGGTTTGTAGAGCCGGATTTTTGGAAATCCTTCCATTCAAAAGAGCATTAGACAACCAAATATGGTATACCTAGTTGTCTACTCATACAGGTTCCAAAGAGAACTTGCTAAGAGGGTGTATCCAAGACAAACCATTCAATGAAAAACAATTAAAGCAATAAAATAGAACATGTAAGATAGATTGAATACAAAACAATAGAGTTTAATTACAAAAGCCCAATATCCATCAAACTAATCACATGAACCCCTTAGTGGGGGATTTAGCTACTCATGTTCCTTACAATAATAAAACTAAGAGAAAGTGTAGAGAGAAAACCCTTGAAGAGCATCTCTTTCCTTGAAGCTTTAATCTAATCCTCTTAGTTGCCTTTGGATGAGTAGAGATGGATTTGGATGAGAGGGAAAGTGTTCCTAGCTTCTAAGTTACAAAATTACTGAAAATCTAAGTGTGGGATGATGTATTTCGAACTATGGTAACTTTCTATTTATAGGATTCCAAGAATAGGTCACCAAAATGCTTAAAAACTGAAGTTGTCACGCATAGAGTGCGGTTCAAGGACCCGCACTCACCCGCACTTTATCAATTTTTCAACCTGATTTGGGCACGTAGTGTGCTGGTAGTGCACAGGTGTACTTACCAGCAATATACCCGCACACTGTACAATTTTAGGATTTTTCAGCTTAAAGTGTGGGTGAGTGTGGTTGGGACCTACACTTGACCCGTACTTTATCTTCTCATCAGATATCAGCTTCCAAGTTTCCATAAAGTGCTGGTGGAGTGTGGTTGGGACCCGCACTAACCCGCACTAACCCGCACTTTGTGCTATTCTGGCTAGAGGTGTACTGGTAGTGCACGGGTGAGCTTTACAAGCACATTACCCGCGCACTAAAACTTATTTTCCTGCTTTCTGGCTTGTTTTGCGTCTATAATTTCCACTTTGCAACTCTAACACCTAAACTACATCAATTGTCTGCAATTAAAACAAATGAGCCTATTAGACACGAAATACACGGAAAAACACAAGAGAACGAGACAAAGGATAAGGAAAAGAGGGCTAAAATACACAACAATTTAGGCACGATCACATGCCTAGAAATCATTCACCTGAGATGCTACGTTTAGAAATCCATATGGAAACACTGGATGCTCCAATAAAGCCACATATAGGAAAAGCCTTCCAAGATCCCCCCCCCCCCCCCAAACTTCCGAAGAAATGAGGCGACGAAAAGGGAAAAGCTTGTTAAACAAAAACGAAACCCTTGAACAACAAGGTCGCACTCATACCCCTAAATTGAACCCCGAGAGAATATATAGGAACACTCGTCAGTGGTACCGGTTCCAGCTTCTCTGAAGATAGCGATCGACGACCAAAAAGAAGATGATCGATCATTTATTGTATATGTTTTTTTATCCCTATTCCTCCAATCAATTGCTTGTTTCTCGGGGTTATTTAGGGTTTTAATTTGTTTGTTTGAACATATTTAGGTAATTGGTTCCATAAGGTGTGTTTGGAGAATTTCAAGGGACTTATCAACAATTTGCCATGATCGCCATTAAAACCACTATGAGAAGTGCTACCAATCACGCTATGAATATTCATAGTGCTCTCAAAACAGAGGTTACCGCTGTCGAAACCGATATGGCTTTCACAGCGGGAGGCACAGTGGTTTCCCATGACAATGCAGTTCAGCCGTGTTGCGAGGGCCATATATCTCAGCTCCGATTGAACTGTGTTTCCAACCCAATTTATGGCTCATTGATTCAAATTTTCTAGAAGAGGTTATGCCTAATTTAGTACCCATTACGTAGATTAGTCAGTCATAAAATCTGTGAATAATTACGAGATTTGTTTTGCAAGTTATCGGAATGGGAAATATTACCTTCTTGGACGTGTGTGAGAGTCTTGGGAAGTATGTAGACACGTAATCCTTATCTTCCTTCAATAAGTAATCAATGTGGACTGATTAGGAAAGAAATAGAATTCCAAAAAGGCAAATATTCTCAAAGGAATTGATTTCCTTGTTGTTTAAGGTTATGGCATAGCATCCACACCTATTTAAACCCCTTTGAACCCTAATTTTGAAACACCATACATCACCTCACAACTCCCATCCATCTTTACACATCGAAGACGAAAAAGATTTCAATATCGAAGACTTAAAGAATTCATTGGAGGCCTCAATGAGTTTTTATCTATTCTTTCTCTTATCTCGTTGTTTTTATCATATGTAACTAAATCCATGCTAGAGAATTGATGTAAACCTATATGATTCTCATGTTATGATTCAAACACCATATTTTTATTAATCAATTTGAATTTATATTTGTTCAATTCATTATATGTGATTCTTGACTTGTGTTAATCTATGGAAATTAATAGATACTTGTCTACGGTTTTGATAATTTATAAATTGAGATTGCGCTATAGGAATATATGTACTATTAATTACTTTTCAATTGAATGAGTATAATTGTTCTTGACAAAGGAATATGCGAGACAATTTTGGTTCACAAATTCTTGTATGTAATGGGTTCTTGATTATAGTTCACACCTTCGATAAGGGTGAGTTGTGATTGAGAACACGTGGTTAAATCCATCATGAATAATGGTAATACCATGATTAAGGTAAGAATGAACTCTAAATTTGGATTGAATCTTGTTAATGGAATTAATTGATGACCATTGAGCATTGCATATTGGGAGCATCTATTACCTAGTCCTTCATCTCTTGATCATATTCACCAATTCTTCGTTAATTGTGTAAATGTCTCACTTTTTGATTGACTTATTTTGTTGACAAAATCACAATGAGGTTTAAAAATGTAAGGGTAGCTTAGGATTGAAGAATTCTCCTCAAATGTCAATGGATCTCATTGTGTACTTCAAGTGCTTTAAGCAAGGTAGCTTACTTGTCTTGACTCTTAATTGAAAAGATTTAGTTGCACACACACACACACATTTCTCTTTCATGCATGTGCATTCATTACTTTTTGTGCTTGATTATGTGCAATGTTGTGCTATGCGCTAATCCTCTAACCCGCTCAATGCGCTGGTCAAACAGCACTGTACCCACGTAAAGTGGGCAGAGGTTTGCCGCTAGTCATGCGTAGCTCAACAACGCAACTCGGGCAAAGGTTCTACGCTGGTCGTGCGCTACTCCACTAGCGCACCACCAGCACACATAACGGAATCTGAACAGTTTTTTCCAAAACTTCGTCACTTCATCTAGAGCTTATATATATATATATATCTCTTGTTGTTCCTAGATTTTTTTTCAGAGAAAAAATTACAACTTTTGAAAGCTAAAGAGTGTCTTCAAAGAAAAGTCTTAAAGACTTGATTTTTATCAACCATAACACAAATACCCATCATCCATTCTTGTTTCAAACATCATCTAGCATCATCTAGGTGCTTCTTCTTCATTTGTTTTCTTTAATCACACATGACTTGTAAGTAGAACATCATCTCCATCTTTTCTCATGTTCTTGCTTTACAAGATAACTCCTTTATGACTTGATTTGTATCAAGATTAGATTTTTATCTATATATGGAGATTTGTGTGTTATGTGTTGAGCTTTGTTTATGATAGCTATTGCATCTAGGGTTTTTATTTGCTCTTATAGAAAATTTGTATGAATGTCATATAGCAACATTATATCTAGGAATGTTTGACATGTTCATCCATGGCTAGATAAGCTTAAATGTTTGACCTTACATTTATGCACTTTGAATATTGCTCATATTCACTTTAGGTTGCATATCTCTTCTCTTTGAGAGTTAAATCTTGTATTTACCTTTGGTAGTTTACAAGCAAGAGCCTAGAATCACTATTAAAGGACCATGGGTAGTAAAGACGAATTAGTAATCATATAGGTGTGACGCGGTCAACCTATATTGTAATCGCATTTGCAAATAGTAGATTTGAGAGTTCGATTGGCAATTATGCCTGTGAGTTTTTTTACCCTTTTGGGGTTAGTAATAATATAAGTGTGATGCAATCAACCTAAATTGTAATCATATTTGCAAATAGTATATTTGAGGGTTCGATTGATGATGTTTGAAACAAGAATGGATTATGGGTATTTGTGTTTTGGATAATAAAAATCAAGTCTTGAAGACTTTTATTTGAAGACACTCTTTGGTTTTCAAAAGTTGTAATTTTTGCTCTGAAAAATGATATAGGAACAACAAGAGATAAATATATATAAGCCCTAGATGAAGTGATGACGTTTTGGAAAAAACTGTTCAGATTCTGTCATGTGCGCTGGACGAGTAGCGCACGACCAGCATAAAACCTCTGCCCGAGTTGCGTTGGTGAGCTGCGTATGATGACCAGTGCATGACCAGCGGCAAACCTCTGCCTACTTTGTGTGGGTGCAGCACTGGTCGAACTACGTGCGGGTGTTGCACGGGTTAGGGGACCAACGCACAACACAACATTGCATATAATCAAGCACAAAAGGGTGCAAGTGTTAAGAGTGAAATGAATACACACAAAAAGCAATGAACACACATGCATGCAAGAGATGTGTATGTGTGTGTGTGTGTGTGTGTGTGTGTGTGTGTGTGTGTGTGTGCAACTAAATCTCTTCAATTAAGAGTCAAGACAAGTAATCTACCTTCCTTGAAAAGCTTGAAGTCCATAATGAGGTCCATTGGCATTTGAGGAGAAGTCTTTAATCCTAAGCTACCCTTACATTTTTAAAGCCCATTGTGATTTTGTCAACGAAATAAGCCAATTAAAAAGTGAGGCATTTACAATCTCCCCATTTGACTATTTCGTGACAAAACCACTACTCACCAAGTAACCTTACAAATACAAAAAAATGGTTGGTTAACAAACTTTTCTACATTACAATAAAGCTCCTAGTCTAAGTCTTGAATATCTTTAAGTCAATCCCAAGCTTGTAGAAAAATCCAACCTACACACAATCAACAACAAAGATACCTTCTAAGAGCAAATGTGTATGAAGTGCTTATAACAAGAGCATTTGCAATTGCCTTACCAAAAAAAACCAATACAATCCAAAAAAAAAAAAAAATGTAATCATGCAATGCAATGCAACTCCCCCTAATGCAACATCCCAAAATGGGTTACTCTCTTTCCACTAAATTCCCCCTAAATGTGATACCAAAGAAAGCATTATTCTTACAACCTTACTCCCCCTTTTTGTCATAAGATAGGCAAAGGGAGTCTCCCCTAACAGGTAAGCAATAGCAATGAGAGCTTGTAGCACAAACACATATATATAATAATATAAGAACTTTATGCAACTCAATTGAGTAAGAGAGACTCAATGAGTTTATTTTAAGTAAATGTGTGACAAAGATGTTTTGCATGCAAGACATGTTGCATTCAAATCCAAAAGCAATGATATTTGGCAAAGCAAACAACAAATGTTTTCAAAAGAATTCAAATCAATTTCACCATTTGTTATGAATTAAAGCATTGATACATATTTTAAGCATTTCAATTTAAAGAGCAACTATATCCAACTTTATAAGCAAAATAAGACATTAGCAACTTTTGCACCCTATTTGATTTTTCCGGGTAAGATACTTGTATGATAGTAGCCTTATTCAACTAATAAAGAAAGAGAGACTATTGGATTTTAAAATCCTTTGAATGGATACATGATCCTTATTGATTTTAGTCTCAATATTGCTTTTTCTCACATATTTTTGCATTCAAAATTAAACAATCAACCATTTCACACTTTTCAACTTAAGCATGTCATTAGAAAGAATCATCATGTCATGGAGATCAATTATATGTCATTCAAAAAGTAATCCCAAAGTAAATCTCCTAGTCCAAAAATACATGTTTGAGCATAAATATGACATGGATTACAAGCAAAACAATGTAGCACACTTATTAAGAAAAAAATATATAAGCATGTACAACTAGTCATCTCAAGCAATTAAAAAAGTGGCATAAAATTTATTAAAGTAGCACAATGTAAGAGTATGGAACTTTGCTCTCTTTGCGTAAGCTCCCTATATGGGGTCAAGACATATCATTTCAACCCAAGTAATAAATCTCAATAGACTTACTAAGATTCCCAAATCTAAGAGTGTATAAGGGTTTTGTAAACAAATCCGCTAGTTGGTCATTTGTTCCCACATGCTCCAATACAATGGTTTTGCTCTCAACTAGCTCTCTTATGAAATGATGTCTAACGTCAATGTGCTTTGTTCTAGAATGTTGGACAAGATTCTTTGAAATGTTAATGGCACTTATGTTATCACAAAACAATGTGAGAGCACCTTGCTCTAAGCCATAATCGGCTAGCATTTGTTTCATCCACAATAATTGAGTGCAAGCACTACCGGTGGCAATGTATTCCGCCTCGGCTGTGGATAGGGAAATTGAGTTTTTTTTCTCACAAAACCAAGATACCACATTGTTTCCAAGGAAGAAGCAACAACTTAGTGTACTCTTCCTATCATCACAATTCTCCGTTCAATCGACATCACTAAATCCAACAAGGCTTGGATTAGTGTCAAAAGAGTACCAAATCCCATGGTTGAGGTACCATTCACAAACCGAAAGATCTTCTTCACCGCAACAAGGTGAGATTCTTTGGGATTAGCTTGGTACCTAGCACAAACACCCATACTAAATGAAATATCGGGACTATATGCAGTCAAGTAAAGCAAGCTATCTATCATGCCCCAATATAAGCTTTGTTCAACACTCTTTCCGCTTGCATCTTTGCTTAGCTTCAAGGTGGTGCTTATGGATGTGTCACAATGTTTGGCATTCTCAAGGCCAAACTTCTTCACTAGGTTCTTTGCATAATAAGCTTAGGATACGAAGATCCCATCATATATTTGCTTAATTTGCAAGTTTATTAAGTAATTTAGTTCCCCAATCATGCTCATCTTAAATTCATGAGACATGACATCAACAAATTGTTACACTTTAGAATTGTTGGTGGAACCAAACACAATGTCATCAACATAAATTTGAGTTATGAAAAGCTCATCTTTATTGCACTTGATGAACAAAGTCTTGTCAACACTACCTCATGAGTAGCCATTGTCAACAAGATAAAGAGTAGGGTGCTCATACCAAGCCCTTGGTGCTTGTTTCAACTCATATAAATCTTTTTTAAGGCCATAGACATGAGAGGGGTGGTGTGGATCCACAAACCCCTTAGGTTGCTTAACCAACACTTCCTCATGCAAGAAGCTGTTGAAGAAGACACACTTGATATCCATTTGGTGTAATTTTAACTTGTACACACAAGAAATGGACAAGAGACTCAAGGCGGGCAACAGGAGCAAAAGTCTCCTAAAAGTCAATACCCTCAATTTGAGAGTATCCTTGTGCAACAAGCCTAGCTTTGTTTCGCACAATGTTGCCATCCTCATTAGATTTGTTCCTAAACACTCATTTGGTGCCTATGACATTGGTATTTTTAGGTCTAGAAACTATAGTCCAAATCTCATTTCTTTCAAATTGGTTTAGCTCTATTCAAGGCTTCATCAACCTTTTTGGGTTCTATTTGAGAGGTTTAACAAGTTTAGCTAATTTGATTAGCTATTTGACGTCTAGTCCTAACAACCTTATTAACATCTCTAATGATATTATCTTTATCATGAAGTTTCCTAACCCAATAAGTGGGTTCACTAGTGTCTAAAGGATGATCTCTATTAGGAGGATGATCTCTATTAAGAGGTAGATCACCCTCTTCATTTTGGTTTGACTTCACACCACTTGAAGTCTCACTACACTTCTCCAAATGAAGGTCATCTATCTCACAAACATTTTTCTCATAGTTATCATGTTTGGCCCTTTAATCATCAAAGACAACATTTGATGATTCAATAACACTTCAAGTTTTTAAATTGAAAACTCTATTGGCCTTGCTATTATTAAAGGCATATCCAATGAAAATACCTTCATCACTCCTGGCATCAAACTCGCCAAGTTGATCTCGATTATTAAGTATATAGTACCTGTTTCAAAAGATGTAGAAATAGCTAACATTGGGTTTCCTACCTTTCCATAACTCATAGTATGTTTGTTTAGTCCCGTGCTTAAGGAATACTCTATTCCTTATGTAGCAAGCCATATTGATAACTTTGGCCCAAAGGTTCATAGGGATATTGTTGCTAAGCAACATCACATGGGTCATCTCTTGAAGGACCATATTCTTCCTCTCAATAACTCCATTTTGTTGAGGTGTCCTAAGAGCCGAAAACTCATGGGAAATACCTAAGACATCACAAAAGCTTTCAAAGCTAGCATTTTTAAATTCTTTCCCATGATCACTTCTAATTTTCTTAATACTTTTGATGTGAGAAGTTTTCTCATTTTGAATTTTAACACATAGAATTTTGAATTTCTCAAAAGCTTTAGACTTCTCTCTAAGAAAATAGGTCTATGTGAACCTAGATAAGTTATCAACCACCACAAGAATGTACATTCTACCACTTAAGCTTTCGGTTTAAATAGGACCCATGAGATCCATGTGGAGGAGTTTCAATGGCTCATTGGTGGAATGGTATTTACCCTTTTTGTGCACACTCTTGGTTTGTTTTTCTTGTTGACAAGGTCCACAAAATCCCTCAACCTTCTTTCCAAGTTTGGAAAGGCCTCTTACAACATTCAACCTATCAAGAACTTTCAAGTCCCTATAGTTCATGTGGCCAAATCTTTGATGTCATAATTCAACCTGCTCACATGTAGACAAATTACACGAGATGAGATTAGACTCAAGACAATAACAATTGTCACTTGATCTCTTACCTTTCAACAAAACTTGTCTATTTTCTTTTAGAATAGAGCAATCAATTTTGCCAAACATAACTGAAAGTTCATCATCACTCAAATGTGATAAGCTAATGAGATTGGCTTGCAAGCTATCTACATAAAGAGCATTTGGCAAGGATGGCAAACCGGGAATAGACATGTTACCTTTCCTTATGACCTTTTTCTTTGAACCATCACCAAAGATAACAAATCTACAATCCTCCATTACAAGAGTCTCAAAGAAACTCTTGTTTCCGGTCATGTGCCTAGAGCATCCACTATCAAGATACCAAATGTTAGAGGCATTAGCTTTCAAGGCTACTTGAGCTATATAATAATAATAATACTTATCATTTCTATTCAACCTAGGTGCAACATAATCATTCCTAGGAGTCATGGGTTCATTAGCTCTAAATTTCCTAAGTGTATGCTTTTTGGCTCTCCTAAGCATATTTTTCTCAATCATGCTTTCAATTCAACACAATGTAATATACTTAAAGCAATTAGGCCTAATGTGGCCTTCAATTCCACAATAATGGCAAGTAGGAGTGAAATAAGAATTCATACCATAGCCTTGTGCAAGCGTTTGGGACTTCATTATACTTTGAGTTGTTTTTTGATGTTAAGGCAACTCTCTCCTTTATGGTTGAGCCAAATTCACATGTCTTCTTGGTTGAGCATGAGGGACCTTAAAGTTTTTGAGAAGAAGAAGAAGAATTATTCATATTGAATTTCAAGAGAGACGATTACAAGATAAATAGTAGAGGAAGACCACCAAATCAAAGAGGCCACAAAATCAGCAAATCAAATCAGCAAATCTCTAGGCTAAAAAACAAGAAACGGTAACTTCTAAAAATTGAACTAGTAATTTAAAATTCCCTAATTTATTCCCCAGAAATCCAACACCCCCCATTCAAGTTGGAGCGAAGATATCTATCATCCCCAACTTGCCAACAAAGAACTTAAAACTGGGTCTGAACAGTCCTTTAATGAATATATAATCTATTTGTTGAGTAATATGAACAAAAGGCATGCAAATAGCTCTACTATCAATCTTTTATGAAGTGTCTGTCAATCTCTACATGTTTTGTGCGATCATGTTGTACTAGATTTTGTGTAATACCGATAGCAGCTTTGTTGTCATGGTACAACTTCATTGGCATATTCACTAGCATCCACAGCTCTTCAAGAATTCTCTTCAGCCATAGCATCTCACAAACTCCATTAGCCATAGCTCTATATTCTACTTCGGCACTGCTTCTTGCAACCATATTCTATTTCTTGCTTTACCAAGTGACCATATTTCCCTAGACATAAGTATAGTATCCTAACATGGATCTCCTGTCAATAACTGAGTCTGCCCAATCTACATCAGTGTATGCCTCTATATTCTGCTGTGTGGTTTCTAGAAGAGTAAACCCTTGCTTGGTGTACTTTTCAAGAATCTAAAGATCAGATAAACTGCTTCAAAATGTTTCTGTTAAATTAACTCACATTAAAAGCAATATCAGGTCGTGTATGTGATAAGTAAATTAACTTTCCTACCAACTTTTGATACCGAGTTGTATTCACTGGATCACCTTTCTTGTCGTCTCCAAGTTTCTGATTGGGATCTATTGGGGTATCTGTTGGCCTATAACCACTCATCCTAGTTTTCTTAAGGAGGTCAAGGATATACTTTTATTGGGAGACAACATTCCCTTTCCTTGACCGAGCAACCTTCATTCCAAAGAAATACCTTAGAGATCCTAAGTCCTTGATCTCAAATGTTGATGAGAGGGAAGTCTTTAATCGGTTCATCTCAAGTACATCATTTCTAGTGAGAATTAGATCATCTACATACACAATCAATATCTCTATCTTCCCATCCTAAGAATGTCTTATAAACATTGTATGATCACCTTACCCTTGAGTATACCTCTGGCATTTAACAAACCGAGTGAATTTCTCAAATTAGGCTCTTGGTGACTGTTTTAACCCATATAAGGACTTATTCAGTTTACACACCTTTATCTTAAACTTTTCACCAAATCCTAGAGGTGCATCCATGTACACTTCTTCCTCCAGGTCTCCATTGAGAAATGCATTTTTAACGTCCAACTGTTGTAAATGCCAGTCACGACTAGCTGCAAGTGACAAAAGAACTCTTACAGAGTTTAACTTTGCAACTGGGTTAAATGTCTCCAAGTAATCAATGCCATAGGTCTGAGTGAATCCCTTGGCAATCAGCTAATCATTATACCATTCTAGAGATCCATCAAATTTATACTTGACCGTAAACACCCATTTGCACCATACAATTGTCTTTCCTCTTGGTAGATCAACTAACTCTCACGTGTTATTTTTTTCAAGATCTTTCATCTCCTCGAAGACAGCCTCCTTCCACTTAAGAACTTTTAGAGCATCCTGTATAGTATTAGGAATCTCCATACAAGACAATTGTGAGGTATAAGCACGAAAAACAGGTGAGAGTTTTTCATATGACACATAATTGGACAATGGATGCTGGGTGCAAGACCTCACACCCTTCCGGACAGCAATACGAAGTTCAGAATCATTGAACTCAGGATTTGAACCAGGCTCAAGTTTAGAACTAGAGGACATATAACTCGAAGATAATATGGGTTAAACATGAGGTAAAGGTTCAATAAGGACATTACCTGGAGGGTTTATGGATTCTGGGCAGTGCAAAGGATTGGAAGACCCTTTCTTTTGATTTATCCCCTGTCGTGAGTAGACAATGTAAAATGGTATCAATGTTATGGATGTTTTTTTTTTTCTTCTTTATTAGTCATTGTAGGTTCATGAACATCATGAGATATCATTGTAGGGAGACCTACTTTTTTTGTATCTAAAAAACTCGACAAACTTTCTCCTGGTATAATAAAGCTTGGGTTTTCAAGTTGAAAAATTAGAGAATGATTATTTGGTTGAAAAATTAGGGAAGGATCATTTTGCGAATCTTCAATTTGGAAGAAATCATGAAAAACAGTCAAATCTTTGTTTTGGTTCCCCTCTAAAGATAAGGCGTGAAATAGGGATGTAATTCAAAAAAATGTAACATCCATGGTAACAAACAGTTTTTTTTGAAATGGATTCAAAACATTTATACCCCTTTTGAGTAGGAGCATAACCAACAAACACACATTTTGTGGCTTGGGTTTCAAGTTTTCCTCGATTATCACTATAAACATGAACAAAAGTGGTACATCCAAATATCTTTAGTGGTAAAAAAGAAGGAAGCTGATTTGTTGGATAAAACTTATGAAAAACATCAAAAGGTGTTTCAAAGCTTAAAATCTTATTAGGTGTTCTATTTATGAGATATGTAGCGGTAAGAACGGCTTCACCCCAAAAATATTTAGGTACCTGATTCTTAAAAGGTAATGCCCGAGCTGTTTCCAATAAATGTTTGTTTTTTCTTTTAGCCAAACTATTTTGTTGTGGGATGTTGACATAAGAGCTTTGATGAACAATTCATTTTTCAAGAAAAAATTGGCCCAAAATGTTTTTGAAATATTCTCGACCATTATCACTCGGTAATATTTGGATATTTTTTTTTGAAATTGTGTCTGTACCATGGTGTACAAATTTTTGAAAATCGTTTCCACTTCAGATTTTTCCTTCATCAAATAAACCCAACTTAATCTCATGTGATCATCAATAAAGGTCACAAACCATTTTTGCTAGAATATGTAGATGTTCTACATGGACCCAGATGTCACTATGAATCACAGTGAATGGTGTAGTTGGTTTGTATGGTTAGGTGGAAAAAGATGCACGATGATGTTTAGTAAATTGACAAACCTCACATTGAAAAGAATATGAACTTTTATTCTAAAATAAATTGGGAAACAAGTATTTTAAATATTGAAAACTAGGGTGGCCTAACCTATAATGCCATAACATAAAATTATTTTCTTTGGAAACAACAACAAAATTTAAGCAAGTACTTTGATATTGTCTACCCGAGTTAGGTCCATCATCAAAATAATAGAGTCCATCTTTTTCCTTAGCACTGCCAATCATCCTCCATATGGTCAATTCATGAAACTCACAATAAGAATAGTAAAAGTTAGCTTGACATTGATGATCAGATGTAATTTTACTGATGGACAATAGATTGCAAGACAAATTGGGAACGTGAAGCATATCATGGAGGGAAAACAAAGAAGTGAGTTTGATAGTTCTTGTCCCAACAATTACCGAGAATGAACCATCTGCAATTTTAACTCTTTTATTACCTACACACAGAATATATGATGAAAGCAATTTGGAACAACTAGTCATATGATCAGTTTCGCCGGAATCAATTATCTAAGAATGAACAGGGTTAGGAATAACACCTAAAAAAATAGTAGAAAGAGAGTTACCCTTCTATACTAATGAACAAGATGGAGTTCAAGACAGTTTTGGAGATTGAAGCAATTTGTACAGGTGCTCTAATTGCTCCCTTGAAAAGGAATTGCATCAGAGTTGGTAGAAGGATCCTGAGTTTCTTCAGCAGTGGCTTGGTAGGTGTGACCATCACGTTTGGATTTTGGATTCCAATTTGCTGGTTTTCCATAAAGCTTCCAACATGTCTCCTTTTTATGCCACGAGTTTTTACAATGCTCACACCAAGGTTTCTTACGCCCATCGCTGTCAAAATCAACACCTCTTGTCGCAAAAGGCAGAACTTTCATGTTCCAGGTTGAAACCAGGTTCGGTGTTGTGCAACATGATTTTTCTCCTTAACTCCTCATGTCTAACTTTAGAAAAAACTTCCCAAGTAAAAGGCAGTGGCTTATTGCCAAGAATATAGCCTCGGACCTAGTTTAAATTCTGATTAAGGCCGGCTAAAAACATGTAAACCTTGTCATTTTCTTCTCTTTTCTAGTGGCAAGTGCAGTCGTTTGAATTCTCCCAAACATCATCATAACACTGATCAAGTTCCTACCATAACGTTACCAATTCATTATAATAAGTAGTAACATTGCGATCATTCTGCTTGGATTTCCATAGTAGAGTTTTCAACTCAAAAATTTGAGAAGAAATTTCCAGGTCCGAATAAAGATTTTGAACGGCTTCCCAAATATCTTAAGTAGTGGGAAGAAACATGTGAGGTTTTCCAATGGCAGATTCCATGGAATTGATGAGCCAAGCAATAACAAGAGAATTTTCGGATTGCCCTTTTTTTTAGGGTCACTAGCAGTAGGTTTTGATATTTCGCATGTCAAATGCCCAATTTTTCCGCTACCATCAATTGCTAATTTTACAGATTGGGCCCACTCAAGATAATTGTTCCCATTGAGTTTTGTAGCCGTGAGATAAAAGGTTGAATTCTAGGGATAGTAATCGACAGATACATGTGTGGGAATAATGGGATTGGGTGGAATAATGGGATTGGGCGGAGTGGTTTCGGAAGTACAGGTATTGCCGATAGGTTTTTTTGGACGCCAGTCATCACCGACTTATACAACATCATCCGAAGAAAGAAGAATATAAAAAAAAATTAAGCACGAGGCTCTAATACCATGAAGAATAATAATAATTCATATTGAATTTCAAAAGAGACGATTACAAGATAAATAGTAGAGGAAGACCACCAAATCAACAAATCTCTAGGCTAGAAAATAGGAAACGGTAACTTCTAAAAGTTGAAATAGGAATTTAAATTTCCTTAATTTATTCCTTAGAAATCCGACAGACCCTACGTTGAGCTTGAGGTATCCTTGGTTGTGGAGGTCTGGGATATGATTCTCTAGCTTGTTATGGTAGAGCTCTTGTGGAACCTTTGCTTGAGCACGCTTTGAGCATTCACCAACTTCAACCCATTTGGTTGATTGTTGAGGGGTTTGAGCATCTTCAATCTCTTTGTTCTTGACAAATGTTGTCTTTTTCAAGGATGTGGTCTCCATGTCTTCCACATATTCTAACCCCTTCTTGTTACTATGACTCTTTCCACATTATAGCATCTTGTCAAGTTTTTCAGTTTCGGATGTCATTTTAGCAATCAACCCTTTTGCCTCCATGAGTTTCTTCTTCAAGCTTTCTTCATTATTTTTGACCAAGACTAGCTCTATCTTCAATCCTTCTACCATTTCTCTTTCTCCTATCATTTCTTCACTCAATTGAGTCACCTTGGAGGTTAATTCAAGGTTCTCTCCTTTTAACTTTTGAATCTCCTTCTTCTTTTTCTTCAATCTAAAAGTTTTAAAGAACTTTATGAAGTCATCATAGTCCATCTCTTCACTAAAGTCATGATTGAACTTGGATGAATTACTCTTATAATTTGAGTCACTTTCATCCACTTCTTATTGTTTGTCCTCTTCCTCTTCTTTGTCACTCATAACTTTCTTGCCATTGTGAAAAGATGAGAATGCAATGAAGTTGGCAACTTGATCTTCATCATCCGATGACTTATCTTCTTCTTCTAGGTCATCACTATCACTCCAAGTAGTTGTCATAGCCTTTCCTTTCTTTTTATCAAATTTGCACATTCGGGAGCAATGTGTCCATAGTCACTACACTCGTAACATTGAATACCTTTTTTTCTGGTCTTTCTCATGTGTTTGCTCCACTTTCTTGAAAAAAGTCTTCTTCCTTACAAATTTTCCCTTAGAGCGAAAACCCTTCTTCTCAAATCTTATAAATCGCTTGAACTTCTTTGTCATTAAAGCAATTTCTTCATCCGAATCTTCTTCCTCCGTTTCCACCTTAATGGTCTTTAAGGAAAAACTCTTTTGTTTTTTTGGAGGTGTAGTTGTAGGAGCCTTCCTAGATTCATAAGCCAAGAGCCTTCCAATCACTTCATTGGGCTTCATTTTTGTGTAGTCACTGTTTTCCTCTAAAGCCGTCACTTTGGATTCGAATCTGTCAGGAAGTGACCTCATAATCTTTTATTTGATCCTTCTATCCAAGTAAGGGTCACTAAGTTGATGACTTTGATTGACTATGTCCATCAACTTCACTTGGAAGTTATTAAAGCACTCATCCTTCTTCATCCTAATGGTCTCAAATTAAGTTTGGAGGACTTAGAGTTTGGAGGACTTAGAGTTTGGAGTCCTTAACCACCTCGGTTCCTTTATGAGCCTTCTCTAGGATTTTCCAATCTTCCTTTGCAATCCTTGTGGTTTGAATCAATTTGTATTGATTATCATCAATGGCACAAAGGATGGCGTGATAGCTTTGTTGTTCCATTTGGAGGCCTCAAACTCTTGGGACTCCATTGTACCTTAGGCTTTGAGATTTCCTCTCCACCTCTCGTAAGAGTCATAGTTGGTAGGGTGTAGCCATCCTCTATTGCCATCCATGCATGGTCATGAATTTGGCAAACATGTGCTTCCATTTTGCCTTTCCATGAGGCGTAGTTCAACCCGGTGAGTAAGAGGGGTCTTGTACTAGAGGCTCCCTTGCTTCCAACCTTGTTCCCACTCATATTGTTTGGGTGTATGAATGAGATGAATGCAAACAATCAAGCAAGACAAACAAGACACACTAACTAAATGCAAACAAATGAAAGACACTCTAATGAGAGCATGTGATCTCCTAATTATGTTAAGAAATCCGCTCTGATACCAATTGAAAATATATGAATTAAGTGTCTAAATAAACCTAGAGGGAGGGGGTGAATAGGTTTTAACAAAATTAATTGCCAACTATTTCGATTAATCAATATTAATCTCAAACACTCTTAATCTCTAATACAAATCATCGTGTAAAGTAAGTGCATAAATAATGATAATAACACAATGATTTGTTTAACGTGAGAGAACTCCAAAAGGGTAAAAAAAAAACTCACGGGAAAATATATTGAAATATAGATGGGGATTGGGGGAGTTCCCCCCATCCTCATTTCCTTATTTTCCCCAAAACATATATAAATATAATTATATATATTAATATTTATTTTTTAATTTTTTTTATTCTTTGAAAACCCTAGCTACATAAACTCATTTACTCGTTTAACTTTAAAACCTAAAACCTAAATCTAAAGTCCTTAACCTAATCTCTCATCCTCTCAAGTCTTAACCCTCGACAATCAGCTAAGAAGTCTCAATATATCATCGACTAAACTTCTTCGCTGTCCGACGACCACTACTTCTCTGATGACCACTATAGCTACTGCTTCTCTCCACATCAGTTTTAGTTCTTGTTCTAATCATGTCTCAAACCAAGCAAAAACAAAAACAAGGTAAAAAGAGCTGTGATTTTTTTTTAAAACAACTTTTAGTTTCTATTTTGTTGGTTTGGTTTGGTTTTTGTTAATTGATATGTGATTTGACATGTGAATTCTAATCTAAATTGCAACTTGGCTTGTTTTTACCTTTGTTTCTAAAAGCTAAGCACTTTTACTTTAGTTAATCATTATGTGATATGTGATCTCTAAATATATTTTTCTACATAAAATTATTGGATTAGTTATAAAATCGATATCCACCCTTATTTATAATGATTCTTAATTCTTGAGTGAGTTTTTAGATTGTGAGATTGAATTAAACTGGAAATGTTTTATTACTGTGAATAATCAATATAGAATCCTTTGTTTTTTTTTTTTTTTTAATTTCCTCTATTTCTTGACATATTTGTTGATTTTAACTTACTTGACTAGTCTCTTTAGTGACACTCGTAATAGGACGAGGTCGGAGAGTAGTACAATGGTAAAGTCAGGTTCGTTCCCACAGAGATCAAGTGATCGATTACCAAAATTGATTAACTTAAGTGCTATTCAAACAATCAAAATGGAAGGTTTTCATACTTGAATATTAAAAACAACTAAATTTAACTAATAAAATGATTTATGCTAATGAAATAGAGAAATAACATGAAACTAAACTCGAATGTGATAATGGAGAGAAAATATACTAGGACTTGACTACACCCCACCCTTTATTGACTTCCGCTCTATACTCATTTGAACACCCAAATTATGCTCATATAATTCATAGATTCATGCACCATAATATTAACCTACAATCTCGTTCGAGTAGAATAGGTTACACCCAAAATCATACCCAAGCCTATCTTTCGATTACTTAGAATATATGAATGAGTCTGTTAAGGATAGTGGCACACCAACGAATCCTATACGCTAGCCTAAGTAAGTTTACTTTTTTAGACATGCATAGAGCACATTTCGTCGAGCACGTGGTGTGCGTCTCCGATCAGTAGGAGATCAATCTATTAATATAACATTAAGTACACTAAAACATCTATACAAACTACAAGTTGCACAATAAGGGATAAACAAAGGTTAATATAAATATATAGTCATGGGTGGGGTTTCATCAAATCCTAGCACTAAGTGTTTAGCTCATATCACAAAGTGTAGCCATACAATGAATATACTCAAATGAATACATGGCTAATATAAAGAACATGGAAAAGAAAAAGTGATAGAAGAAACTATGTAGAGTAGCTCCTCGTTGCTTTGCTCTTCTTCTTCCTCAACTATCTTTTACCCAAAATATGAGATGATGATGGTTATGGTAAAGAGAAGTGATGTGGTGTATTTAGATGTTAGGTAAATGTGGAATCTTGATCGGTTTTCAAGGATGGAGGTGATGATGTAAACGGAAAATGAGTAAAGGTGAGGTCTTGGTCTAATTTGGGAAAAGAGTTGGTGGCCATTGAATATTCCAAATAGTGGTATTTGTATGGGAGCCAAAAATAAGGCAAAAGAAATCAGGCTGACGAAGTGACGGACTGCCGCTGTTGGCATTTCCTCGGCCACCGACAGTGGCAGTTGAACCGCAACAAGCCAAGTAGAAAACTGTCGCTCGACTGTCGCGGTTTGTCCAACCTTAGCACTTCAACTACGACACCTTTGGAGAGTTTCTATCGCTTGGATTCAGATGAAAGATGACCGTGACACTTCACAAGTGACACCATTTGGAATCACTGTTGCTCGACTTCCGCGGTTTGTCCAACCGCGGCACTTCAATCGCGGCACTCTGACCCAAAGCTCCAATCTTTTCATATTTGCACATTGACCCTTCAAATCTTCTCTTTAGCACCAAGATACCTCTGTTATCCATAAAAACTTGCAAAAACCTCAAACAAGCCATCAAACACTTAATTTTACCCGAGAACGAACTCAAAAAGGATGTGGAAATAGGGCTACACTTTGTGTAGAATTGAAACAAATCTTGACAGATTTGTTGATTTTAACTTGCTACATTACACTTTTAGGTGAAATTTCTTCTCAGCCAGAAGTTAATTCAAATAATGTGGACCATGTGGTTAATGTTAAAGAAAGCAACAATCAAATTAGCCCCGAAGACTAGGTACCTGAATGAAAATGAAAGTTTAAGTCTTACATTTGGGAACATTATCAATTAGCTAGTGTAAATGGTAAGGAAAATACTTTTTACAACTCTTGCAAACATGCATATGTTGTTGGGTCGGGTATAAAGGGTTTAATTGACCTCCAAAAAACATATAAAATGAGGTTTGAACATAGATCAACAGAGTTATATCAGAATCATAGTCTTTTGTTAGGAAAAAGGGCAACGGGCAATAGTGGGAGTTCTTGTCTAACATTAGCAGTTCAACATTTTGATTATGATGTATTTATGATTGAGCTTTCTAGGATGATCTTGATGCATGACTGTTAGGTCGATAAATGTTGATATTTGAGACCCCTAATTCCTATGTTTTATGTTATGTTCTTAAGTATAATTGAATGTTTTAATGTGTTTGTTGAGTTTGTGTAGAAGATAACTCTTGGAGTGAATTTGATGACAAAAAGGTGTTTTTTAGTGAAGTTTGGAGAAATGCTCATATAGTACATCCAACTTGTGAAGACCATATCTCCCTCCTCATATCGAACCAAGTTGAGATCTACATGTTTTCGGAAAGCCCCGGAAGTCTAGTTTCTGACGCACTTTACGGTTCTTCGATCCGAGTTTTCTAGAGGAAGTTATGGCTGATTTAGTAACCGAAGGTCAGAGCTAGAAAAGCCTACCATAGGCCAGACCGCCGGACATGCAAATTGCATGGGTAACGGTTTGAGAAGCGGTCTGGGCAGCGGTAAATAGCAGAAAAACACCGTTTTTCAGACCATTGTGCATGCGGAGCGGTCCGGGCAGAGGTACATACCAGAGGAGCACCGTGGGGTAGACCGCTGGTCGTGCACATTGCCTAGGCAGCGGTAATTATGTGTTTTTGGAAGATTTCCACTCCGAATTGGGCCAGATTTGTCCCAAAGCTTCCCATATCAAATCCTAATGACTTTAAGAGATCAAAAAATGTTTGGGAAACTTCCTAAACACAAATTAGGAAAGGATTTTCATTCCTTGTTTAATTCTACTTTCCTACTTGATGGGTCTCCTACATCAAAGCAATTTAGGAATCTATAATAGGTATCACCTATAAATACCAAGAGTTTCTTCAAGAGAGAGGTTCAAAAATTTAGCACTCAAGATTGAAGACCGAAGATCTTTCATAGTTTTATTTTCTCTCTTCTTCTACCTTTCTTTAGTTTTAATGTGTTTAATTGTTTTCTTAGTGATGATGTGTAACTAAACTTCTCATAGTTAGGGCTAACTTGAAGCCCTAAACATGATTTCGATTTCATAGACATTGTTTTAATGGAGTATTATTTTTCTTATATGGTGCATTCAATTTCCTCATAAGAATTGTCTTTCTTTTATTATCTTTCTTTGATTGATCACCTTAGGAGCATGATTTTAGGATTTATGTTGCAAGGATACAAGCCGGACACTACACGGATCTATTATTGATTGTAACAATTAATTGAAATAAAGTCCAATTAAGGGAAATTGTTTCGTAAATTACCTAGAATAGATACCATGTTCTAGGGTTTATGTGATGTTCATATTCTCTTCATACTTAATGAATTCCAATTATTAAATCTAAGTAGACACCATGCTAGGTTATAATTTGGAATATAAGTATTTATGAAGACATCATAAAATTTACATGTCAACTAAGAGAAAATCATACGACCCGAGTGAGACACCATCATCTTATCATGAATATCTACATCATGTTTAATATCTTTAACTCCATTATTGTCTGTGAATCGAATGAATGTTTAGTGGTGGATAGGGAGCTCTAGCTAGCTTCTCTTTATTGATTTTTCTAAATATATTTTTTTGCTGCACTTTTTATTTAAGTTTAATTCAAATTCTTAGTTTTAAATAACCAATTCAACCCCCCCCCCCCCCCCATTCGTGTGTGTGAGTTGTGTTTTATTCAAGTTGTTTAAGAGTCATAGAGTGTCTTAATTTAGTGTTTTCAAACTCATAACTTCCGTAGGTAATTCATTCTTCGTGGGAACAATCCTTGCTTACCAATTGTGCTATCGTTTACGACTTGTGCACTTGCAAGGTTTTTATTATTTTTGTTTGCTCTTTTGCAACCAATAATGACTATCCTCTTACTATGGTTGAGTAAGAGGAGTTTAGATATTTTTACTAGATCATTGTTACCTTATTTAAGCCCATAAGTAGGACTACTACTAGAAGGGATATTGTGAGTATGTATGAGATAGAGAGGGCAAGTTCATTGACTATGTTGGGGATGATTTAGGGTAATTTGTTAGGTTTATGTATATGTCATGCCCTTACAATGCTGAAAACCTTTCGACTACATTAATGAACAGTTTGTTGGATTGGAATATTGATAGGAAGTTATCTACATTGATTCTAGACAATTGTTCCACAAATAATTGCATGATTAATATATTGTTGAGTAGATTGTCTCCTAGTTCATTGATCATGAATGGACGTTTGTTTCACATGCGATTTGCTGCACATATTTTAAATTTCCTTATGCAAAATGGGTTGGATGTTATTGATACCGGGATTGAAAGGATTCGTGATAGTATTGCTTTTTGGACGGCAACCCCAAAAAGGTTGGAGAAATTTAAGGAGAATGCAAATTTTTTTAATATTGTTTATGAGAAAAGGTTATTGCTTGATTGTAAAATCCATTGGAACTCAACTTATTTGATTCTTAGTGTTGCTTTGAATTATAAAGAAGTGTTTTATCATTTAAACCAACATGAATCTCAATATAAAATTATGATTGAAGAGAGTGATAGGGAGTTGGCTAAGGAAATGTGTGATAAATTGAAAATCTTTTATAGTGTAACGGAAATATTTTCCGAAATAAACTATCCCCCCAGCAATCTCTTCTTTCCTAAAATTTGTAAAATTAAATTATCATTTAGAAAGTGGCTTACATCTAGTTGTGTTGAGATAAGTAGCATGACATCAAATATGGTTGCAAAGTTTGATAGATATTGGAATGATATACATGGGGTGCTAGCTATGACAAGTCTTTTGGATCCAAGATTTAAATTAAAACTCCCTCGATATTTCTTTCCTCTCATTTATGGAGAAGATAAAGATTTAGATGAGGTTAAAAAGTGCTCAACCTTTGTGAAGATATATTTCTAGAGTATAAAGAAAGTTTGGTAAAAAAACGTTCTAAGGAGATTAAGGCTATTTGTAATTCAGAATTTACTCATGATGGTGAGATGGAGTCATTGGATGGTTTCTTTTCTTGGAACTCTGAAAGTAGTGATGCTAATGAAAAATCTGAACTAGATTGTTACTTGGAAGAAATAAACTTTACTTGGTGAAAGGTCCTAATTTTTTATTAGCTTATTTTGTTGACAAACTACAATTTGGGGTTTAATATGTAAAGGTAGTTTAGGGCTTCATTGTTTGTGATCAAGCTTTTGGAATTCAAGCCCTCGAGCACAAGAGTTCATGGAAAGTATATCACTTGTGTTTATCCCTTTTTGAAGAGACTAGTAGCACACACACACACTTCTCTTGCATGCATGTATGTTCATTGCTTTTTTGTGTGTATTCTTTTCAGTCTTCACACTTGCACATTTTTGATATTTCTATATGCATTGTTGTGGTGTGTGCTGGTCCTCTAACCCGCGCATTGCATTAGACTAGCGTTGGTCGACTAGCGCATCACCCACGCAAAATGGGTAGAGGTTTGCCGTTGGTCATGCGCTGGTCATCATGCGCAGCACACCAGCACAACTCTGGCAGAGGTTCTACGCTGGTCGTGCGCATGACAACCAACGCACCACTAGTGCAGTTGACGAGGTTTAGGCTGTTTTTTTTTTTATCAAAACAACACCAATTCATCTAGGGCTTCTATATAAGTATCATTTTCTTCCTAGCTTGTTTTTGTGAGCTCCAAAATAGATTGAAGGGAGAGAAACTCATCCCTTAGAGAGATAAACTCCAAATAACCCATATTTACTCACCCAAACCCATTTCCATGTGCATCAAACATCATCTAGCATCATCTAGCTTCATCTAGGATGTATTCTTGCATGAGTTTTCTTCAACACAAATGACTTTGTAAGTAAAACATCATTTTCATCTATTCTAGTGTTCTTACTTAGCAAGATAGCTCATTTATGACTTGTTAGCATCTAGATTAAGTTTTTATCTACATGTTGAGCTTTTGTGTTGATTGATTAGGTTGTTGTATTGTGATAGCTATTGCATATAGGATTGTTTTTTATTCTATATAGCTAAGTTTTTATATGACATGTAAGAACATGATTTCTAGATTATTTGACATGTTCATTCATGATTAGTTGAGCTTAAATGTGTTAACCTAGCATTTATGCATTTTATATTCACTTAAGTTATGTTCTCTTCATTAAGTGTTAAATCTTGTAACTAAGAGGATTAGTGCACAAACAAGATGGTCTAGGATTACTATTAAAGGTCCGTTGGGTAGAGTGGAAGAGTTAGTGACCAAGAGTGGTTTGACTTGAGGTCAATCTATGTTGTAAACTTTCATTCAAGTAGTGGATTTAAGAACCGTGTGTGGCTAGCACAATAGCCCGTGAGTTGGGTTTCTTACGTAAATTAATTAACATGCAATTTATTGTTTTTCCGCACTTAGATTTAGTTGATTGTATTTGTTTAACTTGGATGAATTTTGAATATTGACTAATCAAGAAAAATTGAAAATTAACTTGATTAAAACCTATTCACCCCTCCCTCCTAGGTAATTTAGACACATGTATTATATAGTTTCACCTGGGAGTCATGAATTTGATGTTTTGAGTTGGTGGACACTTAATGGGATTAAATATCCTACAATGTCTAAGATTGCTTGAGACATATTAGCTATTCCAATTTCAACTGTTGTTTCAGAGTCTTCATTTAATACCGGTGGTAGGATTGTAAGTACACATTGTAATAGACTTCTACCATCAACTTTATAGGTAATAATGTGTACTCAAAATTGGCAATGGGTTGAGAAAAAATGTATATTAAACATAAAACAATTCATTTTATTTAATTTTGTAGTTGTATAACATTATTACTTTTCATTGTTTCATGTTTTATTTTGTTATTTAGGTAATATTATTGATGGTGTTGGTGACATTGAAGTTGATGATGACAATGATAATGAAGTGAATGAAGTAATTAAATATATATATATATATATATATATAATTAATAGATTCTTGTTTAGAAATTCATGTCATAATGTGTTTACTTCATCTAATCATCTTGTTATATTGTACTATTGTTTGTAGACTGCATATTGTAGTGGCACAACAAAGGCTTCAAAGTATATTGGGTGAAGATTTTTTAGAGCTACTAAGCATTGAATTGGCTGTTTTATGAAGGGTTTTTTTTTATTTTTTTTATTATTATATTTTTTTTTTAGCTTGTGTTATTTCATATGTGAAGTTGGCTTAGTTTGAAACTTTGAATTATTTGAAATTAACACTTTATTTTGTAATGAATTTTATTTTGTATTTCTAATAGAACGTTTGTTTTTTTTGTTTTTTTGTTTTTTTGTTTAATTTGTAATTTTTAGTCAAACGAAGAAATGGGGAAACGAGGATGGGGGAAACGAGGAAACGGAAAAAAATAGGAAAAATGAAAAACTGGGGTTAGGGATGGAGATACCTCCCCCTAAAATTCCATATCCCTATTTTCTCCAAATGGGGAAATGGGTGGGGATGTGGGAAGGGTCTAGGAAGTGGGATGGGGATGGGGGGACCTATATCCATCCCCATTTCCCCAATGTGCATCTCTACATGTAACAAGTAAATCACAAATGTAACGATCTTTGAGAGTTTGTCATTTCTCTTTTTACTCAAAACTCATAGTCTCAAAATACAAGATACTCAACTAAGTTCATATTTACAAGTTGTATTCAATTTAAAACAATACTCAACTTAACTCAAATATACAACTTGTCTACAATCTCAATATGTTCAATTAAGTACAAAATATACAAAATTAAAGAGTTTGAGCTAGAGAGATTGAACACAATAATTTACGTGGTAAAACCTCTTTCCGAGGGAAACATTCACGGGTCAAATCCACGACCACTAAAACACTCTCCACTAGTTGAATAATGTGTACACCCTCATGCGATTAAATCCATGATCTACTCCTATTGGCATATCCCACTACTCTACCATCAGACCTTTTACTAATGGAAGCTTGTAGACATTCAACCTAGACTAATCCAAGTCTTATTGAGATTTTTAACCTTTCACAAGGCATGATCTAAGTGTTCATGACAAACACACAACATAAAATGTAAGATCACAACATCCTATGGAAACTAGATGCAAGTAAGATCAAGTAAAAATGATAATCTAGTTTAAAGTAAGACCAGATGCATTTTAAGCACAAAATCAAAGATAAGTAGCTTTAATCAAAGTGGCATCACCAATCCAAGTTATCTAGGTCAACAAACAATAAAATCAAAGTTACAAACACAAGATATCATGTACATAAATCAATAAAACATGAGAGAACAAGAGATACTTTGAGATGTGAAGAAGATACTCACAAACTAGAGTGAAATCACTGTAAAACCTAGATATTTGACTCTAAAAATGATTGGGCTTAAAACTAATTTGAGTCTTGAGTCTCTTGCGTTCTGAATCACTCAAATCGGAGCTAAAACAAGTGAGAAACGAGCAAATAAAAAATGGTGCTCGAGCTGGAAAATATAGGTGAGATTTGCCATTTGCGTGAGGTGCCTCACGTCAAGGCACCTTCCTCACGCACATGCCATGCGCGTGAGCTACCTCACACCAAGGCAAAGTGCCTCACGTGGGTAGCAAGTCATTTTTGGCGTGGCGTAGCTCACACCGACCCCTGTTGCTCATGCCAAGACCAAATTTGACGTCGACTTTTGAAAACCCGATTTCGGCCAATCCAATGATTTTGAAATCGATCTTGGTCTCCAACCAATATATGGAATGTCCCAAAAGACTTAAAAAATATTCGAAACATCTTCGAATTTTCCAAAATATCCCTGAATCATAAAAAAACCAGTCAAAAACACTCGAAACCACTTGTGTGAGATACTGAATCGCTCGGAACTCAACTAGGGACAAAACCAAACATAATTGAACTCGTATAAACTAAAAAACCTTAGGAAAATAATTTCCATGATGAGATATTCAGCCGAAAAATAAAATCAAACAAATAAGAAAACATAAAAAAAATGCACAAACACATTCAAGTATGTCATTCCTTAATTCTAATTCCTATAACATGTTCAACTAGAAATATTAACGAACTAATACATGAACATACAAAATGTGAACGTGTGTGCTACATAGAATTTACACAACGAAGTACGGACACATATGCATGAAATGTGTGTGTGTGTGTGTGTGTGTGTGTGTGTGTGTCTAAAGCCTTGCAAAGATTAAGGTCTCGTTTACCTTAACTTGATGATGAAGCACCACCTTTTGAAAACTTACTTGCTTAGAAAGTTGCTATTTTCCTTGAAGCTCGGAATCACACGAACCAGCTAGACAACTAAACCATTACAATCAAAGAGTGTTTTGATACAGAATCAAGCCAACATAAAATCTAAACCTAACATACACTGGCTAAGAAGACACTACAAATGATTCAAGAATGTTCATGGATACATTGAGAAGAGAAGAAAATCGATTTCTTTTTCCAAATGAAGGTACAAGTAGCATATAACTATTTTTTATGTTTTTTTTTTCCTAATATTGTGGTGATGTAAAAATAATTAATAATATTATTACATGCTATTACTATGTGGCGGATTCAGGATATTCAAACATGTCAAACTTTTTAGCACCTTATAGAGGCAAAGAGATATCATTTGTGTGACTACCAAGGTCCTACTCGAGCACCAAGAGGTCCAATTGGGTTGTTTAATTACATGCATGTAACTTTACGTAATGTTATTGAGCGAGGTTTCGGTGTATTGAATGCTCGTTTTCCAATTTTGAAGTTAATGCCTACCTACCACATAGGAAACGGCCGATTCCCATTATATGTTGTGTGTTGTATAATTTTATATGGAAAGAAGCTCATCGTAATAGGATGTTTTGAGAATTTGAACTAGAATATATGATTATTGATAAAGAAGCCGTGATAAATATTTTCAAGTTGGATATGCCTCAACACAAGTGAACTCAGTTAGAGATGAGATTGTAGTACATTTGTGGAATGACTATAATAATAAATAAATATTATAATTAATTAAACTTTGCAGGGTTATTGTTAGCATAGTTTATTAGGTGTTATAACTATTATTTTCTTTTTCAAAACATTAACATTATCTTTTATTATTATTATTGTTGTGTTTTTCTTTTGATATTATTATTAATAAACTCTATTTTGCCACATTAAAAAAAAAAGTTATGAAAGAAAAATTGAATTAAACCTTATAGAAATTTGATTATATGATTACAATTAGTTGAAAATGATTTTGACAGATATTCAACCAAACATTTTTTTGTTGTTTACCCATTTTCAAGTATTACTGTCAGACGTATTTTTTATATTTTCATTCTCCGAATATCGTTTTCAACAATTGCTATCAAACGCATTTTCGAATGTAAAAAATACAAAAATCAGTTTCTCGTTTTTAAATGAAAACGAGCCAAAAATGAAAAACAAAAAACAAAAACGTTTCCAAAGGACCCTTAAGGACCACCAGCTACAACAAGTAAAAATAGGTAAAAAAACGTGATATTTTGAAAAACGTTAAGGACAAAATGTTAATTACTCTTAAAAAAAAAAAAAAAAAAACTACGAAGGGTTTAGTTGAAACAAACTTGAGTACAACAACTTGAACTGTGAATGCACGTTAAGAGCATGACACGTATCAAAAATATGCTACGTGGCTTGTTATCAACGGTAGACGGAGGGACTCTCTCGGGTCCAGACATTTTTGTTCTTCATTTCATGTCGTGGGCCCGACAAAACTCGCAAGTACAGAACCACATCGATCCACCACGTCAGCACCCAAAACAAAATCTCAAACTTTTAATCAGGCGGTCTCCTAGCCGATACGACCGCCTTTTTTTTTTTTTTTTTTTTTTCGTTTTCGTTTTTGAATTTTTTTGTTTGTAGTTGCAAGTAATTAGGGCTCTTCAGTTTCAGTCTCAGTCTCTCCTCCTGAAAGCACTCAAAAAAAGAAATTTCGAGGGCGCGTCCTCCAATATCGAAGGCGACAACGGTACCGCCGCTGCAAAACCCTAGCTTTAAATTTTGTGTTTTTGCTTTTGTTTTCTTTATTTTCAGATCTGTGTTTTTATTGCGTGAAAAGCAGAGCGATGGATCGGTATCAGAGAGTGGAGAAGCCGAGGGCAGAGATTCCGATTAACGAGAACGAGATTCGTATCACGACTCAAGGAAGGATGAGGAACTACATTACTTATGCCACCACTCTCATTCAGGTCCAATCTCTCTGTCTACAGATGAGTTTCTTAATTTCCGTTTTTTTTTTTTTTCTATATTTAAGTGGATTTTATATTTTTGTCATTTATCGGATGAGTCAAAACATTGTTGTGAAGTGAAATATGTTACTGCAAGAATGGAAGCAAATAGTATAATGTCATTAATTTAATTTATTTTAATTAATGCGTATAAGTTATTTTGTATGTTGAGGAAGTGAAAATAGATAAAGGAACTGTTGGATTCGGCCTTTTTTTCCTTCTCAAAATAGCATTTTCGGTTGCTTTATGACTAAATTCTCGATATTCTAATACTCTCTTTTATAGAGAATGATGAAGTCTTATGAATACTGCCATTGTGTTGCGAAAGCAAAGGTTAAACATATATGTAAATCAGTAAGTTTGTACTTTAGTGAAAAAACCAAACGTTTGCTTTTGGAAAATTTCTGTTTTGTTCTGGGAGTACAAGTATATGAAAGGCAAATGGTTAATAAAGCACCATTTGATTACAGCCAAAAACAGTGAATACTTTTGGTTTTACATTTACTTCAAATAGTTGCAAATAATAATTTTTCTAGTGTTAGTGTGTGTTCTTGACTGTTTATATATTTTCACTGCCAAGATGTTTGAATAGAGATATGATCTATCAATGAATTTTTTAAACATGTTTCCAACTTGTTCGCACATGTATATGTTTTCAATATGTTTATAAATTATTGTTTCCTATAAAAAAAGATATGATCTATCAACAAATTTACAAAAATAAGATATGATCTATCAATAAAAAAAAAAAATTAAAAAAAAACCTAGTAAGCCATTAGAGACATCTTTTTCTCTGTACAACCTTCTACTCTTGCTGATGGAGGAGTTAATGAATGTATATTATAGTTGAACCAAGTGATCAAATTTCCTTTACGTCTGGTAGGGGTATAATCCACAGTACATTTTTCTCAGTCATATCATAGTTGCAGTTTTTATTATACTGTCTATCTTGCGATCTGACATTTCCTTTTCCTCTTAATCAGGAGAAAGGATCTAATGAAATTGCGCTAAAAGCCATGGGCAGAGCCATAAACAAGACTGTGATGATCGCTGAATTGATTAAGGTGGGTCACTAGTATTGAATTTTCCTTCCTTCCAGCTCTCCCTTTTACTTCTTTAGTTTGGATTAATCTAGTTTATAATTTTCCATCATTACTTTGTGCTTTGTGTGTGTCTCTTTGAATTTGTATGCCTGTCAGTAGCACTAGTTGTTTTCTGTTTCAGAGAAGGATTGAGGGTCTTCATCAGAACACAGCTATTGGTTCTACGGATATCACGGACACATGGGAGCCACTAGAAGAGGGTCTTCTTCCGTAAGTGTTTGAGTTTTGTAGTGCATCATGTCGTATTAATGGTTATATTGCTGATGTACTTCTCCCTAGTGCAGCCTTGAAACTACTCGCCATGTCTCAGTGATAACAATTACTTTGTCCAAGATTGAATTGGATACATCCTCTACAGGGTATGTCGGCATTGGAATTTAGTGCTTAGTGTTTCTTCAAGTTGGGATGGCTTACGCATCCCAATCCCTCTCTCTCTCTCTCTCTCTCTCTCTCTCTCTCTCTTGCACATGCTTTTGAATGAACACAAACATGCCAACACGATATAAAGTTTAATCATAAAAAGTTAATTTTTCAGGAATTTTAGACCAAGCCTCTGATAAACTTTGATTTTCGGCTAGTCCAGCGCTAACTCTTCGATATATTTCTTGCTGAAAGTATCCCTGATCCCATTGATAACGGGTGGGACCAAATAATTCGATAGGAGTAGTTGCTGAACCATACCACATAGATACATACAATTTACTTGGAGAAGTTCCATTAGAAGTGCTCTTATTTTCAAAAAAAAAAAAAAATCTTAATTGTTATCATGTTTGACTAATTTATAGTTTGATAGAGGGTGATATGGTTGCATGTGAAAATGACTTGGGTGCCTAAGATCTATGCTCCTATGATTTCAGTGGGCATCTTTGATTCATGGGTTCATAAAAGTATTTTTAATTAATTTTTGAGTGATACTATTTTGCTCACAACTCTGGCCCAAATGATGTGTCAGTTACAGTTTACATGCCATATCATTTGGGCAAGTATTTTGGGCAAAGTAGTATTACTCTCAACTTTTATGATGTGAACCTTTATCATTGTGTTGCTCTCTCCTAGAGTTGCACAAAACCCCCACAGGCCCCATGGAGGTTTGGGGTAAATTTCACCCCAAATCTAAATGGGGATGGTTCCTCCATCCCCATTTCCTCCAAACTTTTTATTTTTTAATTATTTATATATTTTGTAATTAAATTATTTATAGAGATGTGAAGTTGGCTTGGAACTTGAGATTGCTTAGATTTTGTGCCTTCTTATACTGGCTTGTTGATCAAAGTCGGAAACTTTAAATTTGTTTTAGCTTTTATCGTGTAATAATAGGAATATTTGTATTTACTTTGGATTAAATTTTAAAATTATTTATCTTTGATTGGATATTTGGATTAATAATTAATTGTGTTTTTATGATTATTTTCAATTTTAAGTCAAGGGGAAAATTACGGTGAAACGGGAGATTGGGGATCGAGGGAAATGGGTGGTGGCTGGGATACCCCCCCTGTCCCCAAACACCCCCATTTCCATTTCCCACAAATGGGGTTTGGGGGAAAGGGTACTCCTTCATTCCTGATGATCATCACTTATAAGTTAACAAGCTTTACTGAAGTAACTCTAATTCATGTAGAATCTTGGGTAGTTTATGTATCTATTTTTCACTTTTTAGCTGCTGGTGTTATTTTGGATTTCACTGGTTTCTTCTAATATTGCAGGTATCAACCTCCTATTCCAGCTGATCAAGTGAAACCATGGAATGAACATGACTATGATGGAGGTAAACACATTTAACTTTTTGTTTATGATTTTAGCCCATTTTATACTTTGGGAAATATGACTCTGTTCTTCTGAATGTAGAGGCTTCTCCACAGATTCAAGGTAGAGGACGCGGTGTTCAAGGAAGGGGTAGAGGTAGAGGTAGAGGTAAAAACACTGCTCTGCTATAACTCATGAATATGCTTTGTTTCTACTTTTTGTCGCTTTGGGGATTTCTTATTGCATCTTATTGGTTAAATCGTGAGTAAAGCAAACTTTATTTTCTAGATCTTTGTTTGTAAGTCAATGATTAGGTCTTGTTGCCGACTACAGAATGCATTGAGTTTCCCAGTTCTCAGGTTATTGTGTTTGTTGGTATTTTTTTGTCTTAACTTTATTGTAGGCTTTGTTTAAACTTGTATGAAGATACCATCCAAACCTTTTGTTTAGTGTGTTTGCATATCAAGCAGTGATTGTTTAAAAGTTAAGGTGTTAAGATATAAGGGGGTTTGTAAATGGAGAGGCTTGCTTGTGTGTGCATAAACAGTTTTTCTGTTCATTAGTTTGATGGTTAGTTATAAATTTTCCTCTTATTTTTCGTTGATTCAGATGGAATGATGGATAGAGTGGAAGCATTTTTGATTTGTTGGCGTGTGAATGCCACATTTAATGCATTGAGTTCTATAATAATCAATAGCTAGCTAATATTTTGTCCCAATACGAGCATTTCAAACGTATGATGTAAATAAATGTTTTAGATTTGTTACATCATTTTACCATGCCACAGCTTTGTTTGCTTTGCATACTTGTTTTGGCATTTAATTACTTGTTTCTTTTGATAGGATGGGAAACAATAATTTTTTTTTTCTTCTGTTTTTCCCTTTTGGGTTTGTTTTGTATAGCGAATAATTATAATGGAGTGGCAGAGTATTATGGAGATGGTGGCCGGGAAGGTGGTCGTCCGTATGGTGGCAGAGGTCGAGGTCGTGGAAGAAACCGTAGTTTCCGTGGGCGTGGAAGAGGCTTTGGTGGCGGGAATGGATATGGTGGTGGGAATGGCTATGGTGGCGGGAATGGCTATGGTGGCGGGAATATGCAGCAAGAATCTGGTGTTTACAATGATTACGGACCTCCAGCTCAGGGCCGTGGTGGTTACAATGACTACAGACCTCCAGCTCAGGGCCGTGGTGGTTACAATGACTACAGGCCTCCAGCTCAGGGCCGTGGTGGTTACAATGACTACGGGCCTCCAACTCAGGGCCGTGGTGGTAAGCTCTTATTTTATGTTATGGTTATTTGATTTTTTTTTATATTAATGAAGTATATGACAATATCAAAACTTGAAATAGAAGTTAATTCATTTTGGACGTTTCAGTTCTTGTGATTTATGGGTCACGTTACTTTTGTCTTAATATTTGCTTAGTGCTATAGCTGTGATTCACCCATGCATGCTGGCATAATTAGATGCATGTTTGTAGGAAGTTGAATCAATCATCTTTTGGTTTTTTAATGAAAAGATTCCATCATTTGCTTTGGCACTAGTGTGCTGGTTGCTGCAAATATGTGGTGGTGACTTGCATAAAAATTGTGATTGTGAACATATCATTTTCAAGGTGATTTTTGTTTTTTGTTTTCGGATTATTATCACTTTTTCAATTAAATAATTTAAAACTGCAGGGCGAGGCCGTGGACGAGGCAGGGGCCAAGGCCGTGGACGTGGTCGGGGTTTCAGATCTGATGGCCCAATCTACGCAGCAACCTGAGCCCTCAACTCTATGAGGTATAGGATTTGGATTAGGGTGCAGAAAGTTCTGGATGTCTGCTCTGCTGATTGTCTTATTATGCTAGAAGGGAAAAAGGATAAAAGCCAAGAATATGAAGTGGTTTTTGTTAGTGACATTTTAGGTTTATTAGTTACAGTGAGCTATCTCATTATATGTGGTAGTGATGTTTTTGTAGTTTGAAGTAGGAACATTTATTTTATGTTGCTTACATAATCTTGAACTTTGTACACTTTTCCATTTAGGGAAAATAATAGAGCAGTACATTTCGTTTTTTTTTTTTTTTTTCCTTTCTTGGGATCCTGGTTTTATTTGCTAGTACTGTGTTTACTTTATATTCAGGGTATAATGGAAAATTAATTAATTAAAACCTAACAAAAACGGATTTTTGTCCGATGACATTTTGTTTAGAAAGACAAGGAACTCACAACTTCTCTGACGGGCAATTCAAGCACTATTTCCGCTTCTGATGATTGGCCCTGACCACTATAAACAAATGGTAAGAATGAGCAGCAGTTAAAATCTTTGCCTAGAAATTTGAAAGTGCAAACTCGCTGCAGAACTCTGGTCTTGGTATTGTAAGAAACAACAATTCCTGGAAGTTGCAAGTACATCGTCCGAGAAGCTTCGTTGTATGCAAATGGAGACAGGTAATGAGTCTCCCAGTTGTTCCCCTGCTTGAAAATTTCAGGATTGTTCTCTTTTAAAGTTTGGTAATGAAGACTGTCTGCTAACTTCCATGGAAACTCTTCTTTGCAATCAATGGTGTTAAGTTTGGAGTAGTAAGCAAGATCAAATTCATTGAGAAGAACCCAGGTATGAACTCCTTGACAATCTGTGTAACTGTAATGCACTTGGCCATCTGATTCCCAGAAGCATCTCTTGTAAATCGATGCTGATTGACAACACCATTCCGTTGGCAGGTTTATTAGCTTACAGTAATCAGCTTGAACGTTATAGACCAACAAACGTCCACATATTTCCCAGTGTACGGCTCCATTCGAAAAAATAGGCACTGTGGCAAGTTCGGAAAACACATCTGTTGGTGCATGAGAAGGCAAAGAAAGGTTATCGGGGGTGTGTCTTCTCCAGTTGTTGGTTTTAGAAGAGAAAATCTCCAATTCTACGGTAGCAGCTGAGTATTCGAAGTTGGGGATGTGCACGAACACGACTTGGTAATGGTGGCCATCAAAAGCCAAGCCAGAGCTAATAATAACACGCCGGGGGATACAAGGCTGGGGAAGGCTGGTGATAATTTCCTTGGTAAGGGGATTGAAAACATGATAGACGAGCTGATTTTCTCTGAAACTGATTAAGAGAAGTAATCCGTTACACGAAGCAATGGTTTGGAGATAATTTTCAGTAGAGAAAGTGAGTTGATTGCTACGGATAGCTCTCAAATCATTGTCAAAATGTAGAAAATGAAATTGAGATGATCCGTCAAGAAATCTATATTGGCAAACTAGACCCAGTTTTTTTGAGGGGTTGTTGGAGCTCTCAGCAATGGCGTCACAATTGTTCTCCATTGTGGAGCAAAAGTGGTTATTCCTTTGTTGTGATTGTTGACGGTAATTTCTCGAAAGTCTACTGGTCAACGAGTTTGATTAATTAAACCTGTAAACAAACGTAACAAAGACAAAATAATGAAAAAAATAGGCTATATAGTAAAACTCCGGTAAACAAACGTAACAAAGACAAAATAATGAAGAAAACAGACTATATGGTAAAACTCCGGTAACGGAGAAACATCCACAGGTTGTCGCTTGGTGACTGAGAAACGAATTCACTATAAAAATCGGTTTACACACTCTGGTCTCTCTTACTCAAGATTCTAATGATCTCTTTTTACAGGTGTATTTATATAGTATCTCTATGGTTTCCTGAATCTTGTCGTACAAGTAGAAGACTGTACAGTTGTGTTAGGACTCTTCTTTCCTGTTTGGAGGCATCATGCAATAAAGGTAATCAATTTAGAGTTTGATTAGGATTCCTGATATTTTGATGAGGATCTGGTTGTTTCCTTATTGGAGTGAACTTCCTTTATGATCGCCGTATTTAAGTTGGTCTTATAATTACCTGATTTGGCCGAGTAGGCCTTCAAATAAACACAGAATGACAGCTTCGCTGCCATTTAAAGTGCTCTTAAGAATAATAGCCACTCTTTTATAGTTTTATTCTGTACCGACTTCTTGTTGGTTTAATGAATTAATTACGACAAATCATTGTCCAAAATAAAAAACGATTAAGCTTCGTATAACTTATAATTTCTCCCATTAGAGAGAATTTCCCTTTTATAAAGGAAACAATTATTTTAATTGAATGTCTCCATTTCAAATAAATCTAACTAAATTTTTTAGTATTAGACACTGGAACTACTTGCAAGAGTTGCAAGCAAAGCCTAACTGCATACATTAAGATTCTGCTTGCACAACTAAATTATAAGTAACATATAAATATAAATAATAATAAATTAAAACTATAATTCAACCAAGCCTAACCTTTAATTCTAGAACTGGGTTTGAAGGTTGAACCGTAATTAACAAAAATTTCATGTAATTCCCTCTTTGGTTTTTTGTGACATGGAATCACAAGGCAAACTCCTTGCGTCCAATAATCATTAGTACAAAATTATTTGCTGTAAAAGTGAGTAAAACCAAATTAAGAATTACCAGACTTTCACTAAGGCACAACACAAGATTCATACTTAATAATCCATAATTACCGACAAGTTCAATTGTTTTTCAAAATTTAAACATCTCCAATTAAAAGTAAAATTTGACCAAGATTGTTCCACATCATAAAACAAGACACGGAATAAAATAAAACATAACTCAAAATCTTCGCCAACAGAATTGTCAACTGCATGGAAACTTAAAATCTATAGCTTCCTACAATAGACCAAAATTCCCAACTTGTTTGCATATCATCATGCCTTCATGCGTCCATAGAACTTCTGTTTCTCCTGTGTTGTCTGGAAGCGACCATGTCCAAACTTTGAGGAAGTGTCAATGAACTTGATCTTGATTTCCTCAAGAGCCAGGCGAGATGTTTGAGCAAGAAGTGACTGGCGAAGGGTAACCACCCTCTTCTTCGGTCCGACACAGCATCCTTTGATCATAATATAATCATCTTTCACTACACCATAGTGAGGGAAGCCACCCATTGGAGTGATGTCTTTCTCGGTCCTGAATGATCATCCATGCCAGAAGATATTAAAATAAAAAGGATATTAAAATCAAGTAAACAAATTTTCAAAAGACACAACCCGGTTACACATGGTGAAGCATTTACAGAATTCTACAATAACACTGAGGTGAATTTTATCGAGGCTGGTTAAATATAATAAGACGTATCAAAAGATGTCAAAGAACTAATCTTAAAATAAACAATTAATGATTGTGCTGTAGCATGAAAAATTATTACGTATAAAATGCAAGAAAAGGCTACTGAGGCCACAAGTTAACTAGGGACCACACTGTAGCGATAAACAAGAAATTTTGAATTCAATTAAGCATGAAACAAACCTGAAATTTTGAATTCAATTAAGCATGAAACAAACCTGTCGTATTCAGTTATAGCAGCATGGGACTCCTGACCACCCTTTCCAAGCTTGTAAACCTTCTTGTTCATTTCAGTACGGTGGTGGTATCCATTCTGACCAGCCCTAGCAACTGTGAATGAGACTCTGGCAGGATGCCAGGCACCAATACAAGCCACCTTACGCAGACCCCTGTGGGTCTTGCGGGGAAGGCGGGTGACACCCCAACGAGTGACAACACCTTCGTAACCTTTACCCTTTGTTACACCGATGATGTCAATCATCTCATCCTTCTGGAAAACTGCATCCACAGGAACTTGCTTCTCAAAGAATCCATATGCATAGTCAACTTTCTGGGCAATAGTACCACCATTGACCTGAATTTCCATCAAATGTGCTTTCTTCTGTTTCAAGCCTTTCATTTTCCTAATCTGCATCACAATTTGAATGAATTAACAGAAAGTGACATTACGGGTGAAGGACTGGATTAAAGGAGGATAAATGCACAAAAGGGTAAAATTATGAGTGTGAAACATATCAAACTACAAATCAACATTTTTAAATCTCAGTTACTTTCTTCTGGTAGCCTCCTAAAAATTGGCTGGTCCTATAAAACCACATTGCCAAAAATAAGTCCAAACAAAGCTATGAGCACATGATAATCAGTATTCTAAAAAAAAAACCATCATTAAAGGGAGAAAATTTACATGTTATGGTATCGAGAAGGTTAAACAAGCTAAAACAATTATTACCTGAGTGTGAGCCAAAACTCGAATAACAGTAGCATATTTCTTCATCTTCTCCAGCTGTGATTGGATGCTTTTCTTCCCGTCTTCTGATTCATACTGCTTTGAGTACTTTGTGAATGCCTTCTTCTTTGACTTGCACCAGTTCTTGTAGAACCTTCTTCTCACCTCCTCGCTCAGATGCTGAGCCCATACAGTGTTCAAAGAGCGGAGGCCACGTGGTGTCTTCACGTATCCCACAACTCCAACAATCACCATTGGTGGGGTTTCAACAATGGTAACAGCCTCGCAGGTCTCCTTCTTGTGAAGCTCTATAGGAAAAAAAGAAATATAATTTTTACATAAATATTGGACAAAGAAAATACTTACAACTAACAGTTCAAACTGAAATAAAAGATCTCAAGTGCCTATGTGTATAATAAATGCAAAACTGAGACAAATTAATAAAATGCAACTAAGAATTACACGATTAACAGTCAATGACTTACTAGATCCTGGCTTCTCGACATCTCTGACAATGTGGGTCATCCCAGCCTTGTAACCCAAAAAGGCGGTGAGCTTGCATGGCTTGTTTGGGTCATCCTTGGGGAAAGCCTTCACTGCAAAAATCCATAATACATTAGCTGCTTAGACAGACAATACACAAGTTACAAAGTATAGCACTAAAAACATAACATGAGTTGGGTGAGATAAATGCTGAAGCAGAAAAGCCAAGGAAAATGTCATCAGGATATCACAACCTCATAATTTTTGTAATGTCTCAAAAACATCAATATAATGTTCAGCAAAATATTGGATCCTACTGATATGTTAAAACCTTGTGTAAAAATTTGAAAATTAAATAATAAAACAATAAAAAAGTGGAATATAAAAAATACAACAATAAGATTATATGCCAAGACATACAAGGAAACAATGAAGATGGGGTGAGAGCATTAGAATATAAGTGGCATGAAACCTCAGCAGCCATTGCTGAACATGATTTTTTTTTAAAGCAAAATAACGAAAAAAAAATGAAGTAACAATGTTGCCGTTGCAATATTATTAAACTGCAAATGAAATCTATTTCTTGCACAATCCTTAATAAAAAGGGTCAATCTAAAAGACCCCATAGAAGAAATTTAGAAATAACAATGTCACTGGTTAAGGTAACTTGAAAGATAATAACTTTATACCTTTTCCCCTGTGACGAGCAGCTCTTTTCCTTGGAAGAAATCCAAGGGAACCGTGCCTTGGGTGCTCAAACTTACGGTGAGACATCCTTCTCCTTCACAACCTGAAACACCAATCTGTAACTATATTATCCACCTACTACAGTATATTTAATCAATGTCCACTCATCAAAAAATAATAATAATCACCCAAATATACTCGATTTACAACAAAAACGATCTAACTCTCTTTCGGTTCTGTGCAAATCAATCACCTTGCAAGTCTCTCAAAATGATCAACATTTATCTTTCAATAAAGTGCAAAAATGAAACATATAGCAACAACAGACATAGTTTTTCGTTTATGTTTGGTTTCTTAGAAAGTGAATTTGAAAAAAAAAATATATATATATATATATATATATATATAACTCAGAAGATTGAAATAATAGTTTCATTATTTCAAGCTCAGTTGAAAATTTTGTTTTTCCTTCATTTTCTAAGTAACCAAACACAGAGGAAAGGAGAGAGAGAGAGACCTGAGCTGCGGCTGCTGATTCCTGGTGCTCTAAAGCTGGGGAGTAAAAACCCTAGTTGATATTGTTTATATAGTAATTGTATTTACATAATATTTGCCCCAAACGTTTACATAATTCGTCATAGACCCCGTAATATTCAGAAAACATTTCCTCGGCCAGGTACCTTTGGCAATTAAGCATACAAATTGGTCCATTACGTAATTTTGCACCAACCATTCAACTAGGGTTTCAATTCGGGCTCTGGACGGTGGATCCATAAATTTTAGCCCATTAATATAAAAAAGGATTTTTTTTTTAATTTAAATTCACAAATATATATATATATATATATTTTTTGTAGTTTGATAAAAATAATAAAAAAATAATTAGAATCAGACCTCGAAAAAATTTACCCGACCCCTTGTTAACAGAGTTGGATCCAAGATTTTAGTTTTTAGGGGTCAAGACAAAATTAATATTCTCGATCGTGCAATACAAATATATTAATATTCAAAAATTAAGTTATGAAAAAAATTAAGTTATTAATTAAGTTATATTAATATATTAATATGTTATACTTAAACGTCCCCGTTAGCTTAACGAATCTAAGTATAAAAACCCCAAACAATTTGTTAATTTAACGAGTAAACATACTCAATCTATTCATAAATAATCACCAAATTATCAAAATAATTTAAAATTAATACTTAGACAATATGAGATTGGTCTAGTGGTTTTCCCATTACATCTACGTCATGATGTTGCAAGTTCGAGTCTACCCCTCCCCCAAATCCTAAATTATTGTAATATTCAAGAAAGAAAATTAAAAATAATACTAAAGACTTAATGATTATATTATATTCAATATATGAAAATTTTGTAAGTGAGACAAAGTTTTCCTCTCACATGTACCATTATTGTATTTAGTAAATAAGAACACAATTTTTTAATAAAATTAACAATATAAATTATTACAAAATGTTAGATTTTAAATTTATTAGAAAATAATTATTTATGTTAAATGATTATAATGAGTTGACGTTTTTTAAAAAGTGAACTCAAAATTGACCCATTATATTACAAGTTTTAATGAGTTGACCCACTAAAAACTTGATGAAATAAAGTTAGATCCATCAACCATTTTTCAAATGAATTGAGAACGTGTTAATAGGCGGTGATTTGGGGGGTATATATTCACAGGGTCAAACTAAATAACTTAAACCTGTCATTTAAATTAATGCGAATGTTTATTATTAGCCCTTTTTAAGGTTTTAATTTTTTTTTTTTTTTTTTTTATGAAACTTAAGGTTTAATTAAGCTATTGAAATTTATATTTTATTAGTTGGGAACTATTAAAATATTATTTTCACTTATACATATTGTTAAGCTTAGGCATAGGTTTTGCACTATAATGAAAGATGATTTTCTCACACATTATTTTTTTATTATGTAATTGAAATGAAAAACACGGAAAAATTAGATTGATTTGGATACATATTTTCTAGATATAAAATAGTGACACATTACATTTTAATTAGTTAATGTCTATTTTATTTATTTATTTATATAATTACTGTTAACACTAAACACTATCACATTTTGTTGAAAAGTATCGGCTGATGTAGGATCCTACACTTATTTTCGTATGAGATTTTCAATAGATACCAATATTTTTTGAACAGTGCTGCACATTTCGTTTTTTCATAACTTAATTTTTGAATATTAATATATTTGTATTGCACGATCGAGAAAATTAATTTTGTCTTGACCCCTAAAAACCAAAATCCTGGATCCAGCTCTGTTAACAGGGTTGTGTAAAGTTTTTCGAGGTCTGATTCTAATGATTTTTTTTTTTATCAAAATAATAAAAAAAAAATTTGTATGTGAATTTAAATTTAAAAAAAATATATCCCTTTTTATATTAATGGGCTAAAATTTATGGATCCACCGTCCAGAGCCCGATTGAAACCCTAGTTGAATAGTTGGTGCAAAATTACGTAATCTACCAATTTGTATGCTTAATTGCCAAAGGTACCTGGCCGAGGAAATGTTTTCTGAATATTACGGGCTCTATGACGAATTATGTAAACGTTTGGGGCAAATATTATGTAAATACAATTACTATATAAATAACATCAACTAGGGTTTTTACTCCCCAGCTTTAGAGCACCAGGAATCAGCAGCCGCAGCTCAGGTCTCTCTCTCTCTCTCTCTTCCTCTGTGTTTGGTTACTTAGAAAATGAAGGAAAAACAAAATTTTCAACTGAGCTTGAAATAATGAAACTATTATTTCAATCTTCTGAGATTTTTTTTTTTTTTTTTTCAAATTCACTGTCTAAGAAACCAAACATAAACGAAAAACTATGTCTGTTGTTGCTGTATGTTTCATTTTTGCACTTTATTGAAAGATAAATGTTGATCATTTTGAGAGACGTTCATGGCGATTGATTTGCAGAGAACTCGGAATGGCTGTTATGTTTAGCAACGGCTGATGAGGTTTCATGCCACTTTTATTCTAATGGCCTCACCCCATCTTCATTTTTTATTTGTATTTCTTGGCATATAATCTTATTGTTGCATTATTTATATTCTACTTTTTTTTAATTGTTTTATTAATTAATTTTCAAATTTTTACCAAGTGTTTTAACATATCAGTAGGATCTAACGTTTTGCTGAACATTATATTGATGTTTTTGAGACATTACAAAAATTATGAGGTTGTGATATCCTGATGACGTTTTCCTTGGCTTTTCTGCTTCAGCATTAATTCACCCAACTCGGTTGACGTTTTGTGCTTCAGGTTATGTTTTTTAGTGCTATACTTTGTAGCTTGTATAGTGTCTGTCTAAACAAGATAGAGATGGGTGTATAAATTTTTCTTTTTTAAAAAAACTTTTATTTAAATTTTTGATTAATTTGCTTGAATTACATCTAGTTTTTGTTAGAATTAGAAAAGAGAGGGTGATGAAATTACAGTGCAAACGCAGCACTGTCGCTTATGGTGGTGCAATGAGTGGCACTTCCACACGAGATTTCTGACTCTACTTATTTACCCAATCTGTCCGATTGATTTTTAGATCTTAGTGAGTTATGTTTCTCCATCTAGTCTGCTACTTGTGTTTTTGAATCTCTGTTTTTTATTTTTATTCTTTATTTTTATTTTTTATTTTTTATTAAATTGTAAACGAAATTGGGGACAGTGATGAGGAATTATGAGAAAGTCATGCACCACGCAGAGTGAAAATATGTTGATAAATCTCTCAAACCCATTTCTAAATGAGCTCGCTTTTCTATTAATTAATTAAAAGGGATCCATGTGATGCGATCTTCAGATTGAACCATGATGAGCTCTTATTGTTTCTGGAGATACTCTTTGGTTTATGATTTTCCATTTCCTGATTTTCCTTTTTCTCTTTTCAATTTATGTTGTCTGTTTGGTTAGTGAAGATAAAGATGGGTGTATAATTTTTTTTAAAACTTTCCTTTATTTAAATTTTTGATTAACTTGCTTGAATTACATCCGGTTTTTGTTAGAATTAGAAAAGAGAGGGTGATGAAATTACAATGCAAACGCAGCACTGTCACTTACGGTAGTGCAATGAGCGGCACTTCCACACGAGATTTCTGACTCTACTTATTTATCCTATCTGTCTGATTAAAATTATATTTTTTATTGATGTATGGCAGAGTATATTTAGACCTTAGTGAGTTGGATTTCAACATCTAGTCTGCTACTTGCGTTTTTGAATCTCTGTTTTTTTTTTTTTTTTTTTTTTTTTTTTTTTGTAATTGTCAAAGAAAATGAGAGCAGTGATGAGGAATTATGAGAAAGTCATGCACCACGCAGAGTGAAAAAATGCTGATAAATCTCTCAAACCCATTTCTATCTGAGCTCTCTTTTCTATTAATTAATCAAAAGGGATCTATGTGATGCGATCTTCAGATTGAACTAAGATGCTAAACAAAGTAAAAGAGCTCACTTGAGCATTGTGGAGATTCTATTCATATTTATATCAGGAGTTACAACAATGAATTGACTAAACGTGGATCAGGAACTGAAGGAAATACATTTTGATTAAATGCTATAAAATAGGATCAATAAAACCGAATATGGAGGTTAGTAGTTCCACTTAAACTGTGCAGTAAACCATGATCACCGTGTTGCATAAATGTAGGCTTGATTAATTGAATATTGGTTCTATCAGATGAAGTTTATTGAACTGCTTTAACTCTCCCCCTCAAACGAAGGGGTGATTCTACCACACCAAGTTTGTCACGTAAGAATTCAAACCGAGAATGTGACAAGGCCTTTGTAAGACAATATGCAATCTGATCATGGGAAGCTATATATCGGATTTCTAGCTCTTTCCTCAAAACAATGTTCCTAATAAAGTGAACATTGATCTCAATATGTTTAGTTCGAGCATGAAACATAAGATTTGCTGCAAGCACAGCTACACTTAAGTTGTCAACCCACACAATTGGTCTTGAAGGAAGAGGAAATGAGAACTCTTTCAAGAGAGACATCAGCCAAGACAATTTTGCAGAGGTTAGAGAGTGATCTATACTCGGACTTTGTGCTTGATCTAGATACTAAATGTTGTTTTTTACAGACCAAGAAACTAATGTGTCACCAAAATAAACACAATAACCCGCTACCGAGCGACGATCATCAAGGTAGCTAGCCCAATCTGCATCCGAGAAACCACTTAAAAGAAATCTATCATTGTGCTTAATATGCAGACCAACAAAAATAGTGCCGCTTAGATATCAAAGATTTTGTTAATCATGATAAATTAGAAATTGTTCCTAACTGATGAATAGATAACAAAAAAATTCATTAATTTCTATTAAATGTTCATGCAATAAGACTAATAAAGGTTGATCAATTGGGTATTTCACTTTTTTTGCGTTTTTTAAGGAGTCTTCGATGTTATACATAGGGAAAGCTGTGTGCAATGAAAAATGCAGGCACGGCTTGGGGAGAGATTTTTTTACCTATATCAATTTCACAAAGAATTTTTCTACTCCATCCGACTAGTTCCGGGTTCGAGTCCTGGGCAACCCATTTTGATTATCATATCCAAATAATATAGATTTTCCTTCCTTTTGTCGCATTTCGCTCAAAGGGTTGAAGGGAGATAGTGCATCAAGCTGTTTGCAAGGGCCAACTTGATCCCCTTCCCCAGGGATCCTAGATGAGGGAACCCTAAGAGAGCCGCTAACTCCAACTACCGTCCATGTACAATCCATACTAGATCTGACCAACCGCCCATCCTACCTCTTCTACATTATTGACAGCCTATTTATCCTCTTGAGGAGGAGTTTGGTTTCAAACCCCCGGTTCGAACAGGAGAAGTACGCCATGCTAATGTACCTTGGATGATCCACATCTCAAGGTCAGGCGTTGATAAGCACATTGAACTATCCATGTGGCTGAGAGCCCTCACAGCCCAGGCACAACAACGCAATTATCATGGGTTTTCATATTGCAAAGGGAATAAGAACGAGAGGTGTTAAGCTTTTTATCATCCTGGCATCGAGCTATTTTTTCACAGAACCTCTCCTACAGTATCGTCACCGCAGTAGAGTTTAACCACCAAGTTCGGGATGGATTGGTGTGGTTCCTCTACCCCTAGGACACCAGAATATCGAACCATGAACGAAGAAAGGCATGCGAGAAAAGCATATTGGCTAGTGATTGTGAGGCCCCAATTCTTGATTGGAGGGGACGCCAAAGGCCTCTGCCCTTCCATTGGATAGAGAGGGAGGACATGGCTTTTGGTTTTTTCATGTTGTCAAAGAGTTGAACAATGAAACCGAGATAGGTACCTTTCAGAAAAGTCTAACGATAGTAGAAATGCTTTTCTTTTATGTTATTCTTCTGACGGTGGGAGAAAAGATAAAATGAAAGATGATTATTAATTTAATCAAAAGTCAAGTTTGAAACTAATGCTCATGAAATTAACCTCTTTTGGTTAGGATAAGAAATCTCATTCAATTCGATATAGTCGATTAAAAAAAACGGGGACACCAAAAAATTGATTGCCGAGCCGTATGAGGTGGGAAACTCTCACACATATTGCCAATGAACCATTGTTGGTTGTTGAAGAAATTGACTCAACTTGTTGACAGTGAAAGCTATGTCTGGCCGAGTGTGTGTGAGATATTGTAGAGCTCCTATAATTTGTCTATAAGATGTCGGATTCTACATGATTTCACCATCTTGTTTAGACAGTGTTTTGCCTACTGCAAGTGGTGTTAAACAGGCTTTGACATGTCCCATTCTAGCTTTGTTGAGTAATTCTTGAATATATCGTGATTGCGTAAGATACATCCCAGTTTCATCTCTACAAACTTCAATTCCAAGAAAATAATGTAGAGACCCTATGTCTTTGAGAGCAAAAATCTTATTTAACTTGTGAATGAAAGTTTGCACAAGTTTGTTGTCATTGCCTGTTATCAAAATATCATCAACATAAATGAGAATAAACAAGACTTTAGTGAAGTGTCACATTTGGAATTACAGAATCCCCAATCAAGTAAAGTATTCTTCAACCTGTCAAACCAAGCACGTGGAGCTTGTTTAAGTCCATATATAGCCTTTTCGAGTTTACAAACAAAATCCGGTTTCATGGGATCAACAAAACCGTCGGGTTGCACCATATAGACATCTTCAGCAAGCAAACCATTAAGAAATGCATTGTTTATGTCTAGTTGTCTTACCTCTCATCCTTTGGAGACAGCTAGAGTAAGCACAATTCTGATTGTAGAAGGTTTAATGACAAGGCTAAATGTCTCAAAGAAATCAATATCAGGGGTTTAGTGGAATCCTTTTGTAACTAACCTGGCTTTGTAACGTTATATACTCCCATCTGGGTTGTATTTGAGTTTCCCATTTGCTTCCAACTAGAGATTGAGCTGCAGATGCTGGAACTAGATGCCATGTCTGATTCTGGATTAGAGTAGTATATTCAGTTTGCATGGTCTTCTTCCAATTATTGTTGTTGAGAGCTGCTGAAACAGTCATAGGTTCTGTAGAATTCAAACTTTCAACGATCTCGACAATTCCTATGTAAGGCAATTTGGGTTTGAAAATTCCACTTTTCCCTCAAGTAATCATAGAATGTCTGATCTGTTGAGTGTCGGTACCTATTTGTTGAGTATTTGTAGCTCCAGCTTCTATGGCAGGTTCAACTTGTTGCTCATCATTTTCTGCTTGAATTGAGGACTGCATAGACTCTGAATTTGAGGAATCTTCAATGGCAAAATCTCGAGATAATTCTCTTGGTGAGATAGAAGTTGAGCCTTGAGAACTTGATGATGCTGTTGAGGAAATTCGATGATGGTCTGTAGGAGCAGAATTTGTAGTATGATTAGAAATATTTGGGAGTGAGTGCCATGATGATGGTGAAGGAATAATTACAGAATTTGATGTTGTTTTGGTATTTAGGAACCCAAAACGGAAAGGAAATTCTTTTTCATTGAAAACTACATGTCTATAGATATATATTTTTCCTGTGGAACTGAGACATCTATATCCCTTGAAAAATTCACTATAACCAAGAAACACACACTTTGTTGAATGAAATTGGAATTTGTGAGTTTGATATGATCTAAGACATAGGAAACAACTAAAACCAAAAACCTTTAGGAAGGAATAATCTGGAACTTTGTCAAATAATTTTTGCATTGGTGAAATGTTTTGAAGAATAGGGGTTGGTAATCTATTTATCAAGAAAACAAAACTCTCAAAGGCTTCCCACCAGAATTTTAATGGCATTTTAGCTTGTGCTAAAAGAGTTAACCCCATTTCAACAATATGCCTATGTTTTCTTTCTACTCTACCATTTTGGATTGAGGTATGTGGACAAGTATGTTTGAAAATGATTCCTGACTGTTGAACTATTTGAGAAAAGGGTAGATACTCGATTCCACAATCTGAGTAGAGTTGTTTTATTTTGGTTCCAAATTGATTTTCGACAAGATTTTTGAAATGACTAAAAGCTTGAACTGCATCACTTTTGAGTTTGAGAGGATAAATCCAAGTGAAACGACTAAAATCATCAATAAAATGTATATAAAATCGATATCCAGATGATGAAAGTAATGGAGCAGGCCCCCAAAGGTCAATATGAATTAATTCCAATACTGATTTTGCATGTGAGTCCGAATTTTTAAAAGGCAAAGCATGTGATTTTCCAAATTGACAAGCATCACAAAAATTAATTTCATTTGATTTGGAATTAACATTACACTGTTTTAAAACTTGAAACAATATTCTTTGAGATGGATGACCTAACTTCCTATGCCATTCATCCTCTTTAGAGAAATTAAAGGAACTGACACATGACTCTAGACTTGACAAATTTGCAGAAAGGGAAGTGACTTGAGAATATGAAAAAGACTTTGATTTTGTGATGTTGGACTGATTTGGAATGGAAACATCTTCAAGCTTGTACAGACAATCTTCAAGCTTCCCTTGTAGCATCACTAGTCCCGTTAGCTTGTCTTTCACAAAACAACCAAAAAAGTTAAACTCAACATTTACCTTGTTATCAGTAACCAATTGAGATATACTCAACCAATTCTTTATGATATTAGGTACACATAACACATTATTAAGCAACAAATCTTTCTGTTGAGTAGGTAATTTTGAATTACCTATGTGACTAATATCAAGCTTGCTCCCATTGCCTACTACAAGAGAATCCTTACCAATATAATCTTGTTTCTGATGCAGATTTCTCAAATCATTGGTGACATGATAACTTGCTCCGGTATCTGCATACCATGAGGGATCTTCAAGTGTTTCAGGTGAGGCTATAAATGCATTTGGTGACTGATTTTTGGATTGGTTGAACTGATCTGATGCGCTACCCATGAAATTCTGATCAAATCTATTCCAACAAATGGAGGCAGTGTACCCTATTTTGTTGCAAAGTTGACATGTAGGTTTGTTTCCATTACTTCTTCCCCATCTTCCTCGAAATCTGCTTCTAAAGCCTCTGTTATTGTTGTTGTTTGGGGGTCGGTTTTGCCCTCTGCCATAACTGAAGTTGGATGACCTGTTTTCAGGTCTATTTATTACAATGTGGGGCTGTAGTTTGGCTCAAATTGATGCCTCCATTTTGACAGGTGTTGAGTTGTTTTAATCTGCTTTCAAAGGTCAGTATAGTAGTCTGCAACTCAATCCAGGATAGTGACTCTTTATCACTGAGTTGAACCACTATTGGAGAGTACTCTGTATCAAGACCACTCAAAATTTGGGTGATTAGATCAGGTAAGGATATTGGGCTACCTGCTTACGCAAGATTGTCAGAAAAAGCCTTCATTGTGTTCAAGTATTCCTCCATCTTCATTCCCACTTTCCTGGTTTTTTGCAATTCACCTTTGTAGTAGATCACCCTCGATTTTGTGTGTGCACCTGAGAGCTCCTTTGCAACATCTTATAGCTCTTTAGAGGTCGATTTCTTCATTAGTTGAGAAGTTATGTTGGGATTCATGGCGCTGGACAACCATCATAAGAGCAATTGATCATGTGAAATCCATTCTTCATAATCTGGATTGGGTATTTTCACTGTACTGCCTGGTGTGGTTCCTGGCAGAAATTCAGGAGGGCAAAGCTTAGTGCCAAGAACATAGCCATCCAATTTGTGTCCTTTAATAACAGGCATGATCATTGTCTCTCATAGGAGATAGTTGGCTCTATCAAGTTTGATTGAACCGTATTGAGTAAGTGAGGTTTTGTTTGAAATTTGCAGTTTGAATAAGGGAGGTGGTTCACTGGAACCTACAGTGTTTGAACGAGTAGCCATAAGGGTGATGAGTTTTTTTTTTTTTTTTTGGCATTGGCCGAACTCTGCTCTGATACCAAAACAAAGTAAAAGAATATTTGGGATAATAGCTCACTTGAGCATTGCTGAGATTCTATTCATATTTATATCAAGAGTTACAAAACTGAATTGACTAAACGTGGATCAGAAACTGAAGGAAATACATTTTGATTAAATGCTATCAAGTAGGATCAATAAAATTGAATATGGAAGTTACTAGTTCCACTTAAACTGTGCAGTAAACCATGATCACCATGTTGCATAAATGTAGGCTTGAGTAACTGAATGTTGGTTATGTCAGATGAAGTTTATTGAACTGTTTTAACTGAGCTCTTATGGTTTCTAGAGATACTCTTTGGTTTCTGATGCTTCATTTCCTGTATTCCTTTCTCTTTTTCAATTTTTGTGGTTTGTTTGGTTAGTGAAGATAAATATGGGTGTATAATTTTATTTTATTTTTTTACCTTTTTTTATTTAGTTTTTGATTTTAATCCTTTTCAATTTTTAGTGCGATGTTGTGATTTGATAAACTATTTTTTTTTTTCATTTATTAATAGCAATATGAAAAATATTACTAGTTACAAGCTACCTTTTTTTTTGTTGTTTTTTTTTTTTTTTTACGAGTAAGGGCAAATGTTGTGTTATGCACTTGATCAATGTAAGTTAGTTTCTGTTTTTTTTTTTTTTTTTTGTTAACGCGATGCTTGGCTTACATTTTTTATTTACAATTATCAAAAATAAAAATAAAAAATTCTAAATGGCTGTCACACAGTTATTCTTTTAATTTATACTAAATTAGAATAATTTTAATAATTGTCTTAAGAATCAATAGTATAACCTTGAGCTTGCACCGATGAGTGTTTTTTTCATGATTATGACACGGTAAATTCTAGTCTTAAAAACTGTTACACTATATTTGGTAGGAGGAAGGGAAAGTATGAGGGATGGATGAATTAAGAGGGAGAGAGAGTAGGAGGGATGGAGAGGATAACATTTATCCTTTATGTTGTTTGATATTGAAAAGAGGGTTGAATGGATGGATTGGTATTTAATTTATAAAATTACTATATTGCCCTTTAAAAAATTGGAGGGCAATGCAAAATTGGAGGTATTATGGTCATTTCCCTCTCATTTTGCTCTCCCTCCTCCCATTCTCTCCTTCCCCTTATCCCTCCAACCAAACAAAGAAGGGATTTGATCTCTCCCTCTAACCCTCTCCCTCCCTCCCTCCATTTCTCTATCCATCCAAACGAAGCGTTAGTGTGGTGCAATTGGTCACCCGCTCCATATGGGGTGAACCGTTCGGGCACTGTTTAAGTTCGATTTCCACTGGAAGCAACTCCTGTGGAGCACATCTATGGCTAGGCTTTTACTGACCTCTCAGTACGACATTATTAGTCACACTCCAATGTGGGGTGGGTGGGGACACCTGGGTGAAAACCAGAAATAAGTATAGTCTTAAAAAAAAAAGGACTGTAATAAACAGTTTGGAACTTTTATTCAACCGACTAAATTGGCTAAATATCTCATATGCTTTTCAAAAAAAAAAAAAGTAGACCAAATCGGCCTTTGTTGACTGTAAATTTGGAAGTTTGACTTGATTGAAGTTATGAAATTATTTTAATGACTAATATTAACTTGGTAAGTGAGTTATTGTACTTAAATCATAAGATGAAGTGGTGAATGATATAGTAATGATAAATCATTTCTTATATTATTTGAGTTGGTTAATTTTTAGAGTTATCTACCGTTGGTGTATTTTAATATCCATAATTGAAACCGATAAATTAATAAATAAAACTTAAAAAATTATATTAAGCTTGATGTTTTTCAAATAAGTGTTTCGAGGTTGAGGTGGCCTCTAACTCTTCCACGATTTGGTTTTCTTCAATCTAACTCGCCAATCCAAGAATTGAAAGTGAGAGCCACTAATACAAGTCACAAGAGGAGGTAGTTTTTACATTCGAATCTCCAAAAATCCTACTATTAAAAGAAAAATGTGAGCCACTAGCGAATGACCTTGTAATTTGCAATGGAATTGTTTGACTTAAGCTATACTGTAGTCTGAGGTTATTGTTAAGGATAATGTAGTTTAGCTATATTTGCTCTCTTTGTATATACCTTACCTAGAGTAGTTGTTATTCTCCTAAATTAGGTCTCATAGGCTTCGATCTTCCTCATTATTTAGGATTCACGGTTTATTTAGTTTACTTGTACAAGACTACTTCAAATCACTGCATGTATTTATTGACTCGTTTCTTATCAATGAGAATTAATACCATAATATATTCATTCTCTACATGGTATCAGAGCTCTTATAACTCAAAAGAGTCCAAGATCCAACCATGGTTAACACCACTACCTCTCCCTCAAATTCGATCACAGTGATCGAATCATCCTCGTCGTCCCATGACCTTCTGCCTTTTCAAACACTACCATATCTATTAACATAGCTGTTCAACCACCTCTGAAACTTACCGCCACAAACTACAGGTCCTGAAAACTTCAATTTCACACTCTTCTCATTGGTTTTGATCTCATGAGATTTGTTGATAGACAACATCCATGCCCACTGCCTACCATCACAGCCGCAGAAATCACCACACCAAATCTGGTGTTCCATATTTGGACAAGGCAAGATCAACTTCTTCTGAATGCAATCCTTGGCTCTATATCTCCATCTATCATCCCATTCATTGCTTCCGCCAAAACTGCTCATGATGCTTGGATGGTACTTGCTAACACTTACGCTAAACCGTAAAGAGGACATATAATGCATTTCAAAGGCGTCCTCACCAACATCACAAAAGGTACACAATCAATAACCGAGTTCATGCAACACGCAAAGAGTGTGGTTGATAAACTAACCATGCTTGATTTGAAAATCATGAAGATTTAACAGTCAAAATCTTAAATGGTTTGGGTGATGAGTTCAAAGACATATCCGCTGCCATTCGTGCTCGTGATTCCACAATCACCTTTGAAGAACTACATGAGAAACTTCTCAACTTTGAGGCCGTCCTGAAACAAGAAACAACGAAAAATCAAAAGCTACCCATTACAACAAATTATGTCACCAAACCACCCACCGGCAGCCACTAAAACAACTACCGTCGGAATTACAGCAATAGCAACAACAGCCGTACACCGACGGATACACCCCTCTAACTCAATATTAACGATATTCGACCTCCCCAAACCAACCCAATAGGGCCAAACCATATCGTTGGTTCTGTTAATTGTGTGGTGAGCAGAGGCACATAGCAAAACAGTGCACCATAGTCACCTTCACACCAGCCCAATCGTGGCCTTAAGTGCAGCAGCAGCCTAGGCGGTGGCAACCTCGTGCACATTACGCTGCACCAAACAACCCCACGTCATAATGGCTTCTAGACTCCAGTGCTTCGCACCATGTTACATCCAATCTATAGAACTTGTCTTTGCACTCTCTGTATGATGGTTCCGATGACATTATGATCGGTGACGACTCAAGTTTGGCTATCACACACACTGGTTCTTTACACTTGCCTACCAAATCTTCATCTTTTTTATTATCTGATGTTTTATGTGTCCTTAATATGAAACAAAATCTGATCTCTGTTTCAAAATTTTTTGTATCTAACCAAGTGACTGTTGAATTTTCTCCCTCTTGTTTTGTTGTGAAGGATCTTCGCACGAGGGCGCAACTCATGCAAGGATGAACTAAGAATGGAGTTTACGAGTGACCATCTCATGCTAAGCTAGCCATACCACCTATCATAGCTTTCTCTGGTATTAAAGCCTCTATCCCTGACTATCACCACGTTTAGGTCACCCTTTGTCCAAGATTTTGTCTAAATTAGTGTCTTCTCAAGCATTAGCTGTTACATCGTCTAGTAATTCTAGCAACCTATGTAATGCATGTCAATGTTATAAAACGTACAAATTACCTTTTTCAGTTTCAACTGTTGTCAGTTTTAAGCCTCTTGAAATTATTTATTCGGATGTTTGGAGTTCTCCAATTGTCTCTAAAGATGGTTACAAGTATTATGTGCTGTTTGTTGATCATTTTACAAAATACATGTGGTTGCACCCTTTAAAAAATAAGTCTGATGTTCATGCAATTTTCAATCGTTTTAAAATCTTAGTAGAAAAATTCTTTCAACATTCCATCATCTGACTTTACAGTGACAATGGTGGTGAGTATATAGCCCTAAGAAAAACTCTAGCAAGTCATGGCATCTCTCACTTAACCACACCACCCCACACACCTAAACACAATGGTGTCTCCGAGCGTCAACATCGCCATATTGTCGAGACGGGCTTGTCCTTTCTCACACATGCCTCACTACCTCTCACATTCTGGTCATATGTATTTACCACAGCTGTATACCTGATAAATAGAATGTCTACACCAATATTAGACATGTTGTCTCCATTTGAGAAAATTTTCAATATGTGTCCTTTATACGCCAAATTGCACGTATTTGAGTGTCTCTTCTACCCTTGGACTAGGCCATACAATAAACACAAACTTGAGTCTCGGTCTAGAGCTTATGTTTTCATAGGTTATTCACTGTCACAAAGTGTTTATCATTGTTTGGATCCAGAAACCGATCGTGTATTTGTATCTAGAGATGTTTATTTCGTTGAGTCGGTGTTTCCATACAATACCCTACACACTAATCTTCCTAGGTCTAGCACCACCACATGCACTTCATGGCTATCCAATGACCTCATGTTTGTCACCTTTCCGGTATCTCATGCCCACTCCTCGTCATCGTCGGCTTCACATGAGATCCCTCGACAACGTCTATCTCCTAGATCCCGAGCAAAAGCTGCAGCCCCGTCGCCTTCGCAGCCACCTACGACCACTCTTTTCATCCAATCCACACCGCCAAACATGCAGCCACCTGCACCAACAACCATCCAAACAGGATCACCAGATAACACTCCTACTACCGCGCCAACCCTGACCCAATCGATCCATACTGCTGCATCACAACATGTCCAAACCACTGAACCAACCCCCACACAAACCACTGCACCAGACCACACCCAAACTGCAACAACAACTTCCACCCAAAACATTACACCACTGTAAACCAATACTGACCCAACAGCCGGCCATCATATGATCACCAGATCCAAAAATCACATCTATAAGCCTCTTACCAAAATGTCTCTAACTAGTGTTCTCTCACCCACACATGTTGAGCAAACTTGTGTATCTCAGGCTTTGAAAACTCCAGAATGGAGACGTGCAATGTCAGAGGAGTTTAATGCTCTTGTCTGTAACAGAATATGGGACTTGGTTCCTTCAAATTCATCACACAATGTGGTAGGGTGTAAGTGGGTGTTTCGTATAAAACGGTCTCCAGATGGCTCAATCTCACGATACAAAGCTCATCGGTTGCCAAGGGGTTTCATCAGCGATCGGGTCTTGACTACACTGAGACATTCAGTTCGGTCGTTAAAACTACTACAATCCGTGTCATACTGAGTATTGCGGTGTCATGTGGGAGGAACCTTCATCAGCTTGATGTGAACAATGCTTTCCTACAGAGGACACTAGCTAAAAACGTTTTTATGATACAACCACTTAGGTTTGCGGATCCTGCCTATCCATCACATGTTTGTCGTCTCAAGAAAGTGATCTATGGTCTCAAACAGGTGCATCAGGCATGGTACAATAAACTCAGACAATTTCTTCTTCAGAATGGGTTTGTCAACTCGCATTCTGACACCTCTCTATTCATATTTAACACTAACAACTGTGTTCTTTTTTTGTTGGTGTACGTTGACAACATAATTGTCACCGGTAGTGATGATGCCCGTGTTGATAAGTTTGTTACAACCCTCGCCAGAAGGTTTTCAATCAAGGATCTCGATAACCTATCCTACTTCTTCGGTGTCGAAGTCTTACCTTGCTCGGCCGGCCTCCTCCTACCTCAGCGGAATTATGTGGTCGATCTCCTCTCCCGTTCCAAAATGCTTGATGCAAAGCCGGTCTCTACACCTCTTCCCACTGATAATGATCTCAAACTTGTTGATGGCACCTCCCTTGAAGATTCCACTGAATTCTGTCAGGTAATTGGTGCTCTACAATATCTGTCGTTTACTCATCCTGACATTGCATTTGCAGTAAACAAACTTGCTCAATTCATGCATCGTCTGACAACTGGTCATTGGTCACTTGCGAAACATCTAATGAGATATCTGTGCGGTACGCTTGACCATAGCTTACTACTACGTCGCGACTCGCCTGCATCACTACATACGTTCTCTGATGCTGATTGGGCCGGCAACCATGATGACCGCACCTCCACTAGTGCCTATGTGGTCTTCCTCGGGTCTAATCATATCTCATGGTGCTCCTGCAATCAACGCTCTGTTGCTAGGTCCTTAACTAAAGCTGAATACAAAGCTGTGGCTCACACTGCTTCCGAAGTGGTATGGTTTTCCTCTTTCTTGTATGAACTCCACATTCCGTCCACCACTCCACCAACAATTTACTGTGACAATATTGGTGCTACCTATCTGTGTTCCAATCCTGTGTTTCACTCTCGAATGAAGCATATAGCCATAGACTTTCACTTTGTTATGGAAAAAGTTCAAAATGGACAACTTCGTGTGTCTCATGTCGTCTCCGCTGACCAACTGGCTAACTCACTTACAAAGCCGCTCGCCAGGACAAGATTCTCTCTGTTACGATCCAAGATTGGTGTTTCTGAAATACCCACCATCTTGTGGGGGCGTGTTAAGGATAATGTAGTTTAGCTATATTTGCTCTCTTTGTATCTATCTTATCTTTATATATACCTTACCTAGAGCAGCTATTATTCTCCTAAATTAGGTCTCATAGGTTTCAGTTTTCCTCTTAATTTAGGATTCATGGTTTACATAGTTTACTTGCACAAGTCTACTTCAAAAAGTTTTGACAGTGATTTTGAGAATTATGTAGGGGTTACTTTTTGAAAGTGATTATAGAATAATCTATTTCAGTATTTAATGAATCTTTTAAAATATTATTATTATCCTTATGAAATCAAATTAAAATCATTTATATTCCTTATTTCATCTTAAAATTAAATATTCTAATAAATATTGATTTGAGTTATAAAATCTTTTAAAAATATTTTTATTGTTCTTATGGAAAAAAATTTCGATTTTAAATATTCTACTTAAATATTGATGTAATATATATAATTAATGGAAAAAAAAATGAAATGATGTTCTAAAATCATGTCTATTTTAATCATTATAACTAATTTTAGTACTTTTGAAATAAAATTATCAAATATATGTATACTATTTTTGAACTATACAACAGTTTTAAAAGTACAATTAACCAAACAATTGCGGATTAAATTCACAGCTGATTATTCCTTCAACACAGCTAACATTGATTATTACAAAAGTTACAGCAATACCAAACTGACCCTAACTAGTCCAGAAATTGTGATTCTTGTATGATCAATTAGTATTCGAATTTTGTGTTGATAAGTACACTCTGCGCCCACCCCCCCCACCAACTTCCATCTTCCGTGTATCTAATGTCTAATTGTCAACAATTGTTGTTGATCAGCTTCTCAAAAAGTCTGAGATCACCCCACTGTAATACCGATCTCTCATTCATCGATAAGAGAGTCAGTGAAAGTTTAAAATGATGAGAGAGAGTCAAACACAGGGGATGAGGTATGTGCAAATTAGTTTGGGCTAAGGTTGCACATTTTCCCCTGGATCTCTAAATCACCACGTCCCCATTAGAGAATGAGGATAAATATAGGTCCCCTCATCCTCATCCCCACTTCCCAGACCCTTCCCCTATCACCCACCCCTCACCCCACCCAACCCCACCCCACCCCAATTTCCCTATTTGGGGAAAATGGGGATGGGGAATTTTTTGGGGACCTATATCCATCCCCATCCTCAAATCCCCATTTTTTCTGTTTTTTCCCCTCTTTTTCCATTTCTCCCGTTTCCCTCGTCCTCCCATTTGACTAAAATTTACAAATTAAACTACAAAAATAAACATTCTATTACAAATATAAAATAAAATTCATTAGTGCATTTTATATAAAATGTGTATGTATACTTAAGGAGTTAGGGTTTTCAAAGAATAAAAAAAAAATTATATATTATAATTATATTTATATATGTTTGAGAAAAATGAGGAAATGGGGATGGCTAGGGATGGGGGGTCATCCCTATCCCCATCCCCATTTCAATATAATTGTGGGGAAATAGGGATGGGGAGGGGTCCCTCCATCCCCATCCTTAGGATTCTGGTTTCTGTAGTTGGTTTAAAACTTGTTTCCCTTTTGATGTATATCCTTGTGGAAGCTTTGAGTTCTTTCCTCAGTGGAATTCCTAGATTCTCGGGTGGAGTGGATCTCCGCTTGATATGGTGTACCCTTATTGGGTTATGTTTCCCGCCGAGTGGATCTTGCTGAGCTGAGATCTTCGGTGAGTATAATCCTTGTTAATTGACACTTCCCAAACCAGTCGACTTCCCTTGGCAGGCATGTTTTGGGCCCATATTCGATGACGTGCCTTTGGTCAGTGCCTCTCTGGATGGGTGGCTGACTTTAGATGATGTGGCACTGCCACATCCTCGCTTTACCCATTACCTTTGTTGAAATATCACTCGGCCGAATTTGCACATATAACAATCCCCTCTTAAATACTTTGGGCTGAGCATTTGGTACTGTTTCTTATTCGCTAGTATCTATATTCGTCTTTGATCTTGTTCGTTGAGCAGTATTTAAAAGATCAGCTGTTTACTTCTGGCCGACTATTATTCCTTTATTCACTGTACTCGTCAATCTTGTCGTATGTCTTCAATTTTGACTACCAAGTGTCCCTTTTGAAAAGATTTTTTTAAAATACCTCTTTAAAGATCTTCTCATAAATTAATGCCTTTGGTCCACAAAACATTCGAACAGCACCTTAATGGACGTCCCATGATTGGAAGTTCTGACTTCAAGTTTTTTCCCAGAATGACACTTGTCCTTCCACGAATGGGCACGTCTGACACCACTTTGCATACTATGCAAACGATATCCCTTTTCACACGCCTTTTGATGTAGCGGAAGCTATAACGAGAAAAACCTGTAAGAACAAGTTGAAAATAACCTACCAATGTTCTGTTGATCCGTACATGGATGCCAGAATATTAAGCTTCAAATTCGTTGACTCACGTAGGATACCGAAATTGGGAGATAATAAAAGAAACTCTAAATTTTATAAATAAAAAAACTGAATAGCCTTTTGGATTACAAGGCTATTTAAAGCAAACAAACTCTAACCCTAATATGAAACCTTGTTGAGCAAGGAAACGGGCCTAATTAACAAAAATTACCAAAAAAAGGCAAATTTGAGATAAATGCGGAAACAAATAAAACTAAAGACCTAAAGCAAGTTAGAATTGATGGTAGACGATTCTAACTTGTAAAACTCAACTTATTACGAAAACAAAACTTTCCTAAAATGGCAATTTCGGGGCCTAAACGATGGAATTTGGCCAAAAAAGGGCATGCCTCATGACCAAAGGTTGCGACTTTGGAAGATCTCGCCGATTCGCTTCAATCGTGAAAGTTTCACACCATTCGCTTCAATCGTAAAAGTTTCACGTTATTCGGACTCCGATGCTAGCATTAGTAGAAATCATTTAGCCTTCAATGTAATCAAATGCCTTAACTGTTGCCACATCACCTTTTCATCCCACGTCATCATTTAAGGTGTCTTTTTGAATTTGAAAACCTCTTTTTTCTTCTATAAATTTCAAAACCCCTCACCTATCATCATTTACTCGATTGTTTTCTAGCTTTACCTAGAAATCTCTTGCCTTTGATCCTTTCTTGCTTCTTTATTTTCTCAGATAGTTCAAAGGCCTTTACTTTTTCTTGACACCGTGACTCACTACTGCAATTTGTTTCATGTGTGTCGCCTTCATTGGTCTTTATATGGTCTCATACAAGCGCCCCACACCTGGTTTCATGAGCTTAAGAGTTTCATTCTCTCACTCGAATTTACAAATTCGAAGTCTAACACCCTATTTGTTTACACTGACAAAACTTTAATTGCCTATTTTTTGGTGTATAGAGATGATTTGTTAATCACAAGCGGTTCTCAACTCTTTGTTTAGAAAGTTATTGATGCTCTCTCTCAACGGTTCTCTATCAAAGATCTTGGTTATCTGTATTATTTTCTTAGGGTTGAAGCAGTCCCTACAGGTCACGATTTTTTCTTGTCTCAACACAAATACATTCGCAACCTACTTGAGCGATTCAAATTGGATTGTACAAGGAAACAGTCACACCCATTAGCACCTCCACCCAGTTGGTCCTCAAGGATGGTACCGCTCCCACTAATGCTACACAATATCGTAGCCTTAATAGAGGGATACAATATCTTTTCCTCTCACGACTCGACATTGCCTATACAATCAACAAGCTAGCTCAATACATGCATGCACCGACACAATATCGTAGCCAAACTAGATCACTACCAAAAGATTGCTCGTTATCTCAAGCACACCATCTCCCATGGCTTACTTCTTCGCCGGTGTCAACCTCTTTAGCTTACTGTCTAATCGGATGCCGATTAGGCTGGAAATCGTGATGATTGTACCACAATTTCAGCTTATATTATCTTCCTTGGATCCAATCCTGTCTCGTAGTGTTCCCAAAAGCCTCAAGTGGGCATTAACATGGTCAATAAGTACTTACACTGAAACTAGGTTCTATAGATTAGCAAAGTCTTGAAGGAATCTCACCGCTAACTTCAAAACTACTAATATAACTGTCACAGTTAAGTATATTTTATTCAACAAAATCTATCACAGAACACGAGGAGACAAATAATAATTGAATATGATCATGTGGAGTAGCTAGCAACTAATTTTAATATATGATGGTTGCACAGGATGTATGTATTTACAGGCTTCAAGTTATAAGCGATTAAGCAATGTTGTAGAATGCACTGTGGTTACTATAGCATGCATTCATGTATCTAAATTTCTGTAATTTCATTCTTGTTTCATGTTTTCGGGATTACAAACTTTTTGGACTAAACGATCCACTACTAAAGTTTCATACAGACAGTTTTAGAAATTTTCATTATAGGAGTAACAAGACCTTAATCTTTATCAAGACAGTTGAGAGAAAATTCATCTCAACACAGAATTTGCTTCATATTTGTTTATTCAAGCTATTTACTAAAGTTGACGAAAGAGAAATAATGTAATTGGTTTCGAACAAACTATTTATTTAATCCTGGAACATTTTCAAGATTCCTATGCAGCTGTCAACATATTGATTTTCAAAATTAGATTGCTAGTAGCACCTTCTCTCCACATTAATTAGATCTACAAATAAATTTGCTGCTGATTATTCACTCTAGCGCAAAATCTTGGTAGTTGAGGGATCATATATTAAGTTTGTTTTCTTGAAGTATTGAGCATCTTGTGTTACAACTTACTAGCAATTAATTAGTCAAAGTTACTCGGACATCCCAAATGTTTCTCTCACCCACTACTCACTAGACACAGTTAAATAATATATGCAGAAGATTACAATATAATATATAAACCTTGCCACGTTATCCCATGATGCGCTTGATAGTTACAAATCATACCATGCCATTTAGATTGCATTTTGACCATGTAGCATTCCTCTTTTGTAAATGTAAAAAGTGTCTATCAGAACTTACAGTTCCTTTAATTACTTCAGGTTACCAAGTTCGGATGGCAAAGGGCCTGAGAAATTATTTGATATAACAGCATTAAAAAAAGAAGAAAAAGGTAAATGGATAATATCATCGAATTTGAAACCACTTAATTAATAAAGTGAGGTGTTGCACACCATAGAACTTCTGTATATTCTAGCAATGTGTGTATACAACAAACTATATATATATATTTGTATATATGTCATGCTACAGTCTCATTCCTATCATGGTATCTTTATATAACTTTATCAAGATATTGAATGTGAGCTACTCATTTATAAAAGTGATTTGACAAGTGCATACATATCAAGTCAAAGTATGTAAAACGAGTGGCTCACATTCAATATCCTTATATAATTTTATCAAGACACCCTTATAGGAAAATTTCCGTGTCATGCTATATCAAGTTTTGAATAAATATATAGCCCTTTTCATCAAATGATTGGGAAAACTAAATAGATTGAAGTAAATAATAAACCATTGAATTAAGGGTAAATTGATTGACATTGAAATCAAAAATTTAAATTAAAACAACCTCTCACCTTCTAGCTTAATTATTTACTAATATTCCCAACCATATTTATTTGGATTTGGATCCTCTCCTTAACTCATCTTTTTATTGACTTTTTTATAGCATGTGATTTGTTAGTGATAAAGTGGTTGCGAAAACCAATCACATCTTAACCACACATTCGTTGCAATGATTATATGTATAAATCCAAACTGTTTGTGAACATGAGAAAGATATGAAACATTCATTTAATTAAAGACAAAATTGGGCTGAAACGGTATGTTTAATTGACCAAATTGGTTAGCTTGTGACATAGAGGTTTGTGGGTGGATTTGAAAGGAGTTAAAGATATATTGAGTATTGAGCGGGTCACTAGCATTTATATGTCCAGTGTCATTGGGAAGGTGTTGAAATTGTGAGAAATGTTGAAACTCTTGTGAATCCATTCAAAAATAATGCCTACACAAAAACAACACCACATGATTAGTTCAAAGTTAGGAGAATTGGAAATGACTATTAAACTGCCTACTAAATGAGCGCTTTCATTCCTATGTTTTTTTTTTTTTTTTTTTTTTTTTTTTTTTTTTAACATTAAAAGGAGCTAATATTCCAAAACGCTAAAAGGCACACAGCTACAAAGAAACCCCAACCACCCCCTCCCCTCCCCCCCCCCCCAAAAAAAAAAAAAAAAAAAGGAGAAAAACAGAGGAAAAGCCAACTTTCTTTCCTATGTTAATGCACCAATTAATAATAGTTGTTGACAGTAAAGGTGTTTTACCCATGCATCCTCCACCCCAAATCATGATGGAAGAGTACCACTACCTATCATTTGTTAACACATAAACTGTTTAATAACAATAATCAACCTACTCAACAAAAATTTTCCAAACTCTACATGGAAAAAAAATAAATTATCAATCACTGTATGCCTGAAAGACACATATTGGTATCAAGCACATATAAAGCAGGCAATAAAAGATCATAGGAAATAAAAGACAAATAGAAACTAATATGCCCTTTTTAAAAAAAATTAACCAAAATTGTTTTAAAATAATAAACAAAACTATTCTTTATAAGGCATGATAATTCATGTCAATCCTCTGTATTACAAATCACTGTCATTCTAAGTGAAGATCACATTAAAAGTCAAAAGGAAATTCTAAAACTCCAAGATATTTTTTACATGGGAACAAGGTGACAAATTTTAGACTGTTAAAGGTGAAAAAAATTAATGTATCAAATGATTAACAAGTGTATGAGTAACAAGACTTAGATTTTGAAACCCTAGTGAACTACAAGTCAATAACCACCAACTCCCCCACCACTGCCCAAAATTAGATTTTGGGAGCAAACAATGGTATTTAAAATGGAGAGAAAATTATAAGAAAATTAATAGAGTGATTTACTTAATGGATCATACCGTTAGTGCAGTTTCTTTGTCTTCTTTCTTGGAGACCTTGTATGCAACTCCCCACTGTGACCTCGTAAAACCAAAAAACTATATGCTTCACATATTGATCTCATTTGACAATTTCATGTCTTTTTAAATAACTTATACCTTACATAACAATATTGATAAAAAATAAATAAATAATAATAAATAAATAAATAAAAACAATATAAATGTTGATAAGCTTCATATAGAGATCCTCAAATTCAAATTCATTAAATTATGATTTATGAGTACCTTTGATGTTGTAAATAGATTTTTTTTTTTCCGGTCACAAACTCACAATGTAAGAACTCTCAACTTGCAAATTATATGCTTTAGTTGTTTTATTTGAAACAGTAAAGTTTTATTAAATAGCCACAAAGGGCACCAAGCAATACAAACAATCCAAAATACAAATCAGCCATGGCAACCAAGGCAGGGAAGCAAGGTCACATAAACATCACAAGGCACCCAAACAGCCAAAGCATCTGCTATTAGAAAAACACAGACAACTAAAAACCAGCAAAAGCATCCCCAAAAATATCTAACAAAACCAACATAAACTATCATATACACCTCAAACCTCACCCTATACAAATAAAAAGAAAAGAAAAAAGACTCAATAGACCAGGTATGGACCAAAACAGAAGCAGCAACACAAAAATTGCATAAAATTTTATTAATTGCAGCAACAATTCATTGATAAATTCAATAGACAAATATTGCAGCAACACAAACTATAGCCATAAAATCATAAATTAATTTTATTAATTGATAAATTCATAGATAAATATTAAATCCTAATTCAATCTCCATTGCACATATAAATTTTCCTATGAATCTCTAATTAAGTAACTAGTACTCCACACTCCAAACTCAGAGCAATTCATTGTAAGTTATTTTATACAGTTGGAATATTTATACATATAAAAGAAAAGTATGTGTAATGATATTGCCAAAATGATAACTTTACTTACACAGACTTCACCCTCATTAGGTTCCAATGTGACAATTCTTCTTGAATACTCTGGTGTGCCTCTGTGGTCTCTGTGCTGCATATTCACAATAAAGAACATGTAAACACAAATTCAAAAACAAAACACAAGATTCATGCTAGTCTCAAAACACCAAATTCAAATTCACACCACTCCAATTACATGAAAACAAACAAAATACAATCAAAGTTTTCAAACTTGTGAAGAATTGCAACATCATAATATCATCAAACTGTATTTAACTGCATAATAACAAATATAAACAAACACCAACACATAAATATCCAAAAAAATAAATAAATATTGAAGAACAAACACAAAATCACAACTTCTATAAACAACACAACAACAAATTAATTACTGAAATAAAGTGCAGAATCAGTGACCCTAGAGCTGGAACCAATAATTTTATTTTATTTTTAAAAACATATAAACTTCATTAAAGCCAAAAAAAAAGGAAAACATGGGGACCCCAAAACAACAGAGGAAAACAACACCAGTAACACTATACAAGAGACAAAAACCTAGAAATAAGGCCTCTCACCCAAGAAACAGGGCACCACAAATGCCCCACACACCCAACTGACAACAGCAATAACAAATAAACACACTAATTGAAAAAAACACCAGACTACACCGGCACCAGCAAAACAAACCAAGCATACAAACAACAGAGAGACACAACGCTCCCAGGAAATACCATAGAAACCACTAATTGACACAAGTCAAAGAATTCATAGAGAGATACTTTGAATGAAAGCTTCTTTTTTTTTTCACTAAGTTATAAAAACTAAATTGCTGAAAAACTTGGAGGATGAAGAACTTGCCGTATCTTTCAAAATGGAAGAAGAAATTGACCTAAAAGAAATTTGAGGAGAATACATAAGAGATTGAGTGATTTTTTTATGTGGGTCTTTCAACGCCCAAAGAGAAAGAGCGGGGATTGCTGACTAAGCTTACAAAATAGATGTTCAACAGGGCCTCTGAAAGTAGACAGGTATGTTGACAATGTCTATTATGTTTTTTGTCACGTTAGTTTGAGGTCGTATCTGTACAGTTGCATTGGAGATACAAATTTTAATATACTGTCTATTAATCCTATGTGGCATCTTTTTTTTCCCAAGCCACGGTTGTATTGAAGATGCTCTAAAACAACTAATGGAACTAATACTAGCTATTAATATAATTAAATATTTTTGTAAAATAATGCATTAATGATTCATTGATTTGTGAGGATATTTATACACAATACATTCTTAATAAACTAGGGAACTAATTACACGTTTTGTATATGGGAGTTGATACAAACCGAATATAACTATCCTACTGGTATACGGTACTTGGTGTGGTGGTGCAGCTAGTTATTGTCATGTGGATCACTATTGCTAATATGCCCCCGCAAGATAGAGCTTCCTGCAAGGATGCCTATCTTGGACCGATGATCGTGGAACTATTTGCGAGAGAGGGCTTTGGTGAAAGAATCCATTAGTTGGTCCTTTGTATCGACATGTGCAATACGGAGTTGTTGGCGAGCTACTTGATCCCGAACAAAGAAGAAATCAATGGCAACATGCTTCATGCGGCTGTGAAAAATGGGATTTGCGCAAACATATGTGGCACCAACATTGTCACAGTAAATGACGGGAGTGTTAGGTACCTATATCTGAAGTCCAGCGATGAGATGACCGATCAAATTGATTTCAGCAGCAGTTGAGGCTATGGTGCATTATTCTGCCTCAATGGACGACCTGGCGACTGTGTGTTGCTTCTTGGAGCTCCAGCCGATGGGTGTGGAGCCAAGGAACACAATATAAGCAGTGGTGGAGCGCCGATCGTCAGGATCACCAGCCCAATCAGCATCAGTAAATACGTGGAGTTGAAGTGGTGTTTTTCAGTAGATGAGTAGACCATGATCCAGGGAACCATTGAGGTACATGAGCACACATTTCACTGTATTACAGTGGCACGTGGTCGGGCAATGCATGAATTGAGAGAGTTTTTTCACTGCAAATTAGACATATGGACGAGTTAGTGAGAGGTACTGAAGAGAACCAAGCACTTGTCTGTATTGAGTAACATCTGTGGGTGTGTTTCCATCATTTAGTTTCAAGGTGTTAGTGACTGAGAGTGGTGTCAAAACTGACTTTGATTCAAGCATGTTCGTTTTGACTAGGAGATTTCGAATGTACTGTTGTTGAGATAGAAAGAGACCACGCGGAGAGCGGTGAGCTTCAACACCAAGGAAAAATTAGAGAAGACCTAGATCTTTCAGGGAGAATCGATGAGCCAAGGTGGCAATGAAGTCTCAGACCCGCAAGTCGGAAGAGCCAGTGACAATGATGTAGTCAACATAGACAAGGAGATATAATATGTGTCCATGATCTCGGTGAATGAAGAGAGAGGCATCACACTTGGAGTTAGTGAACCCTACGACCAAGAGAAAGGTACGAAGCTCATTGTACCATGCGCGCTGTGTTTGACGGAGACCATAGATCGCTTTTCTGAGTTTGCACACATGACGCGGTGTGGTGGAATTTGTGAAGTCTGGCGGATGTACAATGTACACGTCATCAGTTAGGGTCCCTTGCAAAAAGGCATTATTGACATCTAATTGGCGCAGAGGCCAACCGTTAGTAACAGCAATAGTTAGAATGAGACGAACGGTAACAGATTTCACCATAGGGCTAAATGTTTTATTAAAGTCGACGCCGAGGCGCTGATGAAAACCTTTGGCCACAAGGCGGGCCTTATACCGAGCCACGAAACCATCAGGATGACGCTTGATCCGAAATATCCATTTACAACCCACAACATTTTGTGACGGGTGGGACGAAACCAAGTCCCATGTGGCATTTTTTACCAGAGCATCATACTCTGCACTCATGGCCTGTTACCATTCCAAGTGCTTGCGAGCTTGTGTCAGAAATGACGGTTTGGACTGTGGTGGAGTGTGAGAGGTGGTATGGAGATCAAAGATTGCTTTTGGTTTGAATATATGGCTTTTAGACTGGGTGTGGATTATTCTGGTGGGAGAGGTGGGGTTTGTTTCAGCTATTGGATGTGGTAAATTAGTGGGTGCGTTGTATGGAGTCTGTTTGTGTGAGGTGAGTGGATCAAGTGTTGTAGTATGGTGCGAGTGGTTCATGACAGGTGTGGTGTGTGTGTTGCGGTTAGGTGCTGCAATTTGGGGATGGTCCAAGAAAGGTGTGGTGTGTGTGTTGCGGTCAGGTGCAGCAATATATGCGGGTAGGTTTTGAGCCGGTTGGTGAGCAGATATAGGTAGATAGTCATGTAGTGAGGCATCTTGGGAGATAAAAGGATCGAGAGGTGTGTGAGAGATAGTTTCATGGGTAACCATGGGTAACACAGGCATCCAAATACTCGAAGCTTACGATAATTCGGAGCTTTGGTAAAGAGAAGATGGAACAGATTTTGGTGACCGAGAACTTGGGTGGGCATGCGATTGATTAGGTATGTCGCTGCTTGGAAGGCTAAAGACTAGTATTTGAGAGGCATAGAGGCATGGTGGAGCAAGGTTAGTGCTGTTTCCACTACATGTCTATGTTTACGTTTTGCTGTGCCTACATGTTCAGATGTGTGTGGTGGGGATTTTAGGTGTTGTATGCCAAAATTTCTAAGGTCAAGACCTGAGGATTAAGCTTCCCCACTACCATCACAGTAGATTGTTTTTATGCGGGAATTAAAGAAGTTTTCAACTAGTGCTTTAAAGCGCCTAAATACTTGTGGAACATCTAATTTATTTTTTAGAGGATATAACCATGTGTATTTGGAATAGTCCACAAAGATGACATAATAACGATAATTATCAAACGACGATATATGCGCCGGACCCTACACATCAGTAAACAAAATCTCTAAAGGTTTATTGCAGGTCAATGTTGATTTACCAAATGGAAACTTATGACTCTTATTACATAGACAAGCAGAACAATGAGACAACTGGGACTCAGACTTGGTGACTGGAAGTTGATTTGACTAGATGAGCTTCTGAAGGACTTGGAGGGAAGGATGACCTAGACAACAGTGCCATGCCAGAAGAGAGGCGGTAGGGTGAGTTGATGTGGAATTTAGGTGAGCTTTTGACGGTGGATGACATGACGAACTGGATGTTGGCCAAACATAAAGGTTTTCTTTATTCAGGTCGTGGACCAAGGATGCCCCCGTGGTCAGATCATTCACAAGAAAACAATCAGGAAAGAATTCAATGGATGTGTTATTGTGTGAGCAGAATTGGGATACAGAAACTAGGTTGTGAGATATGTTAGGAGAGCACAGAACATGTTTGAGGGGGAAAGAATTACTACAAGCATTTAATAAAGTAGAGCCAGTATGAGTTATAGGAATTGTTTTACCGTCCTTAATCATGATGTCTTCTGGACCACCGTATTCTGAATGTAATGACAGGTTTTGAAGATCCGATGTCATATCGTGGGAAGCACCTAAGTCAAGTATCCAGTTGTTGTTGCGAGAACCAGATTGTTCAATTGTCATATTATTTGCCTGTGGCCAGGATTGGAGCGTTGGTGGTGGACGAGAGAGACAAGTGTGAGCCGTGTGACCCACCTTATCACACAATTGACAAACCGATCTTGAATTGAATGAGGAAGCGGGTGGACGCCATTGATGTTGATAGGTTGAATTAAAAGCGTTGTGTGGGCGATAAAAAGTGCCTTGATGTGAGTAATTATCACAGCTGCCACTTGAGGAGTTTGTGGTATGGACCTGTTGGTTGTGATTATAATTAGAGCTGCTATATTAGTGATGTCCAGTATTGTTCAAGGTGTTTCCATGTGACCTACGACCACGCCTATTAGAGTTTCTTTGATTAAACTGTGCCGTGACCGGGGCTGTGATTGGTGTGCCATTTTTCTTCGTTTCATCTCGGTGAAGGAATGCCTCATGATCTAGTAACTTGTCATATAATTCTTTAAAAGATATCGAGGTGTTTCTAGCCCGAATAGCTGATGCGAGAGGTATGTAGGCTGCTCCTAGACCATTCAAAGTGTGGATGACAATCGCACCATCATCGACTAGATGACCAATTAATTATAGATTGTCAAGAATAGTTTTGATCCCTTGCATGTAATCCTCTACGGATTTGTCCTCCAAGCTAACATTGGTTAGGGAATCAAGGAGACCAAGCTTACGTGTATTAGATCGGTTAGCGTAAGCGACCTCAAGTTTCTGTCATGCTTGAAAAGAGGTGGTAAATCGAGTGACTATGGATTGTGCAGCTCCCATGCATGAAACTTGAATTGCATGGAAGAGAAAACGATCTTGTCGGAGCCAGAGTTGATAGTCTGGATTGGTTGTGGTTTGATCAGAATTTTGACCAGAGGTGTCAGTAGTGGTTGAAATAGATGTAGGGGGACACGGCTTGGTGCCGTCTAGATATCCCATAAGTCCATAGCTGAAGATTAGGTTCTCAAATTGAGATCTTCATGCTGCATAGTTCCCCCCTTTGGTGAGTTTGATAGGAACCTGAGTGGAGTTAATTGCAATAAGTGATGGTGGTTGATTAGAGTAAGTCGATCCCATGAGTGTGACCTGAGGTAGGGATGAGGAGGATGTAGAGGCGGTGACAGTTTGGCTGGAGGAAGTCATGGTGAGCGGTTGGTTTAGGGTTTGGAAGGAGAAAGAAAAGGAAAATTGAGAAGAAGATATTTTAGGGTTTTAGGATCTCAAGCTATTTCTTAGCTGAGCTCTGATACCATAATAGAATTAAATATTTTTGTAAAATAATGCATTACTGATTCATTGATTTGTGAGGATATTTATACACAGTACATTCTTAACAGACTAGGGAACTAATTACACGTTTTGTATATGGGAGTTGATACAAACCGAATATAACTATCTTACTGGTATACGGTACTTGGTGTGGTGGTGCAACTAGTTGTTGTCATGTGGATCACTATTGCTAATAACTATTACACCTCTTCTGAAAGTGGTAGTAAACCCATTCTCCATGACATTATGTAGGTGATGAGATATACTTTGCATACTTGTGTTTTTCATTTTCATTTTTAGAAAAATTGTGAGTTGAACTCCTATACTATATAGTCTTAGGTATCTCATTGTGTATGTACTATGTAGTAATAGAACACAACTTACACAAGGAGAATGGCTGTTCTTGTAACATGTCAAATGTTATTTCTAATTTCTATGTATCAATCTTGAATTATGACTGATACAGATGACTTTTTGACTTTTGATGATGTTATTTCTGTTTACTATTATTTCCTGTAAAATACACTCAGGGTCTAGGGCTCTGGGCCCCCCAACTTGGATCTTCTTGTGTATCTAATTAATGACAAATGGTCAACAACTGTTGTTGGTTAGCTTAATTCTCGGAAAAGTCTGAGACCACCACACTATAATTTCAATTTCAATCTCAATCTCTCTCTCATTCATCCATCCGAATATCAGATGATGATCAAGTTGAAATCACCAGCACCACCATTTGTGGTGATGTTTGCTTCTTTTTTTTACTGGGTTTGTATCTTTGGCTTTCTTCATGTAGCTCAACCTCAGTCTCAGAATGATCCACAACATATTACTCATCCTAATGAAGGTATGTATGTTATTCATGTTAAAACTATGAGATTTTCTGTAAATTATAAAACAACAACAACAACAAAAAATAACTCTTAAAAGTACTTATTCGAATCTAAAGGTTAACAAATATATTTTAATTCACTAATTTAATAAACACTGAGGCACCGTTTGGCACACCGGATTGGACTAGGATTGGACTATTTTAGTCTCAATCCGATGTTTGGTGCTGTTTTGAAAGATAGGATAAATAGTCCCAAAAACAAAATAGTCCCATGATCATGGGATATAACAATACCACCTCCACCCTGGGTTTATTAGTCCTAGGACTATTTTTACGTCGACCATCACCTACTCCACCTTCATCTCTCTTTTGCAGAACACCACCATTCATATAATCATCTCTATCTTTTGACGAACCTAAGAGACCAAATGAGCAAAAACAATATATAAATGAATGAATTATGCAATAACCAATGATCTGGGTTTGTCAAATTTCTTCAACAACCACTAGCATATCCATCACAATAAGAACTCACAACTGATTTTAGGATTAGATCAGATATGGATGCATTGAAGATGAGAATAAGAAAAAAAATCTTTGAATAGGTGATGGGTGGGGTTGAAGAAGATGGATCAAATCTTTAAATGAGAGCCAAAGCAGATACATCCAAAGAGAAACCAACAACGGCACCGGAAACGAGGAGGGAAACTCCAGCACCGACGGCGGGAGTAGAAGAGGGAGCCAAATCCTGTGCGGAGACGGCGGCGGCGGAGAAGAAAGCCATGACCAACGCAACACGCTTTGTCTTTCTTGTAAAAAATTAAAGGAAGAAAGAAAATAGGAGATTGCAGACCATTGGGTTTCTTGCTGGGACTACCTTTTGCTTTGCTTGCCTTGGTATAGTCATCTGGATTATTGGGATTGTGTTGAGTTGTCTCTGCCCGTGTTGCATTTGGTGCGCTGGAATTGCAAACTTTATGGTGGATCTTGTGAAACTTCCAGTCAAACTTCTCAGATGGTTCACTTATCAAATTCCTTGTTAATTGATATGACAATGATGCATTTGATTTAATTTTCTTCCTAGAAATATGTTTACACATTAGATTTTTTTGTTTTTTTTTTTTTGTTGAAAGAAGATGTAATTTCTTTTTGTATCGGATCGAATTTCTGATAAAAATTTGATTTTGAAAAAAAATATTATCTCTAAACTTAATTTATATTTTATAATCTATTCATTAATTTATATTTTAAAAAATTAATTATATTTAGTCCAATACTATGTTTCACCAAACAAAACACAGTATTAATTCAGTCCAGTCCAATGTTTCTCCAAACATAACATAGTATTAATTTAATCAAATCCAGTCCAGTCCAATCCTATCTAATCTCAGTCCCATCTTAATCCAATCCAATCCTATAAAATAGTCCAGTCTAATCCAATCCCGTGCACCAAATGGTGCCTGAAAGACAACTTTGATATAATTTAAAACCATAAAGATGTTTTTTTTTTTTTTCTTTTTTCTAATAAAATTAAGACAACAATCAACACCAACCTTTTAGATACATACAAAGGTCATCTCCAACCCAAAATATCAATTTGGTGCAACTTTTACATCAAAATGGTGTAACTTTCACACCATTTATTTTTTCCATCTCCAACCCATTACATCAAATGTTACACTAAAAAAAATATTCCCTTAATATTCTCTTTCTTTTCCTTTTTTTATTTTATTTTTAAATTTCTCAACAATTAATATTTCACCCCTTAATTAACATAATATTCAAATAATATATTTTATTAGTTAACAAAAAATAGTCCTTGAAAAAATTACCTAAAAATAGTTGGAGGATACGGAAATGATCTCCCAAACTACTAAATCATTGTTGTAATTTATGTTGTATTTTCCCTTCATTTTACTGTCTCCCAATTAGTGATAATTTATTTCATCATTGAATTTTTTTATGAAGTTTTTAATGTTTTTTAATGTTGTATTTTGCTTTTAATTTTAGTGTTTTCAAATTAGCGATTTAAAAAAAAAATTAGTATAATTTTTGTATTATATACTTAATTTTATTTTATTATAAATGTTAATAAATAATAATTAAACCAAAACAAATATAAATTAAACAAAAGCATTAAATAATAAAAAGGGGTACAATTTGAATAAATTTTATTGAATAAGGGTAAAACTGTGATTAAACAAAACTTTTTAATAATAAAATGAGATACGATAGGAATAAATTTTAGTTTCTTTTGGCAATCCCAATTTTTTTTTTTTTTACACTTATTTTCTAAGGACACTCCATTCTCAAAATTTAAATTTAAAAAAGAAAATTGTAAAAACGTTTCATTTTGTTCAAAGATTATCTTTTTTATCTTTTGACACTCTTATTCTGAAAACACTCTATTTTAAAAAATAAATTTCTAAAGACGCTCCATTTTATTTTAATAAAAGTTAGGACAAACCATCGTAGCTTTTGGATTCATCCGAGGAGTAATTTTTTTTTAATTAAATTATTAAAAAAAGAAATTCTCTCTCCTAAATTATTAGATTAAATATTACATACCAAATACTCTCTTCTAATTTTTTAATTACCATATTAAACTCTCTCTTCTTCAATACATATCTCTAATTTTCTATCTCTATTTTTTCTCAAGCAAGACTAACAATTAAGGAAAGAAAAAAAAAATGCTTACGAATAAGCTTGACTTTCAAGAACCACATATATGTATATATATTTTTTATAAATAAAAAAAAACACAAAAAACAAATACCCCGTTTTTCAAAAAAAAAAAATCGAAATATGAAAATATTTTTTGTTACTTTTGTAGATATATGAGCCTAGAGAACTTTAGAGAGGTGTATTTAATTATGATTTTGAAAGACTTTTAAAGACTTTTAAAGACTTTTTTTAAGTAGATGACTTTTGTAGATTTTATGGACTTTTTTAGACTTTACAAGATTATGAAAATCTCTCATCATTAATTGCATAGCTGATGAAGAGTTGTTTTATATTATTTTTTAGTTAATTTTTTTTTTGTTATAGATCGTTAATGTTTGTATGTTTTTTTTATAATATTTATTCATTTTAAAGTTATTTGTTTTATTTTATTTATGAAATTTGTTAAGAGTGAGTGTGCTTTTATTTGAAAATAGAACATATGTTTGGTGGTTGATGTTTTTCAAAGAGTTTTATGTTTTTCTTTTTAAGTGAAATTATTATTATTTAAAATAAAATAAAAAAAGTCATTCAAAGTCTTTCAAAGTCTTTGATAGGAATGGAAGACAAATTGTAAGACTTGTTATAACTAAAAGTTATTAAAAGTCATTGATATTTTAAAGTTATTAAAAGTCATTGAAATTTTGAATACCTCTTAACTTTTATAGACTGTTAAAAAGTCTTGATTAAATACCACATGACTTTTAAAGACTTTTTAAAAGTCTATAAAAGTCTGTATTGAATATCTTATGACTTTTATAGAGTCATTAAAAGTCTAAATTGAATATACCTAAACTTTTTAATTCCATAAAAGTCATTAAAAGTCATTAAAAATCTTTTAAAATCCTAATTGAATACACCCTCCTTAGTTCTTTCATTAGTCTTAGAAATTTTGAGTTTAATCAAATCTAGTTGCAATAAATCAATTTTTGATTTATCAATTTTTTTTTTTTTTTTGAAAATTAAGTATTTTTATTAACTTTTTAAATATATAAATATATATATAAATTACTATTAGTAAAAAACCAAAATATTAATTAGATTTTTTTCCTTTAACTATTAACTAGAGATTGATTGAGAAAGTATGAAGATAAGATTTTATTTTTTTGAAAAATGGAGAGAGAGAGAGAGAGAGTGAGTGATTAAGAGAGAGTGTTTAATATGGTAATAATAGATTTAGGAGAGAGAGTTTAATATGTAATATTTAATCTAATGATTTAAGAGAGAGAATTTCTTTTTATAATAATTTAATTAGTTTTGGAGTGTCTTTAGAATCTTTTTGTCTTATTTAGTAATTTTAATTCAAGTTAAAATTGTTATTAATAAAAAAAAAAATTAAATTTGAATATAAATAGATAATTTGTAAATTGTAAGGAGAATATCTCTAAATTTTATTGAATAAGGGTAAAAGTGTGATTTAATATAGAGATTATAAAAAGACGCATTTCTACGTCAAAGACACATTTTTGGCGCAACACCGTAGGACAACCCATTTTAACATAGAAGTATAAAGTTTGGTTGGAGAGAGTTTTTCACTTCAATTTAGTGTTTTGCTTCGTTAAAGCATCCACAATGGTGGATAAAAAAGACTCACTTTTACTAGACCTATTTTTATTTGGATCCAAGGTGTCCAATGATAAGAAAATTGATCCAAAAAAAGAGACTCAAAAGTGGGCTCCACCCAACTAGACACAAATTGGGTTCCAAATTTAGAACTCTATTTGGACCTTACCTAATGATTGGGTTGGGTTCCCAACACCTTCCAATCATTGGATTGGGCTTATATAATATATATATATATATATATATAATTTAAATTAAAATATATAATTATTAATTTCAATAATTATATATATAATGAAAAAATATAAATAAATTTAATATATATATTTCAATTATTTAAATTTAAATATATTATTATTAATTTCAATAATTATATATATAATGAAAAAATATAAATAAATTTAATATATATATTTCAATTATTTAAATTTAAATACATTATTATTAATTTCAATAATTATATATGTAATGACAAAATATAAATAAATTCAATATATATATATATTTAAATTATTTTTATATATTTAAATTATTATAATTTAAATATATTATTATTAATTTCAATAACTATATATATAATGAAAAAATATATAAATAACTTTAATTTCAATTATAAAATCGTCGGAACCGATGAAACCGTCAGAACCAGAACTGGAACTGAACCGTCGAAAACCGAACTGAAACTGAACCCGAACTGTCGAAACCCGAACTGTCGAAACCCGAACCGTCGGAACCGCCAGACCCGAACCATCGGAACCGTCGAAACTGGATCGGAACCAAACCTTCAAAATCGGGGAATCGAAACCGGGGAACCGAAACCGGTGTCATGTCTAATCATATACAATATTTTGTTTTAAATATTTATTTTTATTGTTGACATAATTCGGTTTTGATAATTTCAAATTAATAAATTTTTTATTTTAAATTAATTATAATTTGTTAAATAATTATTGATAGTGTTGATATTTAAAATATAATATATAATTTATTTATTAATATATATATATATATATATATATAATATTTTAAAGAAAAGTAATGATTGTTCAGAAAAAAGTTTAAAAAGTGGATCTACTTTTACTTTTCCAATTTAGTCTCATTGTGGGGAAAAGAGCTCAAATTAAGTGGTTCCAAATAGCAAGACCCATTTTTGATGATGCTGTAAAAAAAAAAAAAAAAAAAAAAAAAGAGGTATTGTTTTTAGGTCTAACCATTTTAAATGCTCTTATAGAGTCCCGTTGGAGATAACCTGCAACAAGAATAATTTGATAATTGAAACTTATTGAAACTCAAACAACTTCTTTTTCACATCAAGTGGTTATTAAGTGGTTATTAAAGGTTGAAAAAAGTTTAAGCCGATCGAAATAGGCGAACAATATTATTTGAGAACTTTAACACATTCAAGTTGAAAAAATGATGACACAGTGAGAGCATTGAATCCAATATTTCAACAATGGGGGATATCAGCTGATCCTTATCAATGGAATCATAGTGGAGCCGCCATTGATTCGACCAGCTTGGATAATGATGAATACGATCCTTTTATCAAATGTAGCTGTTCTTACAACAACGGCACTCTTTGCCACATTCAACAATTGTAAGTTTCAAATTTTTTTAAATATATAGAGATTCTTATTCCAAATTCAGTGCTAGAACATGTATCAATTTATCTTGTTAATATGTGCACCATATGCATAGGTTCAAGTCAATTATTGCCTCCATAATTAACCCATTTCTTGGACTCTCATGAAATGTTCGATGATATGTGTGTATGAGTATTAACAGAGCCTTAAAAATGTTGCATTCATGCTATGATTTTAAGTGGCTCGTACTTCATTTCTTATTGTTCTTGAATATAAATTATTTTGCACGCGCAAGTAATTGCCCAAATTCCATATTGCTAGTGAGATCGAGGAGATCGTGAGTAGTTTATTTATTACGTGAATTCCTTGAGGTGTAGACGCAATTCCATAATTAACTTGTGAGAGATTGTATCAAAAGCAAACAATATCTTTGTTGATAAGAAAGTGTAATTTTATAGATTTTCATGCTTCCTAACTTTTTGATTTTGTTGACAGGAAAGTTTTATCACCGGACGTTGTTGGTGTGATTCCAGATGAGCTATGGACTTTGAATTTCCTCATCAATCTGTAACAGATTCTTTCCCATATGATCATTGCAGTATTTTCTTACTGAAGTTGTGCAATGTTATTACTTCATTCTATGTAATAAGCTATGTTGATGATTGATCTGCACTGCATCTGCATGTTCTCTTAAGTAGTCTGAAGTTTTTATTCTTCTAACAGGAACTTGGGCCAAAATTACTTGACAGGTCCACTGTCTGCATCAATACGGAATCTCACCTGTAGGCTGGTTTACAGGGCATGATGAATAAACTACAATTATTTCTTTTTCTTCTTCTTTTTATATATGTTTACCCTTCATATTCTGATCAGGAACTTTGGCGCTAATGCATTATCGGGAGAGCTTCCATAAGAACTTGGAATGCAGACTCATTTAAGTTCACTGTAAGTTTAACATCTACCTCATTCTTAACTCTATAATTTCTAAGATGCAAGTAGATTCTTACTTTGACTAATTAATTGCTAGTAAGTTGTAACACAAGATGCTCAATAATTCAAGAAAACAAGCTTAATATATGATCCCTCAACTACCAAGATTTTGCACTAGAGTGAATAATCAGCAGCAAATTTATTTGTAGATCTAATGTGGAGAGAAGGTGCTACTAGCAATCTAATTTTGAAAATCAATATGTTGACAGCTGTATAAGAATCTTGATAATGTTCCAGGATTAAATAAATAGTTTGTCCGAAACCAATTACATTATTTCTCTTTGGTCAACTTTAGTAAACAAATATGAAGCAAATTCTGTGTTGTGATGAATTTTCTCTCAACTGTCTTGATAAAGATTAAGGTCTTGTTACTCCTGTAATGAAAATTTCTAGAACTCTGTAAGAAACTTTTAGTAGTGGATCGTTTAGTACAAAAAGTTTGTAATCCTGGAAACATGGAACAAGAATGAAATTACAGAAATTTAGATACATGAATGCATGCTATAGTAACCTGTGTGCATTCTACAACATTGCTTAATCGCTTATAACTTGAAGCCTGTAAATACATACATCCTGCGCAACCATCATATATTAAAATTAGCGGCTACTCCACATGATCGTATTCAATTATTATTTGTCTCCTCTTGTTATGTGATAGATTTTGTTGAATAAAATATACTTAACTGTGACAGTTATATTAGTAGTTCTGGAGTTATTGGAGAGATTCCTTCAAGTTTTGCTAATCTACAGAACCTAGTTATAGTGTAAGTACTTATTGACCATGTTAATGCCTAATTGAGATTTTAGACTACGAGTAGGATGCTTCATTATTCTGACTGGAAAATGGCATGAATCAAAGACTTGTATTGTTCTCAGGAGGGCTTCTGACATTGAACTCACTGGAAGGATTCCCGACTTCATAGGAAATTGGTCAAAGCTTGAAACATTGTGAGAAGTTAATGCATTTTTTTCCCATCACCCTTAACTTATTGCAGCTCAAGCTTTCTTGATAATGTAAAATTAAAATACTGTTAAATTATAGGGTTTAAAACTGCCATAAATGCAATGTCTGCTCATCTTATAAATTTCTATTCATATATGAAATTATAGGAGGTTTCAAGGAAACTCTTTTGAAGGTCCATTACCATCGTCCTTTTCCAATCTGAGTACTATGAAGGAGTTGTGAGTATCCACATCTTCTTTTATTTGCTTTTGGTTATATTTTACAATATTTAGTGATAATCATCTAATGAAAATTAATATGTAGGAGAATAAGTGATTTATCCAATCGGAGATTGTCACCGGAATTTATAAGGGAAATGAAGTCTTTAACTGTCTTGTAAGGAACACTGTTCCAAGCTTTGATCTAATATGTTTTCATCGCTCATATGCACATTTTGTTTATCTTTTTCTTTATTCATTCATTGATCAAAAATATTGGTTACATGTTCCATAGAGAGCTAAGAAATAACTACATTTCTTATTCAGTTCCATCCAATATCGGAGAATACCAGAGTTTGAAGCATCTGTGAGTAATTCCTTGTGATGTACCAGTGCTATGCATCATTGATTTTATTTTATTGCTGGAATTATGCTAACTATTTAATAGATATTTCATGTAAATATGTAATTAACCAAAACCGTGTATTATTGAAACTGGGGTAGGGAAAACTTCAAAAGTAGGCCTGGAGTCATTTGTTTGTTTTGAGTGGGGATGTGGATGTTGCTTACATATTGCTATTTCCAATTTAACAAAAAAACCTAGTTTGTTTGTGTTTTTTCCTTCATTCCTTCATTCCTAGATTATATCCTTCATTCCTTTACGGAAGAAAGAGAACGCTCTTAATCGTTCAATCCTCGAATCAACCCTTAAAGGAACTACTTATCTACTTCTTGAAAAAAGGAGTGGATTCCACTATTGTGCGCATAACTTCCCAGTCACAACCCAAACCGTGATTCCAAAATACGGAGTTATGAGCTGAGAATGATATTCCGATCTCACCTATGGTAAATCAAAAACCATGATCTAACCTGAAGGAGTCAGTATGACACTCAGGATTTAGATCACCCATATATAGCCATAAATAGTCAATATATATGAATCTTTTCAACTAACGGATCTTAATGGCAGATTCATATAGATCGTGACCTAGTCCTATATGATCACATCATATAAGGTGTTTCTATTCTCATAACACCATATGAGTAGTCTAGGATAAGACCACCGTACAATACGGAATGGACCGCAGTTGTAGATTAACTACAAATAAAGTACCCAGTTTTATTTGCTTTCTACAGACTATTTAGATTGCATGTCTCAAACTGAATTCCTCTGTATATGACATTCGTATACTCAATTTGAGATTACATCTAGCAATCTTGGATGTTTGCATATATAATATAAGCATATGAATTAATATATTTGAATGAAATAACTACTTCTTTTATTATTGAATTTATAACATTTACATATTACAAGCTTTAGGGCATAAATCCCAACAAAAAGACCTATCAATGGATATGCATATTCCCCATATATATATATAATAAAATAAAATAAAATAAAAAACATTATTTTAATCTTCCATCTCATTAAAATATTTATTTAATATTTCCCCTCAATAAAATATTCATTTTCCTATCTCTTTTTGAAAGCTTTTACTAAATGGACAATTTTACTCTTATACCGTTAACTTCTAACGTCTCCCCACTAACGGTAAGGGATGTTTGTGTTATTTTTGACAAAAGCTCCATATACGTGTAATTAGGCATAAACTCCAGGGATGTTTGTGCAATTAGTCTTTTAAAAAACGATACCATTTTAAATTTTGCAAAAATCCTTTACATAATTAATCATGAATTATTTTCTCTTCATAATTCGTCATCGCTTTCATCACTTTTTTCTCTCTCGATGATAAATTAAATAGAATCGAATTATAATTATCAATACTTCTTATAATTTAATTACAAGAGTCTTTTCTCCTCTTTTCTCTCTCTCTCTCTCTCTCTCTCTCTCTCTCTCCCTGAAAGAAAACAGGTGTAAAAGTAGATGAGTTCTTTAGGCTAGGTGTCTTCTTGTCTGAATTAGGTTTTCAAAATTCAAAGAGGGTTTCTTAAATTAAAGGTCAGTAGAGATGGTAAAGTCAGAGATTGCAAAGTTGTATGAAAATCTCTCATTAGCAGATGAAGATAGTGCGATTCATGAGATGTCTGAAGAAGATCAACGAGATGGAGAGGCGGAAGTAGATCTATGTTTGGTAGGGAAGATTCTTTCTAGTAAAAAAAGTGAATAGGAAAGCTTTTAAAAATATGATTGAACAGCTGTGGAGTCCGTTTGGGAGAGTTGCGATCGAATCAATAGGTGTTAATATTTTCATGTTCCATTTCAACAATCAAGAGGAAAGGAATTAGATATGACAACGAGGTCCGTGGTATTTTGACAAGAGCCTAATTGTTCTAGAGAAATCGGAAGGTATGGGAAACATCTCCCATTTGAGATTCAATAAGGTTGAGATGTGGATCCAGATTCATGATGTTTCAATTATGTGCATGAATAGAAGAACAACAAAATGGATGGCTGAACAGCTAGGGAGTGTGATCGATATACAGACAGAATCAAAGGATTGTTGAGGCAAATTTATAAAGGTAAATGTCCAAATTGATATTTCTAAACCATTGAAAAGATGGCTTCAATTGAAATTGGATAAATCAAATAATATTGTGATGGTGAGTCTAAAGTATGAGAGGCTTCATGAGTTCTATTATGTTTGTGGAAGAATTGGGCATGCTAGTAAGGATTGCTCCAATGAAAAGGCCAAGATTGAAGCTTTGAAGTGTGATTCCACCAAGTATGGGTCGTGGATAAGAGCATATGTCCTCGATAGACAGAAAGTGAGATTCGATCATCAAACTGAAGGAAATTTGAAAGTTCATAATAGATTGTTGGAGGAGAGGCATGAGATGAATGAAGCCTGTCTGCAAAAATTGAGAACTGGTTCGTTGATTTCTCAGGTGGAAAGTCTGACCGACACAGTTAGGGATCCTAAGGAAGCTACAAAAGTTTCTTACACAAAAACCCTATTTACTCTTAGTGGACTTGGGTCTTCTCAGTTTCATGGGCTGAGGATAGAAGGCCCATCAAATGAGGCTAAGTTTATTAACAAGAAGTCAGTGGTAGTAGGGAAGGAAGTGTTTGGGCTAGGCCAGATTGTTAGTAACTCAACTGAAAGTGAGTCTGGTACAGCTTTGAAACCGGATGACCCTAACTTAGAAAATGGTCCAATTAAAGAAATGGCAATGGTATGTTCTTCTCAGTCAGTTATGCAAACATCCTTAAAGAAGACAAATACCATAAATTGGAAAAGATTGGCAAAAGCAAAGAAGTCAGAAATTATTTCGCATAATCAGTCCAGCTTATTTCGTAATTTGCAAACGGTTAGTACAAAGGGGAAGAAGTGCTCAAAGGGAAATGATTCCTCATCAACAAATAAGTCTAAGTACAATGTAGCCGGAAAAAGATCTAGTCTTGGGAATCATCAAAATTCTTCTCAGTTTTCTTCAAAAGAGAGGAGTACACTTTCCAGTTCCTTAAATGATGGGATGTTCAATTTGGCAAAAGAAAGCTATTAATTGGTTCGACAGTAGAGAGTGGAGAGAACAAAAAAGGTAGAATTTCTGCCTCAGTATCGAAATTTAACAATTTGGCAGAGTCTGGTTCCTAGGCCCGCTGGAAACTATGATTTGTCTAAGTTGGATTGTTCGGGGTATGGGGAATCCCTAAGCGTTCTCGGCCTTAAAGATGCTGATGAAGAATCATTCTCCAGAATTTGTCTTTCTATATGAAACAAAAATTTCAGGTAGTAAAGCAGCAAAAGTCAAGGAAACAATTGGTAATTATGAAGTTTTCTAGGTTGATAATATTGGATGTAGTGGTGGTTTGATGTTACTGTGGAAAAAAGAGCTATAGGTAACAGTTCTTTCTTTTTCAGCTGGGCATATTGATACAAAATTCTAATGGATGATGGGTTTCTGTCGGGTTTTTATAGAGATCTTTTTCCCAGCAAGAGAGTGAACTTTTGGGTTCTTCTGCATCGTCTGAGTGAGGTTGACAGTCTGTCTTGGGTATGTGGTGTGGGGATTTTAACGAATTGTTATGTATAGATGAGAAAATGGGAGGATCAGAGAAGTCTATAACTTGAATGATCCGTTTTAGACAGGCAATTGATGAGTGTGATTTGATAGATTTGGGTTCCTCAGACCCTAGACTCACTTGGAACAACAAAAGAAAAGGTAAGTGTAATATACAAGAAAGGATTGATAAATTTTTAGCAAATAATTTATGGAAGAAAAGGTTCGAATATGTGATTGTTGAGCATTTAGGATTTCATTCTTCGAACCATTGTCCAATTCTCTTGAAGTTTGATAAGACAAATCGGCCAATGAAAAGCAGATATTCGGGTTTCCGTTTCGAACCTTACTGGTTAAAATAAGAGGATATTGGTAGAGTTATTTTGGTTGTCTGGAAGGAAAAGGGCCCATCCAACTCAACTCAGGAATTTACCAGTAAACTTAATCAGTGTGCAACAAGTTTAGAAGGTTAAAGTAAGATTCAATTCAAAAATCTCAACAATCAAATAGTAGTAAAAAATAGAGAGATTGAGACCTTGTATAAGAAATGTGAGAAAGATGGAGTTATAACAGTTATCAAGGCTCTAGAAAAATCAATGGAAGAACTTCTTGAATGTGAAGAATTATTCTGGAAGCAGCGTTCCAGGGCTGAATGGCTAGAGGTGGGTGACAAAAACTCAAAGTTTTTCCATGTCAGGGCTATAGCAAGGAAGAAAAATTCTATTCACATGTTATACAACAATAAGGGTCAAATTGAAGACACAAATTAGGGTATGGCTTAAGTGATTCAAGAATATTTCCACTCCTTATTCAAGTCCTCAAATCCTTCCCCTACTGACACTAGTAAAGCTTTAGAGATTATTAGCTCATGTTTTAGTCCTATCTAGAGAGAAGAGTTGAATATTGCTTTTATTGCGGAAGATGTCGGTTTAGCTATTTTTTATTTAAGTCCCACCAGAGCACACGGCCCGGATGGGTTTCATGCTATTTTTTTCTAAAAATTCTAGAATATTTTGAGTGAGGATTTTTTCAGAGTTTGCTTAAGTGTGTTGAATGAAAATACATCTATTAAGGACTTTAATAGTACTACTGTTGTTTTAATTCCGAAAATAAAAAATACTACCTCCCCTAAGGATTTTCGACCAATTTCATTGTGTAGTGTGGTTTATAAGACCGTTACTAAGGCTACAACTTTTAGACTAAAACAATATCTCCAAGAAATTTTCTCCCCTAACCAATCTACCTTTGTCCCCGGTAAACAAATTTTTGGTAATGTATTAGTTGCTTTCGAAACTCTTCACTCGATAGCCCGGAAGAAGACTAGTAAAAAAGGGTTGGTGGCTCTCAAATTGGATATGAATAAGGCATACGATAGAGTCGAGTGGAAATTCCTAGGGGCTGTTATGACTAAAATGAATTTTCCACCAAGTTTGATAGAGATTATTATGGATTGTATCTCTACTTCTCTCAGTTTCTTACTTAATGGTAATCCGGTGTGCAATGTGAAGCCTTCTAAAGGTCATGGACATGGGTACCCTCTTTCCCCCTACCGTTTTATTCTTTGTGATGAGGCTCTTTCGTGTTTGACTACACAAGCTGAAAACAATGGCAGGGGTCTGGGTGTAAGATATGGAAGGGGAGGTCCTCTAATTAGCCATATGTTTTTTGCAGACGACAGTATTCTTTTCAGCGGGGCTTCGAGTGACTGCAGCTCTTATATCCAGGAGATTCTGAATGTTATTCCAGTGGATCAAGCCAGGAAATTAACCTCCAGAAAGCAAGGTAACTTACAGTTCGAATGTTATTGCTAGTAATAAAGAAGAAGTTTATAATTTGCTTGGAATAGAGGATCATAACAATCAAGATCAGTATCGTGGGCTTTCAACTATAGTGGGTAGAAATAAAAGATTAATGTTCAATGATATTATGGAAAGGGTTTGGAAGAAACTCATAGGTTGGAAGGACATTTATTTTTCTTTCGATGGTAAGGAGGTTTTGATAAAGGCAGTGGCTCAAGCAATTCCGATCTATACTATAAGCATTTTCCACTTCTGATGGGCCTATGTAAGGAGTTAAATGTTATGTTCTCCAAATTCTGGTGGGGATCCAAAGAAGGAAAAAGAAAGATAAGTTAGGTGAAGTGGGTAACACTTTGCAAACCTAAAAGCTAAGGTGTGTTGAATTTTAAAGACCTCATATCTTTTAATCAATCACTTCTAACCAAGCAAGCTTGGAGGATTATGAAAAATCATGGTTCCTTTGTTGCGCAGCTATTGAAGGCAAAATATTTCAAGAATTAGGAGTTTTTGCAGGGGTCAACTAAGAATGGCAGCTCTCATATTTGGAGAAGTATTTTGTGGGGGAGAGCCTTACTATCTAAAGGTCTTAAATGGGTGGTTGGGGATGGAAAATAGATTAGAGTCTTCAAAGATAGGTGGATTCCACATCCTAGTACATTTATGACAATCACGCTTGATCCTAGGATAGACCTCTAAGTGGCTGACCTCATAGATCGAAATTGTCGTTGGTGAGATATTGATAAGCTGAATAGGTTTCTATTGACAGGTAACAAGGAAATTGTGCTCTCCATCCCAATTAGCTGATTAGGTAGAGAAGATTATCTCGCATGACACTTTGAAAAAAAATGGTGTGTACTTTGTCCAAAGTGGATATCGGTTGGCTATTTCACAAAAAGTTAGTGCAACTGTTTCCAATTCTGATCTGCCTCAGTAGTGGTGGAAAAAGATGTGGAGTCTAAAATTTCCACCTAAAGTTCAAATTTGTGTTTGGTGTGTTTGCTGGAATGTTTTCCCTTCTTTATAGAATCTCTGGAAAAGAAATGTGATGGATTCTCCTAGGTGTAATAGATGTTCAACCCCTGTTGAATCCTCAGCCCATGCTATTTTTTGGTGTAAAGAGGTTAAAAAATGTTGGAGATTTTCTTATTTTGTTTGTCCCTTTGAAGATGTGAACCAGCTCTCAGCTCTAGAAGTATTTATGTATGTTTCTTCTCTTCTCACTATTGAGGATTTGAATAGCTTCTGTATGACTGCCTGGGCTATATAGGATAACAGAAATTATCACTATAATAGTGGGAAAGGTAAACCTCCAAAGCTAGTGGTCTCGAGTGCTTTATCTCTCTTGTCAGGATTTTAGAAGTCCAAGAGTGCCCTCTTTTCTCAACTCTCCTCTGTTGAGTCCAGGTGTGGTCCCGATTGGTTAGCCCCTCCTCCTGGCCGACTTAAACTAAATACGGCTGTTGCGCTTCACAAGAACGGTATGTCAGTTGGTGTGGGAGCTGCAATTAGAGATGATAAAGGTTTGATTTTATCTGCTCGATCCAATCAGTTGTCAGGTAATTTAAATGCAGAAAATGGAGAGCTAATTGCTTTTAGGGAAGGCATGCTGCTTTCCCAATTCTATAACCTGAAAGTTTGTTATGTTGATGTGATATCTCCTTTAGTGGTTTCCATTCTCAACGATTTCATTCCTTTTGTAGAGGAATCTAAGTTCATAGTAGACGTTATTAAAGCGCTATTCTTTGATGCAGGTATTATTAAGCGTTTAGCAGTTTCCAAATCAAAAAATTCCTTAGCACTTAAGTTTGCATTATCAGCTTTTTCCTCCTTTAGGGAGCTTCTATGGTTGGATACTAGTCCATTGCATTGTTGATCTACCGTGTAATGTTTTAGGTGTTTCTTATGAATCAAAAAATAAAAATAAAAATAAAAATAGAATGATCATGTTAATCCCGTAAAAAAAAAAAAAAGGTTTCAGTTGAGGCGTTGATCCAGCGATTGAAAGTAATAGTTGGAAGATAAACGGTCAGTTTAAAGGTTTCCATCGCTTGCCAAAGGGATTCTACCACGTGGCACTGATCAAAAGTATCTTATCCATTCGAGAAACATTCAACACCCAGTCGCTATATCACTCTTAAAAGAACAAACTCGCTTTCTCTTTCTGTAATCACAACAACTTTTTAACACATCCTACGGTTCTGCGTCGAAACATATGACATGTCAAGTGATCTGAGCGAGTTCAAGACAATATACATACTCGAGAGAAATACTCGTAAGTCGTAACCAATACGCTACCATTTGATGAGCGGGAAAAACCGCTGGTTTTGAATTATTTTGGATTACGGAGCGGAGGGAGAGCTCGTTAAACCAAAACAAAAAAAGGGTGTTTTCACTTTCGATTTTACGCATACGACGATATTGGTAGTTGTATGACTTCTCTGAGGAAGAGAGTATGGATTTTCAAAGCATGAAGAGAAAGCAACTTCAAGCTCTGTGCAAGAAGCATGGTGTATCGGCCAATTTATCTAATCGGGAGATGGCGGATCGGTTATCTTTGATTCTCAAGGTTATTTTCTTTTCTTTTCTTTTGTCGGTTTAAATTGCTGATCATGGATGCTTTCTGTAATTTATGTTGAATTTTTTGATTGATCTAGTTTGTTCGATGGAGGAAATAGAAATTAGATATCGAGATTAAATGATTAAGTCGTGGTAAAGTTAATTGAAGATGAAAATTAGACGAGTAATAGAATATTTTATTTAATTTCAGGCTTAAGTTTACTATTGAGAGTTTTGATTTTCTTTTCAATTTCGGTGTTTGAATTAGATGTAGTGAAATGTGTGAAATTGACTTTAATTTCCTTATTTTTACACAGAAGAACAAGAAAGTTAGTGAAAGTAATTCCAAGGTTGCGCCCAAGGTAGTGAAGAAAGTTAGGTTTAGCCCCGAAAACGAAACTTTTGTATATAAGGTTTCGGGTTATAAAAGGGGTGGCAGGAGATGTACGATGAAACCTCTACCGACGAAACGGATTCGAGTTATTGAAAATGAAGTTGTCTCGCCTACTCCTACTGGGAGGAAGAGAGCTAGAAGGGGTGTGAAGAATGATAATGTGGAGGTGAAAAGTGACGTTGAGAGTGATTCTACTGGGGCATTGGTTACGAGACGGTTGAGAACTAGGGAGGTGGTGGTTGAAAAGAGTGGTGGAGATTTGGTGGTTTCAAAGAAGAATGTAAGCCGGAGAGCTTCAAAGAACTCAGAAGATGAAGTATCTGAGGACAATGCTGTTGCTGGGAAAGATGTTAAACCAAGTGGGAGGATTACACGGTCTCGTGTTACATTTGAGGGCAAAGCTTCTGGGAGTGGGGTAGTTCAGGCTCAATTTGATGAAATTCAGAAGGGTAAAGGTCCCCATAAAAGAAGGGTGGTAAGAGAAATCCTGGCTGCGGATATTGCTGAACAAGATAAGGATGGAGACTCTGAGATGTTGACTGGGAACTCAAGGAAAGTTGAAGTTTCCAGAAGGAGCACAAGATTTCAAGCAAAAATTGCAGGGAAAGCTTCTGAGGAAGAGACTGTTCAACTTGAAGAGCCTTCCAAGGGTCAGGGTAGATATTCTTCTAGGCGGGAACCTGTTGCACCCAAGAAAAGAAGGGTGGGAAGCAAACCCATGAATGAGAATGGTGCTGAGCAAGGCAAGCTTTTGCAAAAAACAGAACTAAATGTTATAAAGGATAGAGGTTCTGAAATTTCGATTTGGAATTCAATGGTAGTTGAAGTTGCTAAAAGGAGCACAAGATCTCAAGCAAAAGTTGCTGGTAAAGCTTCAAAGGATCTCAGTAAATATGCTTCTGCATGTAAATCTGTTGTACCCCAGAAAGGTAAGGTGGAAAGCGATGGACTTCAGGAGAAAAAAGAGACTAGGAAGAGATCGAGGAATACCAATAGCAATTTGGAAGTAGCATCTAAATTTGAAGCAGTTGTAAAACCTAATAAAGAAACTGAGAAGGTTGAGAATGTTTCTGTTCCCACTGGCCCTTTGAGGAGAACCAGGCGCAACACTGTAATGTTTACATCTTTTGTTCCAACAGTTGGAGAGTTGGAACCTCATAAAACTGTTGAAGAGACTAGAAAAAGAACAAGGAAATCCAATACCAAATTGGAAGCAACTTCTGGATTTGAAGCTATTGAAGAATCTAGTAAAGAAACTGAGAAGGTTGAGAATGTTTCTGTTCCTAGTGGCCCTCCAAGGAGAACAAGGCGCAGTACTGTAATACTGACATCGTCTGTTTCAACAGAAGGAGAGTTGGAAACTCGTCATACTGTTCAAGAGACTAGGAAAAGAACAAGGAATACCAATCCCAATTTGGAAGGAGCTTCTAAATTTGAAGCAATTGTAGAATCTGGTAAAGAAATTGAGAAGGTTGGGAATGCTTCTGTTTCCATTGGCTCTTCGAGGAGAACCAGGCGCAACTCCACAATGATTACATCTTCTGTTTCGACAGATGGAGAGTTAGAAACTCATCAAATTGTTCGAGTTGAAGATGCTTGTTTGTCTAAAGTACATCAAAGGAGGTCTAGTCGAAATGCTTCTAGAAACAACTCAATCCCAACCAATACCAAATTGGGAAGAATTGCCAATGCTGTGGGAAAGGGTAAGCAACGGAAGCAAAGGCGAGAGCAGATCATTGATGCAGAGATCTCCACAAGCAAGTCTAAACCTTTGGCAGAAAATCCCCCAAGACGATCCCCACGTGTCGCCTCCAAAGGTGATTTGGTTGAACCTGCAGCACCAGCAGTTAAAGTTGTAGGAAAGAAGCGGCATAGTGGATCTAGAATGCTGGTAGTGAAGAGTCCATCTGAGAGCTTTTCAGCTCCTAAGGAACCTCTAATTGAAGATGCCAGATTGGCTGTGGGTGAAGCTGCAAGGACCAAAAACGATCCGGATGCTAACAAGAGTAAACAAGTTCTTGAAAGTTCAAACAAGAAGAAGAAGAAGACATACAGTGGGGAATTCGAAGCAATGAAGCAACTTGGTTCTGTTGAGGTTTCAACAGTTAATTCTGTCATGACGGAGGCCACAAACACAACAATGAATCTAGAGGAAACTTCACCTGCCAATCAATCAAATAAGTTAAACAGAAAAGGTGATTTTGGTGATGTCAGCCTAGTTGAATTGGAAGTGACAGAAATGAATAACAAAGCTAGCAATGTGATTTCTCCTGAAATTACATCTCCGGGGATTGGCTTTTCACCTGCCAATCAATCAGATAATTTGAGTGAGTGATTTCTTATTTTCTTTTGATTTTATAAATGATTACATAACTTTTTTTTGGGGGTAGTTTACCGTGTTCTTAACAATGTGCAGCTGAACCTTCTAACATATTGGCCTGGGAGAGAGCAGTTGAAGCAGAAGAACCATCAACAGGAAAAAACGCAAACCATGGAAGTGATATTGTAGATGATCAATCAAGCAAAGATGACAGGGCATTAGTTCAAGAACATCAGACATTAGTACAATCAGAAGATGCAAAACAGACTGCTGAAACCACTATTCAGGAGGCACTTCTTGAGGAAAATCAGATTGAACTCAGTGAAAGAAGCTCAGAGAAAAGGTTTAAAATTCCCCTGGAGAAAGCTGAAGAAATAAGAGTAATTAATCCTTCTGATGAACAAGGAAGTTCTCACACTGAAAATTTCCTCGAGGCTGTTGAAATGCGAAAAATTGCTGCAGAATCCAATCTTGTTATTGGTGTATCTAGTGCACTAAGGACTGCAGAAATGCAGTTGAGAACAACTGGTGGCAATGCTACGGAGGCAACTCCATCTAGACCTGCATTAGAAACTGAAGGTCTGCAATATTCCTTATTAAAGTTTTCTTCTTTGTGTGATACTAAACTTTTTTCTTTTCTTTTTTTACTGTTTTTTCTCTATAGCCATGGTAGGTTTTGATAATGAAGTGAATAATGTCCCTGTCCATACTTTTATTGCAAATAATGTTGACATGAAAGAAGTTTAGTTCCTTCATATATTTATAATGCTATGATATCCCAGAGAATCCGTTTGAAGTATTCTCATTTTGTGCAATTTGCAGAAGCATATAATGCCAAGGCTCAAAATGATTATGAATCCACCGGGTTTGAAAGAGGCAACACATATTCCATTGGAGGAGAAAAGTATTCTGGTAATGGAAAGGAAATTTCTGACAAAATTATATGCATAGAATCTTCTGTCAGCAATGCATGGGATGGACTTTGTAGTCAAACAAAGACTAGAGACCATGTGACAACTAATAAAAATCAGCCTGAAGAAATAATTTATATTGAAAGAACATCACAAGTTCTAAGTGAAAAGATTACCGAGGACTATGATGGGAACTTACTGGTGGATAGCAGTGCCATTCCAGATTCAAAGAAGAAAGAAAATGAAGTCTCAGAGCTATACACTCAAGATGCTGTAGAGAAAGAAAATGAAGTCTCAGAGCAAAACCCCATTAATGTTTCCAAGGAAAATAGGGAGAGGTGTATGCATGAGCCATTGGATGCAGAAGAAATTGATCTGATTATCACAGAAGAGAGTGGCACTGATGTAGTAAAAGATGCTTCAGTTGTTAGTGTTGATTTGCAATGTGAGCACACATCTTTAATTCCTTCTGTATTTATATGTTGCAAATACTTGTGAGTTTTCTATATAATTTCTATATGCGTTTTGCTTGTTTTTGTTTCATATGATTGCTTCCTCTATTTGCAGCTCCTTGTACCAGTGACAGAGAAAAATGCCATGAGCTTGCTTTACTGGAAAACAAATTAATTAATGATGAGCATGGGACAGGTTTGTTTCATAGTTAGTGCTCTGCGGCTAGAATATTCTTTGGCAAATATATGGACATCAGTGTTGGATTTTATTTCCTTAAATATCAATTCAGTCTTTTTTTGCCTTGATGATTAGTAACTTTAATAATGTTCATGAAGAAATGATAGTCATGGATCTGAAACAGTGTTTTAAAAATGTCTTTAGAAATAATGGGATCTCTTTTTAATGTATCTTCTTTTTTCTTTCGTTGTGGAGTTTCAGATATCGGCAATAAAAACTTGTCCTCCTCTAGGGCTAGGTTATCAGTGCATAATGACATGCAAGAAAACTTGAAGGCAAAGCTTAGTGAGGATGCAAAGTATGTTTTAATGGCGGAAGTACAAAGAGAGCCTTTGCCTCAGTTTTCCTTAGAGAATTTGCAATACAATATGGAGACTGATACTCCAGATGGCAGTAACATTTCTGGCAAGGTTTTGTGTGAAGATTGCAATTCAGGAAATAGGACTGAAGTGCAAGACAGTGACTTGGTTGGAGAGAAGAGCTGCAGTATTGGTATAGATGTGCCTTTAAATGAATGCAGTTTAGCAACCAAGGAAATCAACGGAAAAGGTTTTAATGGAGAATTAGATGTTGAGCAGTGTGCTGATGTTGTCAAGGAGGAAAATGCAGAATGTGCTCTAAAAGTTGAACTTGACAAAAATGTGCACAATTTAGACATCAAAGATATTGATGGTAAGGGTTTTAATGGAGAATCAGATGTTGAAGAGTGTGCTGACGTTGTTAAGGATGAAAATGCAGATTGTGTTCTAGAAGTTGAGTTAGGTGATAAAAATGAACTTGAGGGGATGGCTCCACAGGTCAATGATGCTGCTGGTGCTAGTTTGGGGGAGATCATTGTTAAAGAAAGTGAATTTTCGGATGACAAAAGAGATGAAATAATGATTGCACCCAGTGAGTGTATTGAAAGAGTTGACACTGCTCTAGGTGCTGTTAATGAGATCATATCTGCCACTTGTGAAGATCTAGAGGAGAAATCAATGGAAGTTTTGGGCCATGTGCAACATGTTGATGAAGTAAAGTTTGATAAAGATTACAAAGAAGAAAATGTTTTAGAGTTGGAAAGAATTTGTTTTGTTACTTCAGATAGCCTTATGTCTAGGAATGACACAGACATAGATAGGAAGGGAAATGTTGAAATAATGACTGCTGATTTGAATTTCAATTTTAATAGCTCTGATGATGTGAAGGTAGATAACGTCAATGCCTTTCCTCAAGTTTGTACAAATGATATTGATGATCACTTGCCAGAAGTTGAATTTCATAAAGTTGATGACAGTGATCATAATGTTCCAGTAGATGATGCTGGTGAAGTGTCTGTAGATGGAGATACTGATTCTGAAAATTTTGAGGATGGCACTAAGTGGGTTCAGAAAACTCCAATCTTTTCACAGACAATTGAGAATAGAAGCAAATGGTGCATGAAAAATTCTGCAAAGGGCAAATTCTTTGCTGATAGCTCTTTTGACAAACCTGAAATGAGTTCAAATACTGCTGCTGTTTCACACTCGATAGATATATCATCTCTTGGTTAGTTAACTATCGCTGATTTTAGAAGATGCTTTAGTGTTGATAAAATTTTAATGTATGTTTTGCTTGTGTGTATGTGTGTGTGGTCAGAGCATGACTTCTCATTTATATTGGTTGTGTCACCAGGAATAACAGAAAATAAATCCTTGGACCTCCATGTTGACCTGCCCCAGCTCACCAGTCCAGACACGAACATGATTTTAAGGATGGTTGAGCAAGTTGAAGTTGAAAAATCAGCTGGAAGTATCTTGGAAGTCAATTTAACTCAAGATGATGCTCCGGAGGTGAAAGAAAATCTAACAAATGATAAACGATTCAGTCAACAGGTTTTGGAGATGACTCGAGATGTTGAGGATTTTCTGGAGGTGAAAGAAAGTGTAACAACTGATGAATGTGTTACAGAAAAGCAGCTTGGTAAGCAGGAGCGTCAAAGTCACCTCACTGTTTCTGATGAGCCCATCCATGATGATGAAGAAGAAACAAATGAGCAAAATGGACCGTCTGCAATTAACCAAGAGTGTAATTATGATGTTCACAAGGACAGTTCTTATGTTTCTGCAGAAAAGGTGATGTTGAAAGATGCTGCCCCAACCAGCAGCAGTAACGTTGATGATTCAGCTATGTTCAATGTAGAATATGGTTCTCATGACTCAAAAAAAGCAGATACTGTTGCTGTCAATCCTGCTGTTTCTACTTTCAGTGGATCAAAAGGAGTAGCAGCGTACGAAGTTAACATAGGAGGTGCCAAAAAAATGGACATGCATGAAGAGGTTGAAAATGGAGTGACCTGTCTACCAATTAGGCCAGTGGAACTATGTGCGGATCTAGGAAATCCTGAGGAAACATCACCTGAAATTGCAGCGTACAAAGAAGTTAAAATAGGAGGTGCCAAAGCATCACCTGAAACTGCAGGGACATTCCTTCAGCAGATATTCTCAAGTAGCAGTGGCTGGGAAGAGAAAAACATTTCAGAAAATAGATTATTTGATGCATTTTCTGAATATGAATTCGCTGCAAGTTCCACTATGTCATGCCTATATGACGATATAGCAGTTAGCAGTGAGTATCTCCACTTACAAAACCACTTTTGGTTATTTCATCTTTTTTTATACTTACCTACAAAAATCACTCTCTAATGCATAACAAGCATGACTTTCTCGTTAGGGATAAGAACTGCTGATATACATTTGAATTTACACTATTGAAACTCTTGATTGGCTTTCCATCAAATATTATTTTATCTAGATAACAACTTATTTACAATTTTTTTTTTTTTTTCTATATATGAAGATGAGATACAAATTAAAGATTTCAGCAACAATGCTGGAGCAGAGATGGTTGATGAAGACGGAGGTATGCTTATAACTATGTTGATCCCTGACTTATAAATTTTAGCATTCATATACTTTAATACACAATAAATACGTTGATTTGTCTTTTTCTTTTTGTAGGCGAGAGTCATAGAGATGTTTCTTTGTTCTTTCAAGAATATAATGATTCTACCTTAGGGAAAAGTAATGCTGCAGACAGTTTTAGTGTAGAAAATAGTATAAGAAATACTCAAGATGTCGCTAAGGAGCAACTTGGTGAGGATGAAGGCGATAAAAATGATGCCACTTGCCCAGACAATATTCATTGTTCGGCTTTAAACCAGTCTCCATGTGATAACAAATGTAAGGGTGTTGTAGTAGAAGCAGATGGGTTACATATTGATGATGGGGTTGTCACCGCTGGGGACTCCAAAGAAATAGCAGACCTTGGAAATTTGAACGGTACTTCTTCATTAGTACCTGAGATGGTTGTTGATTGTTCTGCTGTTTCCTCAGTTTGTGATTTCTCCAACTCCGGTAAGTCATAAGTGGTAATAGCTGCAATTTGTGTAAGCTATAACTAGTGAAAATTCTTAGAAATAGGCGTTGTTTGAGAATACTAGAATGAGTGATTCAATTGATGGGATTTGGTATGGACGAATATGCAAGCATACATTTCAAGCTTAATATAATTCACTAATTATTATATTTTTGCTATCTCTGTGAACTATTTTCTTTTTAGAACTTAAAGTTGAACCAGACATACTCACTGCTCGTGAAATAAATTTGTTTTCTGGACCCGGTGAACGAGATGAAATTGAAAATTCAGATGCAGGGACCTCAGAAACCTGTTTGATTAGTCAGGACGCAGGGGAGGTGAAAGAAAATGCAGTGACTGTGGAACAAGTAGCTCCACAAGTTGCAAAGTTAAAATCTACTCTCCTTTCTGATTTTGCGGAGCCTACGTGTGAAGGTGGCGAAGGATCGAAAGAGCAAGAACACATGCCTGATCACAAGAAGTCTAAAAATGAATCTCTTAAGCTTGAGAGTATTATAGATTCAGCTCCTGTTAAAGGTACTGCATTTGATGTTTGAAGATTAACAAAAGACTTATCCGACTCAGAAGGAAATTCTTTATCTGATTTTCTTGAGTTGTTTTGCAGATGATACTGCTAAAGAGGCATGTAGGTTGGAACTAAACTTGGTATCACCTCCAAAGAAAAGTCCAGACGTGAATTCAGTCAAAGACACATGGTTCGCAAAAAAGAAAACAAATTCATCAATGATGATGAATTCTTCTGTGAGGAAACAGAGCAACAACATAAGCAGAGTGATTCAGAGAACTCCTAAGCAACTGGCACATGACATGAAAGAGAATATGCTAATAAGCACCAAGAGGGACTTCAGTAGTATCACAGCACACAAAACGGCTTCAAAGAGGCAGGCTCTGGAGGATCTCCGAAAGAATTAGATGTTGCTTGTTGATGAATTTTACCAGAAAAAGAGACCTCATAAGTTGATACTTTGTCAGCTTATACAACTCTTTACATTTTTCATTTTTGTTTTGTGATTATGCAGAAGATTAAAACAGTACATAGTCGATATGATTTTGTGGTTTGCAGATAAATTAATTTGGAATTATAAAAAGTTGAAGAGGTTGCTTTATGCTAATATCAGTAATCTTCATCGATTCACAGAATTCGTTAACAGTACTAGACAAGATAAAATCCATTGAGTTCTGACTTCTGACTAGAAAATTATAAAATGAAACAAGTTTAATGTTCTCTATGGATAGCTGAGATTTTACTAATTCGAACTGTTCAACACACAAAATCCACTTGTATAAAAAAAAATAGAATGAATGAAAAACTTGGCTTAAACAAATAATCCATATGATGCCAGATCCCAGTCCTGTCTATCTACACACAACCTGCCACGATTTACCTTTGTGGCTTATCTTTTCCAAACGAGGACGATTCTCGTCTGCAACAATATGTGTTAAAACGATGTCTTCGGCTTCAATCAAAACAAAAAATAAAAAACCACCTGCTTATGCAATTTATGAAGCAACCTTTCTACATGAAACTAAAACCATCTACTTTCTATAACGCCCGCGATTCTTAGTTGCAATCCAATTGACAAGGTTCTAGTACGATACCACCTCGCGACACAAATGGGTTGACTCGAGCCCACAAAAGTGATAGAATTGAAGCTAGAAGTATTGACCAGACAATAATAATTGTGGGAATCTTGTTTTGTTTTCCCATACACCCCTTGAGGAATGGGTAAAGATGGACAATGACCCAGATAGCAAAGAAGAGCCTACCGAAGAGCGGACCCCATGTCTCATAACCGTTAGTGATGGCATCTGAAATCCCTACTATGACTCCGATTACGTTCATGAGTAACAAAGTCAGGGGAGGGATCAACAAAGATGTCCACTTAAATAGATAGAGCTCGGAAAATTCTCCATCATCTGCTCCTTTTGAGGTAACAGTGAAGTTTGTGTTAACACCAGCCAATACCTTAAGCAGACCCTGGAAGAGAGCAAATAGATGTGATGAGACACCGCCAATAACCCAAAACTGCTCGTTTCTCCACCAGTCATGTATGCCGACACCTCCCCATTGCATCTCAAGGATGCCGGTTGCAGCTATGGATATGAAGAGAGCCATGAAAAGGATACTGGCATAGTTGCTAATCTGTACAATCATCGGAGTGTAAGGAATTCTAGACTTGGAAAATATTAAATAATCAAAATTAAAATGAAATTACCTCAGGGACAATGAACTTCCCAGTAAGGAGGCAGATGGCCGGCAGGGTACAATAAGCGACCAAGGGAATGGATGTCAAGGGATAAACAACTGAGTTTATGTAAGAGAATCGCTCCAATGGTTTCAGTCCGCAACCAAATCCGTACCATATTGGACAATGCCTGCTGAAGAATATCTCAACAGACCCCAATGCCCACCTGAGAACCTGGTGTAGACGATCTGAAAGGTTTATAGGAGCTGAACCCTTGAAAGCAGGCCTTTTCGGTATGCAATACACTGATCGCCACCCATGGCAGTGCATTTTGAACCCTGTTAATATATCCTCCGTGACAGATCCATATATCCACCCAACCTGAAACAAAAGTTCAATATAAATGATCAAAACGGAGAAAGTACTCAAATAGCCACAAAATTGTTAAATTTCTGCATACCTCTCTCCCCCATTCTGTTTTATCCTCGTAACCACAGCTAATGACATGAATAGCTTCTTTCAGGAGTGCTGCAGAAGAAGCTCCTCTTGGAACTCCACCGTCTTCCATAAGAGTCGAAGCTATGAAAACAGGTGATTGTCCAAATTTTTTCTCAAATTTTATCTGGGGCATCAGGGACGACTTTTCATTATCAATACCTGCCATGTCAGTAGAGTCAAGATTAATCATGAATGACAAGTAAAATTTACCGTAAGGGAGGTAACATTAACAAACAATTCTTTTGCTGACGAATTGAAGCCACTCACCTTCAATTCCCTCCTCGATATTTTCCAAGGCGTGTATCTGCTTTGAAGTGTCCTTGTTCTTCTTTTTCTCTTTTGACTTCCCTTTCTTATTATTCTTCTTTCTAGACCCGCAACAAGAGCAGCACCATTTTGGCAAGCAGTTACAAACCTTCCTTGGAGCTTTCTTCTTGATAGGAGCATCGTATCCGTAGAGTGCCTGCCGCCTGAAGACACATCCAGTTCCAACGTAAATGGGTCCTTGGATCCCATCCAATCCCTTCATGTTGATCTATATTAAGAAGAGAACAAGTATTAGCTTTCTATCGAAAAGTCAATACGAAAGCAAATGCAAAATACCAGCTATACCAAGATCTTTACTTACATCAAAGAATACAACATTGCGGTTTGAGTATCTATCATTGCGATCAATCCCATCAAATCTTTGAGGAAATTGCACGTAACAGATTTTCTTTCCAGATGTAGGGTCCATCATGAAGCACATGGCTTCACGAAGTGCCTTGCTGTTGTTTATATAGTGATCACAATCAACATTCAGCATGTAAGGGGCATTTGATATGATTGCTGAGACTCGCATCTTAAGCCACAACAAAACCAACAATCGAAAAAAGAAAGAAATTAGCTTCAAAAAAAATTGTGAAGATATGCCAATACAAGTTAAAATGAGAGAGAGAGAGAGAGAGAGAACTCTACCAAAGCATTCATGGCACCAGCCTTTTTATGATGATCAAATCCTGGTCTCTTTTCACGAGATACATAAACTAGACGAGGTAATTCATTTCCTTCGACATCACGAACCCCATTATGACCAAGAAGGACCTGTTGGAAGACAGTTGGCATTTAGAAACACTAAAACTTTTACATGTTAATATGTACAATAACTAGCCGGACTTATGGCATCTGGCCTCACCTGAATCATTCCAGGATGATCCCGGACATTGTTTCCTGGCCATGGAGTTCCATCCTGCATTGTCCAACCATCCTCAGGAACCTTCTGTGCCATGGCAACCAACCCATTTATCCGAACTTTGAACTCTTCATATTCTCTCTGTATCAACACCATCACAATACCAAATGCATAAAATTACCATTTGGAACAGACCCAACATAAAAATGAAATGCAATGAAGTGATTTCTCATCATGCATTCTAGATTAAATAATACTGTCAAGGTCACCACGCATGCTATGGTTTATATCAAAGAAAAGGAAACAATAACAAAGAGAAAAATTTCAAACCTTCATGGCACGGCGCTCCCTAACAAATGTAGCGTCTACTTTATTTTTCAAGTAGTCAACTTTCTCAGCAAAATACCACTCTGGAGCCCGGGGTTCAATGCTGAACTTCTTGCAAAATGGGACCCACTTTCTAGCAAATTCAGATGTCTCAGATAGGGCTTCAAAAGTGAGCATGGCAGCACCATCGTCTGAGACATAGCATGCAACTTTGTCAACTGGATAATCTACAGCAAGGATGGACAGAACTGTGTTTGCCGTGATAAGTGGAGGTTCTTTCAAAGGATCAACTGTACTAACAAATATGTCTATATCAGCTAACCCGGATGGCTTCCCTTCTTTCTCATACCTGAAAACAAGTTTAGATTTAATATACGTAACTGTTAACACACAAAAAGACACAGAGACTGAGGCAGTACCGCAAAGACAAGCGATCAAGGTATGTTTCTCGCAAAATCGGGCACCATTTTGGGAATTGATCCAGTATCCAAGATACCGCAAACCATATTTCACAAATTACTGATGTCAGCCACAGTCCATAAGCATCATGCACTGGATGAAGAATTCTATAGTGAAAAAATAAGCTAACAACCACAAGACGGAGAATAACTATCATTCTGTAGGGATTTATCTTGCTCGAAGATATTGCCAATTTCCTTGAAAGTGGCTGCCTGCCTTCATCCATCCTACAAAAGCATTATATAATGTTAGAGCTACTAAATTACAAAAGAGAAGAAGGGAAATAGCAGAAAAATCAGTATGATCTTAGTTGATTATATGTTCATTAAAGTACTTAACCGGGGATAACCATGCTAAATCGCAGAATTTTAATACTAATGGCATGCAGGTATCAGCTATTTTGACATTTGTTTGCAAGTACTTGACACAGTCCATGTCATTGTTTTAGAGAATACAAGACGACTACTTCAATTTGCTAATCAAATGTGAAGGAGATCAGTTTCCAGAACATGTTTTTTTTATTTGTAAATCAATTGTACATTTTTCATGTACAGAACACGTTTTCTTTTTGAGATGATGTTACCTGTATATTCGCACTATCACTTGATTATGAAGACATATTAGTTAGCTCAAGTTTATTTCTAGACCACCTACTACGCTCAAAAATGGATCCTTGAACTCATTGAAATGCTATGAGCTTTTCGTATTTCAATTTTGGCAAATAATTATCAAGTGTAATGAAAAGTAAATGCATTCACTTTGTAGCTAAAAGAAAAAACAAACAAAAATAAGATTTCCCTGGCAATTATTCTTATTCACCGTTGATGCTAACAGATGTATAGATTTCTATTATCTTCTCTATGCAAACTATGTAACTGGTGATTGTTAAATAATATTTCTCCCAGAGGGAAACTTATCTACTGCAAGTTGGCTAATTTAATTTCAACTACTTTGTTGCAGCAATATTATATTTATTTCGCCTTTCAAGAGCGAAATGACGATGACTATAAAAAAACTATTAACCAAAAAATTAAAAAAAAAAAAAAAAGCTTCATAACTAAATATAAAATTATCAACTGTGATAACTAGGTCAGACTCTAGTTAAAGCAGCAATGTTTCTATTTTAATCAAGAGTCTGGCATCTACATTTGCTTAGATAGTAATAAAGGGTGTGGATAAATACACCTACATTGGCAAATCAGGATCATCCCCTCCATCTCCATCATTGTTTCCGCCTCCCGGGTGCTTAACAACTTGAAGTTTTTCATTTTGCTTTTTCTTCCACTCCTCCATCCGTTCCTTCCATGCAACAGTCCCGTAGCCATATACTGCCAAATCCTTTTTAGGATCCATTGGTCTTGAGTGTACTGTAACATCAGCATCAATAACAAACAATAAGCAAGAAGAAACCAGCATGGATGCCCATAAATTCAAATCAGTGTTCACAAACATTAGGAAGCAATCAAATTCAACAAACTTACATGACATGGGAGAATCAGGAATTGACATTGGATGAACCCGTCTCCCACGACTCATAAAAGGGGGGATAATTAGTGCATGCTTATCAGGGGAAATCCCAGCATCCTTCATCACATCAATAACAAGAGAAACTGTTAGACACATGAATTATACTTATAACCATAATTAAATATATCAAACCAATTCAAACCACCTCTTGGCCATAAGTAAGTAGAGGGATATCCGGAACAACAGAAGCAGAATCCATCTCTGATGGTGTAGTGATGTGGGCTTGGGAACCACGGCCAATATTAAGGCGGGAAGAAAGCATTGCCTCCAAATCGTCATTAATATCGAACTCATTCTCCAAGTCATCAGTATCATCCTCTTCTTCATCGCCTTCCACTCTAGGACACCCTACAACCAGTGATATTTTTAGTAAAAACTATTACCAAATTGAGTTCTAATCTTTTAAAACAATAATATAATTTACTAAGAGGATGGAGAGAAGTTGTTCACCTTTGATGCGCTTGTATCGGGTTTTGCATTGAGGGCAGAGTTGATTGCCCTCTCTTCTTTCATATTCATAGCAAGGCCTGCACACAGGGAATGCACATTCATTGCAAGCAACGAATGGCTCTCCACTCTCAGTTATCTCTATCTCATCCCCACAGATCTGGCAAATCTGCTCACTCAATTCTTTAACAGAAGTTACCTGCAATTCACAATAACCACACCAGATTTGAAGACTGAAGCTCAACGTCAATTATAACTGATAAAGAGTAAAATGGAAAGAGAAGTAGCCAATTAAATCATTTTTGCTTGAATCCAACACCATATTGATACTGTGGAAACAATTTCAAAGATATTACAGAATTTGTTATCAAGCTCAAGGAAACAACCCAAACAAGCAAGAAAGAAATCAACATGTTAACCGGTTAAAAAAAGTAATAATAATCAAATTCAAAGGAGAAAAAGTAGAGAACTAGAAAGACAAGGCTAATGTGAGTTCACAAATCAAACTCATATAAGTAGTCCAAATGGGGCATCTTCAATATACACAAACGGGGGGTTTAGAAACCACAAATCTTCAAAGGTCCTCACCCTTCAATCATTTTAAAAGTGTAGAAACGCAGTTCAACAGTTAATGAAAAAGAAAGCTCGGAAATAAGAGAAGAGAATATGAGAACACTTACTCTTGAAACCTCGTCAGCATTTATGAGAACAAACTCATTCCGGTTATGAGAACCAGCAACCAGCCTCCCTTTGGTGGCCATTAAACAAACTTAGAAACACCCAAAATGCCTAAAAAAATTTGGAGAAACCAACCTCACAAAACTTCCTCTCTCATCCCCCACTACTCACAGGAGAACCGGCTTTACCTTCTCTCTCCTTCTCTCTCCTTCTCTCTCTGCTTATACATATATACATATATACATATATGATATATATATATATATATGTAAAGCTGTGTTTTTTGTTTCACTGCATAATGTGGGGTTTGGTGTTCCTTGTAAAGGGTGCCTAACAGTAACAGAGTGGGTTGTAAAACTAGAAGAAGCAGAGAGAGAAGAATAGAATAATGAGAAATAAAATATGATGTGTGATTGTATTAAAAAAATATGTGGGGAAAAAATCAATAATAAAGTTTTGGTTTTGTTTGAGTGTGGTGATTGATTCTTTCCTTGAGAGACCCAATTTTCTCAACAAATGAGGTATCTCTCTCTGTGTTAATCTTTGATCCGTGTCGCGAGATTTTGATCAAAATTTAATGGAGAGAGAGAGAGAGAGAAGAGAATCTAAACAAAATTCAATTCAACGCTTGGCACAGAAGGGACGAGATAGGGACAGCGACAGTGAAGAGAGATCAGCAGAAGAAGAAAATCAAAAGATGATTCTATTTTCTATTTTACATTTCACATATGACATATATATAATCTCATGAAATGAAATGAAATGAAATGAAATTGGCATTTCACATTTCACATTTCACATATATATATATATATAATCTCATGAAATGAAATGGGGTTTCAAGTGGGTCAGAGACTTACAGGTTTTGATGGTGGTAAACGTGGTGGGGCCAGGGGGTGGTGCTCCACGGTCGTGAAATGGCGGTGATGGGTGGTGGCAGTGAAGGGTACTTTTGAGAATTCACAAAGGGGCTCTGCTTTGTTGTAGTGTAGAAAGTCGATGGGTTATTGTGTGTTGTGCTGTTGAAACTTGAAAGTGATGTAATGTGTCTTTCAACTCTCTTTAACTCACGGTTTTGTTGTTCACTCGTTCATGTCAATTGTCAAAAGAGAGAGACAACTGTCACGTGTATGTCCCGATAATTGCTCAAATTCTCGCGATAAATTGAATGAGTTGTTATGTATATTAAAAAATAAAAACTACATATTTGATTTGACCAAAATGCCCTTACTTACTTAAAAGTTAAAACAGTTTAACGTTGAATTTTATTTAATAAATAAAAAAAATTAAAGTTACAACATTAGTTGTCTTGTCTACCCTTTTTTGGCTTTCTTGAGAATTGATGGTTTTTTCCTTGGCAGAGAAGAAGATAAATGGTATGTTTTTGTATTTATACTCTGAAAGGGTGCTTGGATTGATAAGAAGTTAATTAATCAATCAAAAACTTATATTAAAGTGAAGTAAATATCATATACTATAATAGAAATAAATTTAGATAAATATTCAACTTTATAATAACAATTGTAAAATTAGTTTCTACATAAGATTCTTAATCTATGAGTATGCTATGTATAGTTGATCAGTCCAAATCTCTGTTTATTATTAATAATAGATGGAACAGATAGTGCATGAGCCATGAGTATGACATTCAAAAAGCTAATAATCAATTTTAACAGGTTGCATTCCTTCTTTTCTTTCTTCTAGTAGTGTCGGCAGCCGCCAGCACACATGCATGTAATTTTCTTTTTTTTTTACTTTTTTTTTTTTAATCAACCTTTATATGTTAATAATAATAATAATAATAATCTTTTACATTGAAAGTTTTCGATTAACATTAGAAACATTTCAGATAATTGACATCCAAAAATCATGCTATGTGGGTGGGATATGATCCCCAAAATCTCTTTACATTTATAAGAGCAAATTACACAATATTTTTCTGAGGTTTGCTTTATTACACATAAATAATTTTATCAGAAATTGACACTCACTTCACCTACCGATTACTATCAGGGAAACTAGCTGGTAGGTAAGGTAAGTGTCAATTTTAGATAAAATTATTTTCGCGTGTAAAAACGCAAACATCAAGATGTAATTTGCTGTATTTATAAACTATTTAATCAACTAAATTCTTTAGTAAGTACCTTCAAATCTCTTGTAAGTGGTCCGTCCATAAAAATGTATTTCTGATTATTAAAAAAAAAACCCTTTAAACAAAAACATAAAATAAGTGATAACCTACTTTAATGCTATTGAAACTCAAGTTATTAACTTAACGCTACCCTCAAAAAATCAGCCACAAAAATGAAAAAGTGTGGTATCCATATATTTTCATCTCTTAAATAATTTTATTTTTTTAAAAAAAAAAAAAGTTTAAATCTATGAAATGAATTATCTTCATTAAATCAATTTAATAAAATTTAGGGGAACAAGAAAAGCAAAATAAAAATAAAAACTGAATTATGAATAGATAAAAATTAAACAAATGAACTGTCCTAGATAGTTTCGTTTTAACGACCATATTATAACTAATTATGATTTAATATTTTCTTTGTCTTGTCTATGAAAGTAATAAAGCTTACACAGACTGTTTCAATTTTTGTAATAAAACTATATATATTTTAGTCAATCCAATACCCATTGTTTAGATGTAATGTCAATAATATAATAATTACATTCAATATCTAAAAGACAACATTTTGGTAATAATTATATATCTTAAATTAAATTAAATATTTCAGATAATAATCAAATGAAATTAAAAACCAAATTAAGAGAATATAATCGAAAGCATGTGTAAAAAGAATCAAAATGGAATTTTTACAGATAAATCCACATGCGTTATGCGTATAGTATTTTTCCTATGGAAAAGAAAGTGACTCATTACTGCTCTTATATAAAATATTGCATAACACAACTGGCTCTTTAGTTTAGATGCTTCTTTCACGGGTCCTTATATTTTCGTGTTCACAAACATATCTCAAATTATGATATGTTTGGTAATTGGTAACCCTGTTTGAATGATTTATAATAATTCTTTTAAAAAGTTTACAATAAATTACATCAAACTCCTTTGAGGTTTACCCTTTTATATATAGAAACAATTTTATCGTTAATTGACACTCATTTCCCCTACCGTTAGAGTTTGACTATTAAGTCTGAGAGTTCAACATTAACAAATCTTAAAAGATAAAAATACCCCTGATATACCAAAATTTTCATTAATTCATATCATTCAATAATTCAAAAAAAAAAAAAAAAAATCAATTCCAAAGAAAATACAAAATCAATCCCAAAAACAAAATCCTCAAATCTCATTCAAAAATTCATATATTCTCCTATATATATATATATATATATATATATATATCCACAAATTAATAATCCCAAAAAAAGTCCACCAATTCATACCATCTTCATCAATGACCTAGAAAAAAAAAAACCCAAACAAATCTCATCAATTAGATGAAGGATATGGAACAAAATGAAGTGAGGCATATGATGGAGTGCCAGGTCATTGATCAACAATTCATATAATCTTCATGATCATCAAACAATTCCAAAAATAGAAAAAGAAAAAAATAATCTGAAAAAATCGAGATACAAACACACCTTCATCAATCAAAATCCTCTTGAATATGTTTCCTAAAAAAAGACATTCGAAAAATTGCTTGTTGAGGAGATTGAACTCCATCTGCAATGGAACTCATCTCCATCGCAGACTGTGATGAAGATGAGTTCCATTGTAGATGGGTCTCCATCCATTGCAGATGGAGCATTGCTCCATCCGAGATTTGCTCCATTTCAAATGGAGTTGGGAAGAGATCTTCTAAATTTTTCTTTTTTTGTTTGTTTTGTTTTTGTTTTTTTGTTATTTGATCTCCACATTTTCTAGATCTCTTCCAGATTTTTCCATTTTTTTTTTTTTTTTGTTATTTGATTTCCACATTTTCTTGATCTCTTCCAAACTTTTCCTCTTTTTTTTTTTCTTTTTTTATTATTTGATCTTCACATTTCCCGGATCTCTTCCAAATTTTTCCTTTTTTGTTTTTGTTTTTTTGTTCTTTGATCTCTATGAGATGGATGGTAGAGATTTTAAACATGTTTTAATTTTTTTTATTTTGTTTTTAATTTTTTATTCAACTTTTTTTAAAATAAGCTTGAATTTTGAAGGTCAAACATGATCAACGGTTAAGATTGACTAATGGCAGGAGAGGTGAGTGTCAATTAACGATAAAGTTGTTTCTATATGTAAAATGGCAAACCTCAAGGGAGTTTGGTGTAATTTGTTTAAAATTTTATAATATTAACTGAAATCTTGATCTAGTGTCTGATTAATTTTAATAAGATCTTAGTAATTTTAGTGTTAGAAATAAAATTTAAGAGTTTTTTTAAATTTAAAACTAAAATTTATTTTATTAATTAAAATTTGTTAATATATATATATATATATATAATAATTTATTGTTAGTATATTAGAAATGCCTATATAAAAATTTCTTTTAATTTTAATGAAGAATCCAAACAATAGGTAGATATGAAATGCTAAGTTGAATATAATGAGATAATTATAGGTGAAGGGTCGCTTTATTATGTGATGAGATTGAAGGTGGTTGTGAGTTGGAATTATTTGAAGAGATGTATACGTGTGGCAGATATATTATATGTTATTTCACCTTATATATTGTCCTTAAATGCACCGACGACTTCCAAAACCTTTTGATTTCAAAACGTGGTTCACTACCTATATACATTATTGCTAAGTAACTTATCTAATTAAAGTTATATATATCATTATTCAATAATTTTTATTTAAAAAATAGAAAGTTACCAACTTTTTAAAAATGTCTAGCTTCAATTATGAGTTGCCACTTGGGTGGCTTCAATAAACTTAAACAAATATTAGATATCTCGATTCTGGTGTTTTTTAATAATTAATTAGTCAAATGATTGATAATCAGGTTACTATTTAAATTTCATATTATTATTAACTACACCATATAATAAGAGTGCATTTTTGCTAATCTATATTTTTATGAGTAAGCATTACCTCCCTCTCCAGCACTTGACATGTGTCCAGAGAGCGGGTGTTTTTGTTAATGTGTTTTAATAAAAACACCCTCTCCCTAGACACATGTCAAATGCCGGAGAGGAAGGTAATGCTTATCTACAAAAAGTGTGGGTGAGCAAATTCATTCTCTATAATAAGGTTATTAATACTAGAACTTATTCATTTGAATTATTCCATAGCATCGCCCAAAGCCAAAATCTCTTTAATTAACAATTTCATTTCACCAGTGAAATAGTATTCAAATGAATACACTTTTAGCAACAATCAGAACAAGGATTGATAATATTTGATAAAAATAAAATAAAATAAAATAAAAGGACCGATAAAAAAAAAACATTTTGATATGATATTCAAGTTAATAAAACTCTTAAACATGATTTTATATATACAACAATCTGAAGACTCAAAGGTGTCGGTACTAAAGTGCAACTTTTGTTTTTTTGGGTCCAAAACATGTTGTTACAAAATACAATGCACCTGGCCAGCCCACCTACACATAATTTAAATGTTCTGCTGTGACTTGCTTATAAATATATATCACGTACTACATATATGATCGGAATATCTACCATAATAATCGGAAAATGTTTACTTCCACAACATCTAAGAGAAAACTCAATATACATGTTTATAAATTTAAGATAATGGAACTCGAAACTCTTTACCAATAACGTGATTTGTCACTTGTGCTAAAAGGGAACATGACGAGGGTGACATAATTTATACTCCTAGCTAGAGAGAGACATTTTGTAGTGTTTATTATGGTACTGATGATTACAAATAATGTTTTGGAAGAGATATATGCAACACTTGGCAGAAAAGAAAAGGTGATAGAAAATTGGAAAGAAAAGCAAAAGGAATCAATAATCGGTAAAGAATGTGGGTTTGGCTTTTTTAGGTTTTCTTTTGTGCAACTCAAACCCTAGTACCCTACTACATGTCCGATTGTCCCACTCTCTACTTTTTAGGGCACAAAATAAAGAAGAAGAAACCATGTTTAGGGTAGTTTCCACTTCAAGGGAACGCAGTGTCCTCAATGGAGCCTAGAAAAAGTTAGTTGGTCATTGCCCTTTTGATGGGTAATGAGTAAATGGATGTGCACTTTTATTTCTTCATCTTCAGAAATCAATCATGTGGTTCTTCACTAACTCAATTAAGTTCAATGGTCCGCCCAATTGATCACTAGATGATTTTTTTTGAATTTTTTTGAATTAATGTTGAAATTCAAGAATTCTTAAGAAAATCACTTTTAAAATTTGTCAAAAAGGGTAAAAAAAAAAAAAAAAGATAATTTTTTTGTGATTTCCTTGTATAAGTTACAAGTAATAATAATAATAATAATCATTTTAGAGTGATAATTCACTTGTAAGTTACAAGCCTTAAGTAACTACACTAATTAATTTAACACAAAAAAAAAAAAAAAAAAAAAAAAAAAACCTAGACTACAGTGGGCCAAATCAGACTATAATTCATAAAGGCAGGGCCCATATTAAGAATTTATAATTTAATTAAACAAATTATTAGTCTTTTAATATATTAATGCACAGTTTTTTATTTTATTTTTATGAATTCCGAAAAATGAATATAATTTTTAATTTTTTTTACCATTTGTTCTCATGTCACCGGTTACTATTTTTTTAAACAAGCTCTAAAAATGATTCATAATATACTTTAGATGGACCTAAAAATTAACATTATTATTATATTTGACTAATAAATACTTAATAATGATATCATTTGGCATTAGACCTTAATCCTTTTGTCGGCTGCCATCATCATTGACCAATTAGAAATTGAAGATCCATGACTGACTTTCCAACAAAGTAGTGTACACGTGGCAATAATCAAGTGGTGACGTCCGTACCATGTTAGCACCACTGGACGATTCTTAGTTTCTTAAAATTTACATCAAAGTTAAAATTCACTAGACTTCCTTTTTATTCGATAAGCGACAAAATTCACTGGACTTCACATAGGCAACAACATCAAAATTCAAAATAAACCTCAATTTCATCAACTCAACCAATTACATATTTGGCTTCAGTAGAAAGTTGAGCCTTTTTTAATCCAAAATAATTGTAAGATAAAACTAAATAACAAAGATTAATGTTCTTATTTTTTAAAGGTTCATAGCTTCATACTACAAGCTCTTTCTTAATCACGAATCGTAAGATGCCTCATGATTATAGCAAAGAATTACATTTTAGTAACTAAATGGTTGTTTGTTTTTTATATAAAGATTGAATAGAGATTGAAAATTGAAATTGAATAAAGTGTTTGTTTTTTTTATTTTTCTCACATCTGAATATAATGTCAACTTGTTTGTTTTTAAATATAAAATTGTTTGAAAACAAATGATTTGACATTTATACCATCATTACTATTAATTGTTATGTATTTAAATTTGATATGATACAAACAACTAAATAAAAATAATTTAACAAATATCAAACCATTTTTTATGTAAATATTGATAATATATTATTCAATGTTAAGATATGATAAATTATGATATTGAAATGATTTTGATTTTTACATAACAAAAAAAAAAAAAAAGTTTAAGGCTCAACAATGGAGTTGAAACTAATAGTGTGATTAAGGTTTTTTTATTTATTATTATTTTATTTTGTTTATAGATATTTATCATTAATAATATGTCAAAAGAAAGATATTTGTATAATATAAATCATGGTAATATTGGAAATATATAATTATCTTTGGAAGGATAATCTTGGAAGGAAATATTTTAAATACAATACAGTGATTTGGAATTAAGTGAAATGTGCCAATATTGATACCTATAAATATGATAAGCACACCCATATTTTAATAAAAAATTTAATTACAAAAATATCTCAATATGAATTTACCAATAAGAACAAATTAGTTTAATTAAAAAAAAAAAAATACTATGTACACCCATTAATTATACTAATATTTTCAACTATATCACTTTATTAAAAAATAAATAAATAAAATAAACTTAAATTAAACCCTAATTCTATTTCAAGTATCAAAATCTTTTATTATCATTAATCTAACTTCTAAGCAAAAGTTTTCTGTTTTCATATTTAATACGATCAATACAAGACGGAAAAAAAAAACCCCTGAGTACTAAAAAAATTAAAGGAAAGAAAATGATTAGAATCATGGGCTTAGAGAATTGCTAGATCATGGCTATTTAGAGAAGAGAGATCATACATATTTTATTTCCCAGAGAGTGCAGAAGTAATGAGAAACTACTACAGTACAACTAAAGAGCTAACAACATAAAAGATCTACAATAATTAAGTTCGATAAAAGGAAAGCAATATCAATGTTTTAGCTTGTTTGGAAGCCGGAATAAAGTCCGTTTTATATATGTTTTTCTCAACAACAACCAAAAAAAAAAAAAAAAAGAGGATTTAATCAAGGTTGCACGCATCATAAAACTTTAAGGGTCGTTGTGTATCTAGGAGATCAACAGTGGTATGAGAATGTGAAATCTGTTGCAATAGATATCGGCAACTTGACCGAGTTGAGTTCTCTCTGTTTTCATTTCCCTAAAGCAGAGCTTCTCGAATTTTAAGAATTTAAGAATTTAAGAATTCTCTAGACTGTGTTTTCGAACCGGAGAACTTAAGAATTTATAATTTGAGAAATTTGATGTGTTAATAACTTAAAACTGTTTATAAATAAATTGTATTAAAATTAAAACATTTTAAATAATGGTACTATTGGCATTAAGATGAGGGTTTATAGTAATATTTTAATTTTAAATGTTAGACATAGGTATACTTATAAATATGGGTGTACTTATCATATTTATAGGTGTCAGTATCTACACCCTTAAGTGAAAAGTTAAGATTTTTTTACTTTTTTTATTTTAAGTTGTTTTAGGGTATTTTTAAATTGTTTAACCACTTAAAAAAACAAATAAAACTTAATCTATTCACTCCAGACCCATTAAATGTTAAGTGGACAAAAACAAATGACCGCTAAGTTTTGGCGAAACGTTACTTGTTTATCTGACGTATGAATTTAATAGATTAATAGTCTTCGGTCCTCAACTTTTTGAAAATACATTAAAATGATCCCTTTGACTAAAAAAGTAACGGTCAAACATAATAGATGCTATAAAAAAAAAAAAAAAATACTATTTCACAATCTATTTGACAAAATCTATTAATTCGAGACCAAATATTTTTTTGAAAACTTTCGTCATTAGTAGAATTCGACTATTAGAGCCGCTTACCTAGGAGTTATTTACCCAAACCTCAAACTCATTCATCTACCAGCTGAGCTACGCCTTTATTAGCCTATTTCACCATCTGTTTAAAATAATTATTTATTTTCAAAACAAATTAATTAAAAAAAAAAACAAAAAATCTTGAAATAGACGATGGAGATCAAATAAACTTTAAAAGATATGTTTTTTCTTAAAAAAAGCAAAAAATTAAAAAAAAAATAGATATATATATATATATATATTAAATTGATCTCCAATCGTCCATCACAATGATGGATGGTTGGAGATTAATTCTGAATTAAAACAAAATACTTTGATTAATTTAAAACAAAACAAAAACAAAAACAATTTTTTTATTTATAAAAATAAAACTCAATTTGAAGCGGAGAGAAGGAAATTTATCAAGCCAAAGAGAATGGATATATATATATATATATACGGTCCCGTTCTTATCAGGACATCCTTATATAACTTTATTATGATATTGAATATGAGTCACTCATTTATAAAAGTGATTTGATAAGTGCATACACACCAAGTCAAAGTATGTAAAACAAGTGGCTCACATTCAATGTCCTTATATAATTCTATCAGGGCATCATCATAGGAAAATTTCTGTATATATATATAAAGTCTCTCATGAGGGGTCCATTATTTTAATTTCGGTAAGGACCATGATGAAAACACATCGATTTTAATGAATTTTAATCCGAATTTTTGTGTGGATGATGAGCTCAATGAAATCTACATATAAACAAAATTTGAGAATTTTCTGATTACTAGAACTATTTATCCAAATTTTGTTAAATATGAAGGCCTTGGAAAATATGCGAAATATAGGAAAATTCAAAAAAATAGTTATATTATTCGAAAAATTCTCAAATTTTGTTCATAGGTAGATTTCAATGAACTCATCATCCACAAAAAAAAAAAAAAATTCAGATAAAAATTCATTAAAATCGATGTATTTCCATCAAGGTTCTTACCGAAATTAAAATAAGTGATCCCTCATGAGAGATTCACTATATATATGAAACAAACAAAACACATAAACAACTAGCAAAGAACAATAGATTTCTTGCCACAACTAAGCTCTTCTAGAAGAGACGGGCATTGAAGCCAGGTTATGGTCCAAGATATTCCCAAAATGTTTGGAGAGCGATTCCAACCAATCCGTGACTCGAAAACCAAATTCAGTTTCTGACCAGCACTCGGAATGTTTCAATGATCTCGGAAAATGCATAAAACATTTTAAATTCTCAAAACACCCCTTAAAGAAACGTTCAGAAACATTTGAAACCACATAGACAAGTCTCTGAATTGCTTGAAACTCATCTAGGAACAAATCCAAACATAGTTGGATCCGTAAAATACAAAAAATCTCATAAATTAAATTTCCATAATGAGATTACCAACTGACAAATAAAAACAATCAAATATAGAAATTTACAAACTTGTAAAACATACAATAAAATGCACAACCACATTCAAGACTAGCATTCCTTAATAACATGTTTCTGAATGTATGAACATGCAAAGTAAATGTATGTGCTACATAGAATTTTGCACAACTATATAGGGACACAAATGTATGATATGTGCGGGCATGCACCTATGCATTGCAAAAGGATTAAGGTCTAATTTTTTACCTTAGCTTGACAATGAAGCATCACTTCTTGAAGACTTGTTTGTACAAAAAGTTGTTTTTCATATTTGAAGCTTGAACTATCATGAACAAACCTATCAACTAATCACTACAAACACTAGATGTTTTGATGCAGAATTATGCCAATACAAAAACTAAACTTAATGGTCACCCCCTTCCCCGGAAAATAACCTCAAATTTATATAATATTATGTTTAAAAAAGAAAAGAAAAGAAAAACTAAAATAAGGTTTTTTTTAGGTGCAAATGTTCATATTTTATTTCATGCGGATATAATTTAATGTATATATATATATATATTGAATAAGTGTAATTCATCATCAATTCATATTGGGTGGTGATTCATTTATATAGAATTTGATATTTACACTAAAATAACTTTGAACATATGCACAAGAGAATACTTTTTTTTTTTGTAATATATTTACACTTATTATGCTTTTTTCTCTTAGGTCACACTAATTTTATAAAATAAATAAATAAATAAAACTCGTATTATTGAATCGATGTTTATGAAAAATAAAATATGGGCGTATGGGCAAGAACAGAGGCATATAATATTTAAGCTTTAACATAACCACGTGAATGAATTTAAACATGAGAATTCTCAATCAACTTAAATCTTATATTATATAAGGTTAACACTCAACCGTGTTAGAGAAACCATATATAAAACTAAAATAGATAATAATGAATTATATTAAAATTTAAAAGAGTAAGAAAAGAGTGTATAAATAAATAAAATAAAAATGGTGGTTAATAAAAATTGCATGAAAAGTTAAAGAAGATGAAAATATATTCAACGCTGAAAATATAAAAAATAATATATATATATTTTTTTTGAAAGGAAATTCAATAAACAAGAAAACGATTACAAAGAATCAGGGCAATCGCCTAAGACCACACCCTCTATAGACAGAGGACAGTCTTCCAACCAAACAAAACGATCCAAAAAATCAAGGGCCAACTTGACTAAACCATGAGCCACCTTATTGTCAAGCTTAGGAATAAAACAAACATAAGAAAAACAAGAGAAATCTAAAATACCCAAAATATCATGAATGATCACCCCAACATCTGAGGAAGGAACATGCATGGAACCAATCAAATTAACAATCTAAAGAGCATCTGAATCTACTGAAGCCGAAATCAGACCCATCTCTAAGGTAAGGCGCATACCAGCAAGGATGGCCATAGCTTCTGTTACATGAGGTTGACGGCATCTGTCAACCTATTGACACATGGACGCCATAATCTTACCTTTCCAATCCCTAATTACGACCCCAATTCCAGAAACCTTCAACCCCTCATCGAGTGCCGCATCTGTGTTGATCTTATAGTGACCTTGTAAGGGGGCTTTCCAACCATAACTCACAGTAGCCTTCACTCCAGGCTTGAAATCTCTTTGAATAACACTATGAAACTCACCCAAAAAAGCCTTCACCCAGCTGAGAATATCAATGTTTGGAAAAAGAAGATTAGAGTGAAAAAATTGATTCCTTATAGAGGCAATCTTAATTTCCAAAAAAATTTCCACGCCACAACAGGGTTCAATCCGGAACAGCTAGGATTGTCGATAGAGTTCATTACAAGCCAATACCCACTTCTTACCGTAAAAATACCTGATTTGTCATGGTGCCATTGCAATCTATCCTCCAAAACCAAACTGTCAACTGGGAGACTCAAAATGGCATCCACCTCTTCATTTGAAAAAGCTTGCCTAATAATCTCGGTGTTCCAAGAACCATTACTTGTCAAAAGACCATCAACTGTCGCTCCCTCTCCCAGAACTGAAGGAGACGAAATCTTGAAAGTGGAAACATGAGGGATCCATCTGTCTTTATAGATGGAGATATTATGCCCATTACCCACTCTCCATTTGGAACCCTTCTTTACCAACTTTCCACCCTAAGCCAAGCTTTTCCATAAGAAAGAGCAAGAATTACCTTTCTTAGCCACGAAAGGAGAAGAATATGGTTAATAGCATGCTTTCAGAACTCTAGCAATCAAGGAATTCGGGAACTGCAGTAAGCGCCAAAATTGCTTAGCCAGAAGAGCTTTGTTAAAGGCTCTAAGATCCTAAAAACCGAGGCCCCCCTCCCCCCTTGCCCTACAAAGAACATTCCATGAACACTAATGAGGTTTACGTTTCGCATTTCCATCCCCCCACTAAAATCTGGCAAATAAATGATGAAGCTCCGAAATGAGGGAAACCGGAAGCCTAAAAAGGTTCATAGAATAAACCGGTATTGCTTGCACCACAACCTTAATCATAACCTCACGATCGTCACCCGAAAAAAACCTACTACTTCACCCTTGAAGTTTTTTCCAAACTTTATTCTTAATATCATCAAAGCAAGCCCTCTTATTGTACCCTATAACACGGAAGCCCTAGGTATCTACTATGGTAATCAAGAATTTCCGTTTCCAAAATATTGGCAAGCTCCTACTTATCCATGCCACAAATCTGTTTATTGAAGCACACCGCAGATTTGCTAAAATTAATACTCTACCCAGAAGCTTTGGAAAAATAATCTAGTAGGTATTTAATGTTATAGCACTCCTCTCTAGTAGCCCTAGAAAACAGCAAGCTATCATCAATGAAAAAAAAGGTGGGTGATTTTAAGGCCATGCTATTAATGTGATTTTAATACGACATGTTGACATGGTAAATTATGTATACGAAATTTGGATAAATATGTCAATTATATATGTGCCCCTTACAATTTCAAAATTTCACTGAATATAAAGGATTCAATTGAAACAAAAATTATTTAAATGTAAATATAATTTGGATGGAAACATAATTAAGCATACGTATAATTATAGAGGCTTTGCTTGGATAAATAAATGGTTAATGAAAATGCATAGAAATTCGATTTGATGGAGTTTAATTAGAACACGTGTTAGCAAAGAGTAGGGCCGAATACCAATCATGAAGAAGTGTGAGGTAGGACGTAGGACCCAGACAGCTATGGAATCGTCGGTGGAATGAGGAATGCAAATGTAACCTGTTTTAAACTTTTAATTAATTAACATGAACCACGAGATATGAATTGATCGTACGGTGCTGACCCACTGTCAAGACTGTTGATCGTCATTTTAACAGACCTTTATTTTTCTTATTATTATTATTATTATTTTTTATTTTGTAAAATAAATGGTTTAAACCTTAAATGTAGGTGGGATTTGGAAAAAAGCCCGCGCGAGTCAACGTTGGCGGGAGAAAGTAGCGGGTCATTTTCTTTTTGGATTTGGATCATGGAATCGGTCCAAGCCAAGGCTGCTACAATTACAAATCATACCCATGATTAGTTACTCTATTGCTTTTAGCTCCCATAATTCTAGAATATGGCTTTACCAATTTCTTAACATAATTTATTTCTACTTTCAGGGATTATATTCATGCAATTTATTACAATTCAATGCTCCTTTTTTATGTGTTGAGTTTTATTAACCCTTATGGCGTAACTGAGTTGATAGATGGACGAACTTGAAGCTTAGATAAATGACTTATAAGTTAGCGGTTCAAATCTTAACAATGATAGAAAATTTCAAAAAAAATGCCAAGTCTAGATAGGGCACTGTAAAAAAAAAAACAAAAAAAACAAAAAAAACAAAAAAAACAAAAAAATCCAATAAAGATGACACAACGTTTCTAAAAAAAAGTTGGAGATATATAGTCATATAGAAAGAAAAATGTTAATATATGCCCAATGGACAAAGTTAAAATTCAAAAAAAGTAAATAAAAATGTTATATATATATATAGTTTTTCTATTTTTTGTTCAAATTAATATAAAATATATCAATTCCTTGTATGTGGACTATTGGATTTAAATACTTTGACTTAATTGCATGCACTTGTCAAAGTATCTTTTAAATCTAATGACCCACATACAAGGAACTGATATATTGTATATTAGTTCGAACTGATAATAGAAAGACTATATATATATGAGTGAGACTTTCATAAGAGATCCCTTATTTTAATTTCGGTAAGGACCATAATAAAATCACATCGATTCTAATGAATTTTGATGAAAATTCATTGAAATCTATATATGAATAAAATTTGAAAAATTTTCAAACACCGAAACTATTTTTCTTGAATTTTCTTATATTTTACCATTTTTCCGATATATATATATATATGATTTAGTTATAGCTTAAAGTCTATTTTAAATACATTAATGTTAGTATGATATAATTTTAATCGAAACAGAGTTATTTTTATGATGATGCTGAGTAGTCGGTAACTTTACGGTTTACACCGTGGAGTGAGGCATTGAGTTCAAGAAATTTCAATTATTTTTCTATATAAAACAAAGTTCAAATATTTGATGTGAACTATATTCAAATTGAAATCTCATATGTATAATTATAACATATCTTAAAAATTTCGTTATTTGGGACTCATATTCAATACCATTATAATGTCTAACCTTATTCATGAATCATGCTACAAAAATAGAAATCATATCTTAAGTCATAATCTAAAAAAATATAGATTATAGTAACAATTTGTTTTTTCTCCAACTGAAAGATTAAAAATACATATAATTACGTCACATCCACCTTCAAGTCTTCAACAAGTGGTTCTCTAACTAATCGATATTAGGTTTTTTTAATATTTTTTTAAAAAAATATAATTACAGATTTCATATAAGGGCAGCAGAAATTATGATCATTGCAGTACAACTCCTGACATATATACCAACCGCTAGTAGCAAGTAGGCAAGTAGCAACTATAATTATTGAAAAAAAAAAAAAAAAAAAAAGAGATCCGACCTGCCGGATTCGAACCAGCGACCTAAGGATGGCCAGAGGGTGGAACCCACTACAGTCCTCCGCTCTACCAACTGAGCTAAGGTCGGTCAATGTGGCTGCTGGGATTCGAGCCCAGGTCTCCACGGCCACAACGTGGAATTCTTACCACTAAACTACAGCCACTTGTTGTTTCATTTTGCAATGAAAATCTAATTATATACTTTAAGACTAATAACAAATTGCGATTGTTGATTTGCTCACTCAACGACCACGTGCATCATACGTTGGAATTTGATTAAACAAAGGAAAACCCACATAGTCCTAGTTCCTAGATCATTCATTTCGCCAATTTCAATAATCATAGTTTAATGATGTTGATGATTGCTGATAAAAGCTACCTATTTGGCTATTTGTTTTAACAAAACCCAAATCTCACTTTAACTTTAAACCTTGCTTACATTGTTGCAACTAATATCATTACAACTTTTGAGTTTTTGTGCAAATTGAGGTAACTTAACCCACAACATATTTCAATCATCACCACCAAGTCCAACCCATATATATATATATAAGATAAAATAGGGTTTTATCTATTCAAATATTGAATCTCTAGTTCCAGTCGAATGTTTTGTGATGTCTATGCAACTTTTTTAACAGATTTTTTTTTTTTTTTTTTTTTTTTGTAATTCATACAAATTGAATTAACGGTCCAATACAGATGTTGCTCACTTATAACAGGATTAATTACTTATTAATTCATTTTTTCAATTTAAAAATCTTTAAAAGAATTAAATGAGGTTGGTTCAGTAGTAAACACCTACACCAGTCCGAACATTTGACCTAATCACTTGATCTAACTTGACCAAAAAAATAAATAAAAAAAAAGTTTAGTTTTAAAGCTAAAATAAGGTTAAGAGTTATGTTGCTCACAGCCCACAAAGGGTATCCTAACACCACTTGCTCTACAAGCAAGATGAGATTCTTTATGATCAACTCAACAAAGGGTATCCTACAGCTGAAATTATATGTGGGCAAAGTAAATATTTGTAGGCCCAATTATAACTGGGCCTGGACCAGTCCAATTCAAGCATTTTTTAAAAATAAATTGCAAAAAGAATGTGGCTGCTGGGATTCGAGCCCAGGTCTCCACGGCCACAACGTGGAATTCTCACCACTAAACTACAGCCACACTTATTTGTTAGGATATGATTAATCTAATTAATAATACCATTATTATGTTATGCGAAAGCAATAGAAAAAATCAATGGCTGGTAAGACAATCCAATCAAAGCTGAAAAAACAGATAAATTATCATTTATATGAGTGGTTCAATTTTTTGTTGATCGGTTACACTTGAAAAATTCATAATATCCATCAATGCTTACTTTACAATTATAATTATATGATAACTTGATTGCCTCCATGAACTTCCCATAATCATACCAATTAATTTTAAGTCTTTTCAATCATCATGACTTGTAACCTTCATGTGAGGATACAAATCGATCATGTTACCAAATCTCTATATAAAACCTAGTTTCACCTAATCTTTCACACACACACACATCCATCAACCAATCTCTAATCCCTATCTCAAAATGACTAACACTTCTAAGCTTTTCTTGCTGATTACTCTTTTCTCAGCTTTCATCATGTGTGGTTCCGTGACCAATGCTAGACCGTTAATGCACCCCAAGTCAAGTCTCGTGGCTCGGCTAAAACTAGATGATGAATCGCCAAATTGCTGGGACACTTTGGTTCAGCTTCAAGCTTGTAGTGGAGAGATCATTCTCTTCTTCCTTAACGGTGAGACATACCTAGGCCATGGATGTTGCCATGCCATAAGTACTATTACTCAGCAATGCTGGCCTAATTTGATTGGTACGCTTGGGTTTACCTCAGAAGAAGGAGATATACTCGAAGGCTACTGTGAGTCCCCACCTTTGATGACATCCGATGAAGGGAATTCAAAGGGTATTCCCGTGAAGACTTTGGTTAATCCTTGACTGGATTTTGTTTCATCTTGTTACTTAGAATAACATGTCTTTTCAAGTCTTTTCGAGTATTATCTATCTCTAGTCGTTTATGATCAGTGTTTTTGTCAATTGGGTCACGTTAATTTGCTTTTATTTAGTCGGTAAGAGTCAAATGTGTGATGTTTAATTCGCAATCATGCTTAATAATATTAGCAATGGAAGATGATTTTTTTTTTTTTTTTTCCTTTGAAACTATTAACTTACTTTTTACTCACTTACTGTGATCTCTTGATGTTAGCTTTTACCATTATTAATTAATGTTTGTAACAATAAAAAGAATTAAATGATATATAAAGAAAAAAAATTCTAACAATTCAATGACTAATAATGCTGAAGTATGGTAAAATTATTGGTAAGAACTAAGATAACAGAAGATCCTAGTTATTTTACTTACTGTCCAATATATCTGCACCAATGTCGAGATAATTTATACTAGAGAAACTCCCTGATTTGAGATTGAAAAACATATAAAATTGACAGTACGATTGCTAACAAAACGTCGAACTAGCTAGCTATTTGATTTTGGTGTGTGACAATATTTTGTTATTTCTGGAATCAAAGTCTTGGAACTACATTCAACAAGCTTCTTTGGTAATTGAACCAGAGACCAATGATATTTTTTTTTGGGAGAATTGTAAATAATTCCCTGACTTTTAAATGCTAAATCAAACCCTCTGGTTTGAACAATCAACAACATACTACCAGTTAACAGTTTGTTGATTATTAGTTGATTTTATATAAATAAAATATTACAATTTAAGTGCTTGTTTGGTTGAGTTTTCTACTATCTCAAAAGGTTCTACAAACTTCTATTTGAGTTTTTTTAGAGTTGTTTTGTTGGACATTTGAGATTGTCTATTTTAAATTCAGTACAGGCTAGTAGAGTTTAAACATCTGTTAGGCAAAAGCTCATGGAGAGTTGCTTCTCCAAATAGACTTTAAATAAAAAAAAAAAGTCTACTAACTAAACAACTATAATTTTTTTTATTTTTTTTTTCAAAAATTATATTTCTAATAGATCTACTGTAAGTAGATCTTTTCGAATAGAAGTTTTTCAGAAACCCAATTAAACAAGCTCTAAATCCTTTATTATAAACAGAATAAAAAAGGAAAATATAATAAAAATATATACTATAAACACAATCAATTTCTTTCTTACAAAAATAAAATTCAATTATAAAAAAACCACTTAAATAATTATATTTTATTAGATTTAATTAAAAACAACTAACAGTCAATTAACTGTCAACAAATGGTAGAAGATTTTTTACTGATTGTTCAAACCAGAGGGTTTGATTTGACATTTGATTAAAAGTCAATGGATTATTTACAATTCTCCCTAATTTTTTTAGAGTGGTGCTATTGACACACCCCCTACCAATCTATTTATACCCACTTTTTAAAATTTTGACTTAATAAAATAAAATTAAATGTTTTTATTAATTGTTTTGATTTATTTCCAAAACTACCCGATTTACTTTTCAAACTTAATACACCCCATCTTTGATCTCTGTATACATATTTCTCTCACCTCCATTAATGCTTTATTTTTTCTTCTTATTATTTTATTTTATTTTGAGTTTTTTTTTTTCTTCTTATTTCATGGTGGAAGAGAAAAAAAAAATAAAATAACAGGGTTGCTTCAACACAACGATAGCTTCATTCTAAAGAACGATTCTTTCATATACTTGATATCTTTCAAAGACTATTTCATAATATTTTTGTATGTGTGTAAGAAGCAAAATTTAGGGTTTAAGAGTTAAGAAATAAAAAAAATAATAAAAAAAGGTTTAAAAGAACATGGTTTTATTTTATTTATTTATTTATTTTTTGAAAAAGAATGTGGAGTTTTAATAGGTTTACTTTGTAGAATATTTTTTTCCTTAAATTGTATGTCATTTTAAGTAATTTTGATAAAGGAAAAAAAAATACTGTATAATTAAAAAAGTGGAACATAAATAGACAAGTAGGGGGTGTGCCAATAGCACCACTCTTTTTTTATTCACATTATTTCAAATTTCCCAATTTTAAGATATTTTAACTGATTAATTATATAGCAGTTAAGGCGGAATAGTTTATTATTATTATTTTTAAATGAAGGTGTAAGGGTTTTTACAAATTTAATAATCATAATAATAATCTATCAAATTTTTTGCCACCCTTAACTTCTAAAACAAAAACCATGTTACATGCAAAGTTCAGAACTGTAGGAGAAAATTTCTTCATGTAAAAGAATATGTACGATATCTATAGCAGTGATCAGCTTAATTAAGAATCATGTTGCTAATGATTAAAATATTTTGGATCCGGTCCGATCAAAATCTTATGATTCATGTGAGCTGTAACTATTAATTAACAATAAATTATCTATTACATTATCTCACAATCGATATAATGGTTAAATTAATTCACATAAACATCAATATTCATTTAAACATAAATTTAATCACTCTTGCATCTCTTTTAAAACAATAAATACAGAATTAAATTTTTGTTAGAATTATTGGTCCATTGCATAATAATTTCGGAAGAACAAACGACAGAGAAGAAATAATGCATTTTATGTGAGTTTTAAATTTTAATTAAGGTCTTTTTATTTACCTTCAATATTTACTATGCAATAATTTTCAATACATATGTTACATATACAGTAATAAAATTAATAATAAACACTTAACTGCAGCCTGATATACTGTATATATGTACTTGATGTTTGCCTGATCTAATTTGATTAATTATAATAGTTGCTTTACGCCTGTACATGAGTACATCAATCTTAATATATTCCTCTCCTTTTTGACAATTAATGAAATCAATTAACAAATTAATTAATTTTACTGTGTAATAACAGTTGTAACATATTCTCTCTCATTTTTCATTAAAAAAGATATCAACAGGCAACAACAGTAATAATGATTATAGTCTGATCCACTTCCTCTTACTATAACGATTTAATAAATTAACATCACTAATTAATTATAAAATAATTAATTGAGTTAGACTCTTGGATCTCCGCGTGTCCACATAACGTACGCTTTTATATATAAACCCTAGCAATCCAACATATTCTTCACAACTCTATCAGTACTCTAGATCTCAAACTCTCAAAATGGTCATCACTTCTAAGCTTTTCTTGCTCATTCTTTTCACAGCTCTGTTCATGGCCCGTTACGTGACAAATGCTAGACCATTGCACTCAAGTTCAAGTCTCATAGCTCGCCTAAAACTAGACGATGAATCACCAAATTGCTGGGAATCTTTGATCCAGCTTCAATCATGCACCGGAGAGATCATACTCTTCTTTCTAAACGGTGAGACCTACCTAGGGCACGGATGTTGCCAAGCCATGCACACCATTAGTCAACAATGCTGGCCTAACATGATTGACACTCTCGGATTTACAACCGAAGAGGGTGATATTCTCGAAGGCTTTTGTGATCATGAAACTGCTGATGATGGTGATCATACCCAGTCCCCTCCGTCTCCACCGTCCGTTGTTACTGCAAAGATGAAGACTTTGGATCCATGAGTCATTAGGGTTTGGTCTTTTTTTTTTTGTTTCCGTTTTTGTTAATTCAGTCAAGTAAGTTTTTAAGCGTTTAAGAGTGTTTTGGGTTATGTTAATTTGTTGGTGAAAGAGTCAGTGTGGTGTTTCACAGTCATGTTTTTAAAGCTATATTTCAATTAGCAATATTTGAAATATTTCAATGGAAAATTAAATTCTGTTATATATGTGTCAACTTGTTGACTGAATTTAGTATCTTATATATTGATCGTGAGCCAACTTTTTAAAGCTAATTAGTAAATAATAAAGAAAAAAAAGAGATTGGTTGTTAATAATGAAGAGAATATTAATAATAATAATAAATTTTTTAAAAGCCAAACAATTTAGCACCCAATTTCTAAGTGCAAGTTTATAATCCTAAAAGCAAAATGCTTGGGTACTGATTAGTCAGTATCCAAGTATACTGACCACCCAATAGAGTGTTGTCACGTGGCCAAAACTCTTACACTTTTCACATTTTTCTCTTTACTTTTGGATTACGTGACAACTAACAAGCAACATTGTTCTAGAATGAGCCTAACATTATCTACCGTTTTATCTTTTGTGTGAGAGGTAGATCATGTAGACTGGGATATTCCAGCATTGTTGTAAATCTATTTGTTCCATATTTCTTCTTCTTTTGATATGTTAGAGCGGCTTGCTTAACAGCTTCCCTGTCTTCACATGCTTGGCTATTAGTGATTTTAGTATTATTACTTACGGTTTGCTCTTGCCTTTTCAGGCCTTGTGAATATATTTGGCAATTCAAAAAAAAAAAATTTGTCACTAAAAGTTTTATTTTGTCACTTGATAGGGTTCATTAAAAATTTGTTACTAAAAGTTATGGTTTGTGACGACTACAAATAATTGTCACTGACCATAATGACAATGGCTCTATAAGTGTCACAAATACTTTTAGTGACGGAGGTATAAGTGGTGAATTGGTAGTGACAATTTTTTTGTCACATTATTGATATTGTGACAAATTTTTCACTTGTTGTGACATATATTTGTTGTCACTATATGTCATTTTTCTTGTAGTGATTTTCCATATCAAATTTATTAAATTTTTATTATTTAAAATAAAAAAAATCAACAAATACGGCTGCAGTTATTGCTGTGCAAAATTTGGCACGAAGTATAGTAAATGCCAAATTTGACACAGTTTTTAAGGGTTCAAAATTTTTTTGTCACTATTTGAGGCGTTTTTTGTAAGACAGACACCACATTACTAACTTAAATTTAAAAGACACCTATTTAGGTGATCAGACAAAAATACCATTTTTTGTCAGTTTGTGTCTTTTTCAAATATAGAGAGAAAACCTTTGTGAGAAAACATCCGAGCCTTTTTGTGCCTTTTCACACTAGATTTGAGCCTTTTGAGCCTTTTAACACTAAGTTCGAGCATTTTTGAGCCTTTTTATACTTGGTTCGAGCCTTTTTACATTAGATTTCGAGTCTTTTTACATTAGGTTCGAGCCTTTTTGAGTCTTTTCGAGCCTTTCTACACTAGATCCGAGCCTTTTCGTTCATTTTTGTGCCTTTATGTGCCTTTTTACACTAGGTTCGATCCTTTTTACACTAGATCCGAGCCTTTTCGTGCCTTTTTACACTAGGTTCGAGCCTTTTCGTACCTTTTTACATTAGGTTTGAGCCTTTTTACACTAGGTTCGAGCCTTTTCGAGTCTTTTTACACTAGATCTTAGCCTTTTTGCGTATTTTTACACTAGGTTCGAGCCTTTTCATACCATTTTACACTAGGTTCGAGCCTTTTCGTGCTTTTTTACACTAGGTTCGAGCCTTTTTGTTCCTTTTTATACTAGGTTCGAGCCTTTTTACACTATATTCGAGCCTTTTTGTGCATTTCCGTGCCTTTTTATACTAGGTTCAAGTCTTTTTACATTAGATCCGAGCCTTTTCGTGCCTTTTTACACTAGATTATCCTAGCCTTTTTGTGCATTTTTACACTAGATTATTCGAGCCTTTTCATACATTTTCGAGCTTTTTTACACTATATCTTAGCCTTTTCGAGTCTTATTATACTAGATCGGAGCCTTTTCGTACCTTTTTAAACTAGATTCGAGCCTTTTCATGCCTTTTTACACTAGATTCGAGCTTTTCAAACAGTTATCCGAGCTTTTTAATAATTTATGAATAGATCAGTGAATTTTGATTCTCCGAGACTTTTAAAATTGTTCGAGCCTTTTCAGACACTATGTTCGAGCCTTTCCATACACTACTTGAGCCTTTTCATACACTATGTTCGAGCCTTTTCATACACTACTCGAACCTTTTCAATTATTTCTCGAGCTTTTTTAATTAGTCTCTGAGACTTTTCAATTATATTCAAAATTCACACAACCAGTTTATGGTTTACAAAAGACCCGGAGCTCAACCCTGAATGCGTCTACATAGCGCTACAAAATTAATTATCCAATGAAGATGAATTGATAAGGTTATAATATTTAACTTCCATTTGAGGTTTGTTATAGAGAAAGATGAAAGAAAAAAGCTCTGAAAACTTTAAAGTAAGAAAGAGAAATGTGTAAAATAAGGGCAATTTGGTAGTTCATTATAATAGGTGCCTTTTAAACTTAACTTGTTAAAGGAGTGACTTTGTCATCACATGAGTTTAAAAAAGTGACATTTTCCACATTTTCCACCGATTTTTAATACTACATTGGGGCATGTTTTATATATATATATATATATATTTTATTTTTAATTTTTTTATATTATTTTTATACTTTATGCTACATTATAGCATTGTCACAATAATTTAGCATTGCATTAAAGATGATCTTACGAGGCTGGTGCAGAACAAACTAAATCCTTGAAATGTAATCGAAGTTCTACTCAAGTGATGTTTTATAGGGTAGAAATGTTTTTTTAATAATAACAACGAAAAAGGAGAGACAAAACTTTGTCGGTTTATCACAGATCGATTATTCTAGGGTAGAAATGTTTTTTTTTTAATATATTAAACAATGTTCGTAAATAGTTTTAACTATGATTTTAAAATTTATTCATTGGTGTACTAATAAATTGAGTGCTCATATTATTTTCTGTGGCTGGCAATATCCCAGTACCCTACTTATATATGAAGACAGGATTCAGCTGGTTCACTTTAATATTCTCCAAAATATCCAGGCATCAAAATTTTGATGCTTGTAAAGAAAAAAAGATCCTTGAATTTAGATTTATAATTATGAAATTAAAGATACAATGTCTTGGAACTAATATTGACAAGCTTCTTAATTAGCTAAGTAATCTTGTCAAGAGATCTGTAATATTTTGATGGACACTTGTAACCAATTTTAAGATTTTATAAATTATAACATTAAATTATCAATATTATGTGTTTGATTTCGCCAAAAGGAAAAAATATCACATTTTTGGTCATCCAACTTTGGAAATTATCTTTAATTACATTCAAAAATCCATTTGTACTTCCTTCAGTAATTATATTATTTTAAGTACCGAATAAGAACTACAATAAAACTGTAAATCGATTAGTGTTGAATATGTTAGAAATATAGTATATGTAAACAGTATAAACTTAGAATATTCAGATTTATCGAACAGAATCAATTTCAAATTTTCAAGAATAGTATATTTATAAAAATCAAGTAGGGATTAGAGAAAATGTAACACTTTCCGTAAAGGAAATTCGCTGCATCTGCACAGAATTTCTAGCAATTTCCTTTCAAGATACGACGACCACTAGACGTTTTTTCTATTGCAGAGAGATCGGCCCTTGAACCACTTTGTCCACTATTTCAATTGATTGATATATCACAAAAGAAATATAGAGAGATTTGAGAGTTTTGTTTTTCAAAGAGAAAGAAAGAAAAGAACTTTCAATTTGTTTCTCAAAACAATAATGTTTTTCCGACAAACATTTTTTTTATAGAGAAATACTGAAGAGTTGTATTTCTTCAAAACAACGGTTAAACAAAAGAGAAATACTGAAGAGTTGTATCTCTTCAAATCTCTTCAAAACAACCGTTAAACAACTTGTTATAAAATTTGAAATAATTAATAAATTAATTAAATATAAATATAAATAAGCTTTTTATTACACAATAAATAAATATTTATAACAAATTACATGTTAGTGTGCATGTAAGTCTACAAATTTGTTGTAGTGTTGAAGATCAAGACATCTAAAGTTTGTCATAGGATGAAAAATACATTATAGTAGCTAGAGAATCTTGTTTAAGTAAGTTTTTGATTAAAACTTATCAATATGCATAGGCACATAATCAATCCAAATCTTAACCTAAATATGTTTCTATATCATGATTAATCAAAACTTTAAATACATATTAATAATCCATATCAATTCAAGAGAAAAGGGAGATAATAGAAAGCGGAAGCGTACCTGAATCCATTGCCGGAGTTGATAGACGGATTGTGATCTTACAAATTATCACAATCTTTATGAACCCTAAATTTGTTCTCTGTTTCTCTGTTGATGGGGATATAGAAAAACTGAAAAGGATTGTGTAATTTGGAGACCATAACCCTAATATATAATAATTGGGTTATTATAGGTTTTGCTATTTCTAATTTGGCCCCTCATCAAATTAGATATAGTACTCTGGTATCTACACATTAATTCCATGACAATTATACCCTTAAGCCTTAACATTTTAAATCTTAATTAGATCACTTTAATTTAGGCTTAACCAAAGATAGCATAACACATTTAATATTTACATGTGTTGCCCCACATGATGGAATTTTCCAACAATCTCCCACTGGGCCACATATGTAATTATACAAATGAGTATGACTTTATGAGCTCCAAAATTTTGCTATCACAATTTTAGGGTATATTCGAACAATCTCGTCCATTGATTATGTCGTTATAGGATCAAAGCGGTTTTCGTCACATTTAGCGTGACTAAACCTATCAATGGTCACGTACATCAACACAACCAAATGACATAGACAATCATGGATGCGTAGCATGGAAATTACATGCAATGTGGATGGCGTAGCATGGTGAGCAATGTGATTATACATGAGTTTCCAACTGGTCCTACTTTATTCCTTAGTGAGATCAATACTTAACATAATGTAACAGAGTGAAATGAACCGAATACTTTATTTCTGATCAGAAAAATATCCAAATACATAAATGCATAAGTATGTCCAAAAATCAAACATAAAGCAATAAAATGCAAAATGATACAAACTCCAACTATAATGTGATATCCTCACACAAAATAACACCCATATGAACAGTGTGCTCATGAAAGACCTTGGGTGGTAATCCCTTTGTAAGTGGATCCGCTATCATGGAGTTTGTCCCAATGTGATCTATGGCTCCACTCTGCACTCTCTCCTTTACAACTAGGAACTTAATGTCAATATGTTTTGACCTAGATGAGCTCCTGTTGTTGTTGGAATATAGCACTGCTGACTTATTGTCACAATATAGTTTGAGTGGTCTTGCAATACCCTTAAGAATGCGTAGCCTAGTGACAAAATTCCGCAGCCATATCCCATGGTTGGATGCCTCATAGCATGCTACAAATTCTGCTGCCATGGTGGAAGAAGCTATGAGTGTTTGTTTGGCACTCCTCCAAGAAATAGCTTCACCAGCCAACAGGTATATGTAACCTGATGTGGATCTCCTACTGTCTTGGCATCCAGCATAATCAAAGTCGGAATACCCTATGATCTCCAATTGATCCGATCTCCTATATGTGAACATGTGATCTTTTGTTCTCTGTAAATACCTCATAACCCGTTTGGTTGCTTTCCAATGATCCATCCCAGGGTTATTTAAATATCTGCCTAACATACCAACAATGTACGCAATATCCGGACGCGTACACACTTGAGCATACATTAGACTACCTATAGCTGATGCATAGGGAATCTTCTGCATTTCCTTAACTTCAAGGTTATTTTTAGGGCACTGATTGAGACTGAACTTGTCTCCCTTAGCGATAGGGGTGTCACCTAGTTTACTGTCCTGCATGCCAAACCTTTTGAGCACTTTATCGATATAGCTCCTTTGTGATAATCCAAGAATATCCCGAGATCGATCTCGTTGTATCTGGATCCCTAATACAAAAGAGGCGTCACCAAGATCTTTCATCTCAAAATTCTTTGATAGAAATCTCTTGGTTTCGTGCAACATGCCTATATCATTTGTGGCAAGCAGTATGTCATCGACATATAAAACCAAGAATATGTGCTTACTCCCACTGAACTTGTGATACACACAATTATCAACAACGTTTATCTCAAAACCAAATGAGATAATCACTTGATGAAACTTGTGGTACCATTGACGAGAAGCTTGCTTGAGTCCATAAATAGATTTTGTCAATTTGCAGACTATATTCTTTGGGTCTCCTGACTCAAAGTTTTCTGGTTGCACCATATAAATTGTTTCGTCAATCTCACCATTGAGAAATGCCGTCTTGATATCCATCTGATGAAGCTCAAGGTCAAAATGTGCAATAAGTGCCATAATTGTCCTAAAAGAGTCTTTCGTTGAAACCGGAGAGAAAGTCTCTTTAAAACCAATCCCTTCCTTTTGGGTAAAGCCTTTAGCTACAAGACGAGCCTTATACTTCTCCACATTACCTTTCGAATCCCTTTTGGTTTTAAAAATCCATTTACAACCAATGGGTTTCGCACCTTCTGGTAATTGGACAAGTTCCCAAACCTTATTGTCTTGCATAGACTTATACTCCTCATTCATGGCATCAATCCACTTTTGAGAGTTGGAACCTTGCATGGCTTGATGGAGGTTGATTGGATCATCTTCCATCATTCCAATGTTTTCCTCATGTTCCTGGAGAAATACGATAAAATCGTCCGGAATAGCATTTCTCTTTTCTCTAGTGGATCGCCTTAATGGCACTGGTTCTTGAGGTTGTTGAGTTTGTTCCTTAGGAACAATTACCTCATTTTGAATAGGGGGTTGATCAACATTGTCTAGTTGAGGATCCGGATTCACTTCTTGATCAATGACAGGTATAGAAAACTGCACATTATCAAAAGCGATAGTGGGAATCGAAACCAATTCCTCCTCAAAGACAATATCTCTAACCTTATTTCTCCCCCCAAACTCAACATCCTCAAAAAATATGGCAGTTCCCGTCTCAAAAATTGACCTAAGTGTGGGATCATAAAATTTATAGCCTCTAGATCGCTCAGAGTAGCCAATGAAGTAGTTGCTCACAGTTTTGGAGTCTAATTTCTTTTCATGTGGCCTGTAAGGTCTTGCCTCAGCTGGACATCCCCAAATGTGAAAATGCTTTAGACTAGGCTTTCTGCCTGTCCAAAGCTCATAATGTGTTTTTGTAGCTGCTTTAGTTGGCACTCGGTTCAGAATATAAGCTGCTGTTTTGAGTGCTTCTCCCCAGAGTGACTCTGGTAAGGAGGAATGACTAATCATACTCCTTACCATATCCTTAAGAGTCCGGTTTCGCCTTTCAGCTACACCATTCATGCTAGGTGATCCTGGCATGGTGTATTGTGGGACGATTCCACATTCCTCTAGGAATTTAGCAAATGGTCCTGGACGTTGTTCACCTGAACCGTCATATCTGCCATAGTATTCACCACCACGGTCATACTTGACACTCTTTATTCTTTTGTTGAGTTGGTTCTTAACTTCAGCTTTAAATGCTTTGAACACGTCCAAAGACTGTGATTTCTCAAGAATAAGAAATAGGTACCCATATCGTGAGTAATCGTCTATGAATGATATGAAATATTGTTGGCCATTCCAGGAAGCCGTAGGGAATGGTCCACAGATATCTGTGTGTATCAATTCTAAGACGTCTGTAGTTTTGTTAGCACATAATTTCTTTATTTTGGTTTGTTTTCCCTTGATGCAATCAATACAAACATCAAAGTCTGTAAAGTCAAGGGAATCTAAAATCCCATCAGACACAAGCCGCTCAACTCTAGTTTTAGAGATGTGACCTAAGCATTTGTACCATAATGTGGCCGAATTTTCTGTACTTAGTTTGCGCTTAGTACCTCGTGATTCCACATGCAAGGTTTCATTATAAGAAACAATTGTATCAAGCAAATATAAGTTGTCATATACACATAAAGAACCGGTTCCAACAACATTTGAATTTATAGATAAATTGAATTGATTATTTCCAAATGAACAAAAATAACCAGACTTGTCCAATAAAGAAACTGAAACCAAATTCCGTCTAAAAGACGGTACAACAAAAGTATCTGATAAATCCATATAATAACTAGTTCCTAATAACAACCTAAAATGCCCTATCTCCTCTACTTTTACCGACTTGCCATCGCCTACGAAAATGTGTCTTTCAGCATCACTTGGCTTTCGGTAGCTCAGGCAACCCTGTATAGAAACACTGATGTGAGTAGTAGCACCAGAATCTAACCACCACTTGTTTCTAGGTACTAAAGCTAAATTTACCTCAGAACAGACCAAAGTAAGAAATGTACCTTTCTTTGCATGCCAAGCGTGATACTTGGTACAGTCCTTCTTCACATGTCCAGGCTTGTTGCAAAAGAAACAACTCTCCTTGTCCTGCTGTTGTTTCTTTTGAGCTGGACCCTTGACAGCTTCAATATTCTTTCTCTTTTTGCCCTTATCCTTAGAGGTGCTAGCGAAATGAGCACTTTCGGTCTTGTCTTGCTTCAATCTCTCTTCTTCTTGCACACAGTAAGAAATGAGCTCATTAAGAGTCCATTTCTCCTTTTGACAGTTGTAACTGACCTTAAATTGACCATATTGTGCAGGAAATGATTTTAATACCAAATGCACGAGCAAGTTATCAGACAGCTCGAGCTTTAGTGCCTTAAGCTTAGAAGCAATATGAGACATTTCCATAATGTACTCCCTTATATTTCCATTGCCTTTGTACTTCATAGAAACCAAGCATTGCAAAAGCGCGCTTGTTTCTGCATTATCGTTTTTCGCAAAACTCTTTTCAATTTCGACTAGGAACTCTTTGGCTTTGGTTATCTCTTCAGATACCGCACCTCTAAATGCCTCTGGAATGCCGCGCTTGATGATCATAAGACTCATGCGATTTGAGCGATCCCACTTCTCAAAGTTCTTCATGTCATCAGGAGAACTTGCATCCGTAAGAGAAGTAGGCTGCTCAATCCGAAGTGCAAAGTCTAGATCCATGCAGCCAAGAACAATTTCTATGTTCGCTTTCCAATCCTTAAAGTTGATCCCATTAAGCATGGAAATAGAGTTGATATTAGCAGATATAGTAGAAACACTAGTTGTAAAGAGAACAAAACAAACAAACAAACATGCTCACATTAATAGCCAAATACAATAATCAACAAATTCAAATAATGGTAAGTCCCATCTCAAGATACCTAACACAACATTAATATCAAGTCTTTGGATAGTAATATTAATTGTAAATGGTACTCTTGTTGTAGTGTCAAATATTAACAATAACTCATGTCAAATAATAAATCTATCTTTGGATTGACTTATTATTCACATGTAAAACCTTATAATCGCTACATGTTTACCACCACAAGTGTGTATGCAATTCGGCCAAGTATTAACCTTCCTTTGGGCTGGCTAATTCCTGCATGAATTTACACACACACAAACATCCAAGATCCCTAATGAACAATCTACACAAGAGAGGTCACTTTGACGACATCTTGTTTCAATTAGACCATTTAAAATGATGGACTACTTTATTTAACTATAAAAGGTATACCAAAAATATTTGAATTTGAGTTGATTTTTTTTTTAATTAAAAATTACAAAACAGCCCCTGATTGTGTAAAATTATAGAAATGTCCCTTAATTTTAAAATTACAAATCGGTCCCTGAGTTTCATAATTACATAAAGGCCCTAAAGTTTCAATAATTACAAAAGACCTCAATATTTTATCAAAATCACATAATAGCTCAAAATAATTACAAAACAGGCCCTTGAAAATTTTCAAATTTTCAAGAGAGGGGCCTGAGCAAAAAATTAACACTGTGAATTTCAGAATTTTTTTTTTAATTTAAAAAAAACGCTTTTCAAAGTACATACTATTATTCATATAATCATATATATATATATATATATAACTTGCTTGATATGCATGTCAGTGTGCCACCAACAAAATTCCTTTTTTTATTTTTTTATTTTTTATTTTATTTTTTCTCTTCTTAATACTCAAGCACCAGACAATTCTACAATTTTATTGCTTAAGCACCGTTCAATATACTATTCATCATGTAGGAATGAAGTCATGCAACTGGTGCAGAAATTGAAAAATAATATGCACCTTTAGATCGTACAATAACGAAAATCAAAACACCAAAACACCAAAACTCAAGCAAATTTTACAAAAGAATATTAAAACCCTAAAATTTTCAGAAATATATCTTAAAACCTAAAATTCAAATCTGAAATCTCAAATCTCAAGAATCGATCATGGGAGGCTCTGATACCACTTGTAATTAAGTTTTGATTAAAACTAAATCAACATGCATAGGCACATAATCAATCCGAATCTTAACCTAAACATGTTTCTATATCATGATTAATCAAAACCCTAAATACATATTAATAACCCATATCAATTCAAGAGAAAAGGGAGATAATAGAAAGCGGAAGCGTACCTGAATCCATTGCCAGAGTTGGTGGATGGATTGTGATCTTCCAAATTATCACGATCTTTATGAACCCTAAATTTGTTCTCTGTTTCTCTGTTGATGGGGATATAGACAAACTGAAAAGGATCGTGTAATTTGGGGACCATAACCCTAATATATAATAATTAGGTTATTATAGGTTTTACTATTTCTAATTTGGCCCCTCATCAAATTAGATATAGCACTCTGGTATCTACACATTAATTCCATGACAATTATACCGTTAAGTCTTAACACTTTAAATCTTAATTAGATCACTTTAATTTAGGCTTAACCAAAGATAACATAACACATTTAATATTTACATGTGTGGCCCCACATGATGGAATTTTCCAACATCTTGTTGTATGGTTTTGACGTTATTCATTTTCTTGTAATTTATTTCCATTACAGGTATGCCTCAAGTGCAAACTTAACTGACTTGTGCCACTCATCTCAGCTAAAAGTGACAGATTTCTCGTACAAGAAGGGCGGGAGATGAAAGGCTAGAGAAGCAGGGTAACTTCGCAACACATGCAGCATGATGCCATAGATGACAACCGCATTTGGAGGAGGATTCCACACCGCCCGACCTTCGGAAAGAAGCAACTCAACCAATGCAGGGAGTTCGAAGCGGTCAAGTCACCATTGCTTTCAACTCTGTTCAATTTATAGTTGAACGGATAAGAGGAATCAGGAGAAAAATGTATCATGACCCTCACAAACTCCACAGAATCGGGGTTTACCACTTGTTGAGGGCCTAACCTTGAAACTTCTTGACCAGCCATTGAAGAAATTCTTTTTTGAAAAGAAAAGAAAGATTTTTTTGAGAAAGAGAAAAAGCAAAGGGGTTGCAAAAGAAGGTTAAGAAAAATACTAGCAGAAGTCTGGATTAAAGAAAGAAAGGAAACCAAAAGGCACGTCGTTTGGTTGAAGAGTACTCATTAAGGAAAAAGAAGAGCGAAAAACGAAGGAAGACTTGCCCACCAATCATAGCAGAGCACGTGTCATGATCGGAGACGAAACGAGGTGAAATAACCCCTCATTTATGTCTCATCATTGAGCCGTTCGAATTTTTTGAAAGGTTAATATTAAATGTGCAGTTTTCAAGATTGAAAAAAGTCAGATGGCCCATTAATGCATTATTAAATGCAAAGATCTTAATAAATCCACTTCGGAGAGCTGCTGACTCGTCGAAAGATGTATCTCGCTAACAGCCCATCTCGCGGATTTATGAGGTGTTGTTTGGGTTTATTTTACTCGGTTCAACATGTCAACATAGAACCTAGAATTTAGGGAATCAAATCTCCACAACATCAGACCACGTCAACTCGACGAGCCACACATAGCAACATTGAAGCGAAGATCAAGTCGCTTACCAAAGGAACCTGCTCGCTAGAAAACCCCCAAACATGTGAATTGACTCAAACTCGCCACTCATACAGCAAATGTAAGGCATCGTTAACGAAACAGGATTTTAGAATATCTTCCATGAAATTCGACTTTAAACTAACCATTGGTTGACCAGTATCTTGAGTATTGACCAGTCAGCACTCAAGTGTTGTCCTTCTTAAAATATCTTTAAATGAAATGATTATTAAAGACAAACATATCACATATAGCATTTTCCCTAGAATCCCAAAGTAGTCTACTATTACACGCTTTTATTGATGGAAGTTTAGAACATCTTCAATGCATATGCCAATGTCAATGCCAAATTTGGCATAAAAAATAGTAAAATGTTATATTTGGTGCATAATTTTAATATTGTACTCCAATACAAAATTCTATTTGATATGCTATATTTTTTTTATTATTTAAAATTATAAAAATCAACAAATACAACCAATGCATTCATTAGATTTTTTTTAGAATTGTTTCAATCTCAATTCACTACAAAAAAAGTGACTTATAGTGACACATTTGTTTATGACAAATTTTGAAATGTATCACAGTATGTATTATTTTGTGACAAATTTTATTATTTGTCATTATGTTTTGTTCAATTGAGACTTTTAAAAAATAATTGTCACAATTAGTTAAAAAGTGATAATTAGTGACATATTTCTTTGTAACTAATTTTTAATCCATCACTATATACATTATTTTGTGAAAATTTTATTTTTTTTTATTTGTCTCTATGTTTTGGAGTAAAATCTCCCTCCAAAATTGTTTATCAAAAATTTTGGTTAACTGAGACTTTTTAAATTAATTTGTCACAAGTAATTAAAAAAATCCATAAATTGTGACAATTTATATAATTAATCAGAAAATTAAATATTAAAAAGGAAAAAAAAATTTTTGTGACCTTTTTTTTGAAACAATATTTCTATGATTTAATAAAATGTTAAAAAAAAAATAAAAAAAATTCCGGCACATGTTGCTGCTTTTTTATTCCCTATTTTGTGAGGAATCCTTGTTTCAGTGAAATATCTCATATTTTAGTCTTTTCAATACGATTGACTTGATTCCTTTAGAAAAAAAGAAAAGAAAAGAAAACAATTGTAATCTTGGCTCCCTTCCAGCAAACCTAATTTCACTGCTTTGTCAAGAGATAGTGTGGGTAGTGTTTTCCTTCAATTAATCTCTCTAATCTCCTCTGTTTTATCATTTGGCTATTGCTCTGATGTTTTATTTCATTTTTTTTTTCTGGGGCCCTTGTCTTGCTCGGTTTTTTGGGTAGGGTGAGCTGTTTTCATTTTGGCTCTTGTGCCCCATTTTTGTTGTTGTTGTTTCTTGGTTTGTTCTGCGGTTTTCTGGTTTTGTAGTGTTTGTGTGCCCTGTTCTAGGGTTTGTGGCTTCGTTTGTTTGGGGTTTGTGGTATTGGGGTCTTTGTTTTCTATATGTCCAAGTTTGCGTTTGTAGTTTGTGTAAAGATAACACACAAGGTGTTTGATGAAAGGTCTCTGAGACCTTTAGAACAAAAGAGAGTAAAACTAACAGAAAAGAGAAAGGAGAAAAAGAGAGAAGAGAGACTTTGTTGCTTTCTCTGAAAACGAGAATTTTATAAATTTCTGACTAAATGAATATCTGAGGTCAAGCCTCTATTTACACACATTAGAGATTATAGGAGCTAATTGAATTCTTTAACAAACTAACCATAATTTCCCTCCTAAAGTTTTCTCCTTGGAATGCTTCACTTATAAACTATAATAATTCCCACATAGTAAAATATCTTTCTCATGTCGTTACAATGACTGTGGTTTTCCCCGTATTAAGGGTTTTCCACTTAAAAACCTTGGTGTCTTTACTATTTATGCACTTCTCTCTTATTTATTATCTATCGATCAATTCACACATATATTATCAAGGCGACTTGATCACGTCTCACGAGCTACATCAGGCGCCGATCTATATGCATATCACCGGACTATCTGCAGTAATGAAAGATATTAATAGGACTTTAATCGCATTGATTCTCAAGTGTGGTAAACCGGAAGTGATGGCGAACTTTAGACCCATTAGTTTAGTGGGGGTGTTTATATAAAATTCTTGCCAAGATCTTAGCAAACCTTATGAAGAGAGTGATTAATTCAGTGATAGGGGAGACATATGGCTTTTGTTAGGAATAGGCAAATTCTTGACAGTTTCATGATTGCGGATGAATTAATTCATGAGTGGAGGAAGAGGAAAAGGGAAGGGGGTCTATTGGTTAAACTTGATTTTGAAAAGGCATACGATACGTTAGATCACACCTTTCTTGATGATATGCTAAAGGAGATGGGGTTTGGGGTGAAATGGAGACAGTGGGTTGAGAATTGTATATCGTCCCCTAGGCTTTCAGTTTTAGTTAATGGGAAGCCAACTAGACAGTTTGGATTAAAGGGACTCCACCAGGGAGATCTGCTCTCTCCGCTTTTATTCATAGTGGCGGCCGAAGGTTTAAGTGCTTTGATTGGAAAAGCTTCAGAGCTGAATATGGTTAAAGGGGATGTCCTAGGTGATGGGGAAGAGCAAATTTCTCACTTAATGTTCGCTTACGACATTGTACTTTTTCTATAACCAAATGAGCAGTATCTTTGTAATGCAAGAAGGATTTTAAGGTGTTACAAACTGGTTATAGGACTGCATTTGAATTTCCAAAAATCAAGCATTGTCAAAGTGGATAAAGGGGACGAACAACAGATATGTTGGGCTAGCGTTTTTCAATGTAAGAAGTCTTCTTTGCCTATGCAGTATTTAGGGTTAACCCTTGGGGGTAGACCGAGTTCGAAGTTGTTTTGGGCGGAGATGGTTAGAAGGGTGAAAAAACGGTTAGCGCTTTGGAAGAAAATTTTTCTTAATAAAGAGGGGCAATTGGTGCTTATTAAATCAGTTTTGTCCAGTCTTCCTGTTTATTTGATGTTAGTTTTCAGGATGCCGGTTAGTATTGCTAACAAAATTGAAAGGTTATAAAGGGATTTCTTTTGGGGTGATGGTGTTAGAAAAAGAAAGATTCATCCCGTTAAGTGGGATATCCTGCGTAAGAGCAAGAAGGTGGGAGAATTAGGTCCCAGTTCCATTATTTGCAAGAATAAGGTTTTGTTAGCAAAATGGGTGTGTAGGTTTAGGGTGGATTCTGAGCCGTTTTGGAGGCGTGTTGTTTGTGCAAAATATAGTATTCAGAGTGAAGTTTTATTATGGGATTGGGCGTGTGGTGCCAGTAATTCGGGGTTTTCTAAGTCTATTGCTGACTTGTTTCAGGATGGCTCATTTTTGGCTCAGATTCTAAAGGAGGGTCTGAGAGTGGTGCTAGGGAAGGGGGATAGAGTTAGGCTTTGGACTAAGATTATGGTTGAGGGTTCTTCTCTTAAAGAAGCCTTTCCTATTATTTTTGCTCTTGCAGAAGAAAAAAAGGATGTTTCAAAAACTATGGGAAAAGAGAAGATTTGGAGTGGAGATGAGATGTATCTTTAAGAAGGAACTTGTTTGACTGGGAGATTAATCAGTGGAATTGTCTTACTAGGTGTTTGTCGTCTATCAAAATAATGGATACAGTTGATGATTCTCTTAGGTAGGTTCATACTTTGTTAGGGCAATTCACTGTTAAGTCTTTTCGGGTGCAATTGGAGGATGGTCAAAATCAGGGGAGGATGATTTTTAAGGACGTTTGGCTAGGCATATGTCCTCTTAAAATAGGAATTTTTGTTTGGCAACTGCTTCATCTGAGGATTTTAGTGAAAGAATGCTGGCTAGAGTAGGTTTGCTTCTTAACTCTGATTTGGCGTGTCCATTTTGTCAGTCTGAAGTAGAATCTAGCGACTATCTATTTTTACACTGTAAGTGGACTTGGAGGGTGTGGCAGAAAAGCATTAGTTGGTGGGGATTATATTACTGTGTTCCCTGTTCTTTGATTGAATGGTGGAGGAGGTGGTCATTCTTGAGTGCCTTTCCGAATTCAACTAAAGCTTGGAATTCGTTGTTTTTTTACGGTGGTTTGGTCAATTTGGGAGGCGGGTAATAATTTGGTTTTCAAGGAGTTACCGGTGGACTTTACTCGTGTGGAGGACATGGTGAGATTCAGATTCTGGTGGTGGTTTATGCATTTTGGAAAAGGGTCTTCAGATTCTATAATGCTAATTTTGTTGAACATTGTTGATCGTTGTTCATTGTTCGGAGGTTCGTAAAAAGGAATCTGTAAGCCTTAAGAAGTGGAAAACTCTGGTTACCAATAACCTTTTGTTTAATGTTGATGGCTTGGTTAGGGGATCGCTCGGAAACATTGGTATCAAGGGTGTTTTATGTGATCATCTTGGTAAGGTTTTATGCATTTTCTCTTCATATGTTGGCATACAAGACACTACTGTTGCTAAAATTTTTGCCATTGCCAAGGCATGTGAGTTGTTAGGGTCTAGACCTGAGTTGGCTGGGAGGAATCTCACCATAGCAAGTGATTGTAAAATTACAGTGGATTGGGTGAAGAACATAGGTATGGGTTGTGCTAGTCATACACAAATTCTACAGTATATTTGTAATAGTATGGATAACTTTGGTCTTGCTTCGGTGGTTTACTATTCTCGGGTTTCAAATTTGTTCGCTGATAATCTTGCAAAAAAGGGAGCTACTGGTTGTGAGCAAGTTTGCTGGAGTGTTTGTTTCTTTGTCCTTGGTTGAGCTGTTCTCTGTTGCTATTCTTTTTTTCTTGTTTTGTTTGGGGTTTTTCTGAGGGTGTGCTGTCTGTGGCTGAGTTTTTGTAGTTATCTTTGTGTTTGTTATGTGGCTAGGTGTGGTTTTCTAGGGTGTGTTTTGTTGGGGTGTTTCCCCTTGTTTCTTGGTGTTGCTTGATCCTTGGTTTGGGCCCTTCATTAAATTTTGCCTTTAAAAAAAAAATTAAAAATATTGTTTTTTTTTTTTTTTTTTTCAAATAATCAAACATATTGTTAGTAACATAATCAGAAAAACAAAAGAAATAAAGAAGAAATTATGCATCTTACTCTACATTTGTGTTGTCTTTTTTCTTTTTCTTTAAACTACAACAAATGCATATATTGTTCTTTAATGTTCTATTAATAAATTTTAGTAACGGATTACTAATTAAGGATTTTAATTAACATTAATAGCTGGGAGTGGATTTTTTTTTTTAATTTTTAATTTTTTTTTTTTTAAGAATTACATTTATAACTATTACAATAGGGTTGTCGAGACCTGCAAAGATTAGATAATACATGTGTAGTCCAAATAACTACTCCCACCAACTTGAAGAAAACTCTTCACATATGCTTCTAAAGTGTACATAATGGGACTCGAACCCCTGACCATCAGGTGTGGAAGGGAGGTACACTACCATCTCTGCTAAGAGGTGATGTGTAATTGTGAGTGGATATTAATTTTACATTTTTGCTGTGTAACATTTATGAGAACAAATTATAAACACACTAACAATTGATAATTATCTGTATGTATGATCAACTACTTCCTCCTATTATAACGGTGTCTCCACTAGATATAATTCTATCTCTATATAAACCCTAGCAATCCAACAAATTGTTCACGACTCTATCACTATCTCTATCTCTCAAAAATGATTATCACTTCTAGGTTTTTTTTTTTTTTTTTTTTTTGCTCAGCTTTAGTTATGACCAAGTCTCGTGGCTCACCTAAAACCAGACGATGAATCGCCAAATTGCTGGGACTCTTTGATCCGACTTCAATCTTGCACCAGAGAAATCATTCTCTTCTTTCTAAATGGCAAGACCGACCTAGGGCACATGTGTTGCCAATCCATGCGTTGCCAATCCATGCACACCATTAGTCAGCAGTGCTGGCCAAACATGATTGACATTTTAGGGTTTATGACCGAAGAGGGTGACGTACTCTAAGGTTATTGTGATCATGAAACTGTTGATGATGATGATCATCATACCCTATCTCCTCCATCTCGACTGTCCATTGTTCCTACTAAGGTTACTGCGTTGATTTCATCGGTGGTCAAGATTAGGTTTTGGATTTTTTTCACTAACAACTAGATTTTTGATTTTCAGTTTAATAATTGCGTTAGATTTCCATTTGCATAAGCTATTTTAGACATGTTTGCTTTTTGTTTAGTATTGCGGTGTCTTGCTTTCTATTAAAAAGGGAATGGAAAATATCAATTTTTTTTTCTTTTTATTGATTTATTGTTTAATGTTTACTATGATGCAATTTCTAAAATTTTATGTTTCTCTGAATGGTTAAAATATTTATAATTAATTAAAAATATATGTGAGAAATGATGAATTATTTCATCAAATGCTTATGTTAGTTAGAGGTATTCGATTAAACACAATTTATGTTAACAAATTTTAATTAAAAACACTATTGATTCTTCAAATTCGTACTAATAAACTCCTGTATAGGTTGCTTTAAAATTTTGGTTCTGTCTCAGCCCCTTTGATGTAACTGGCCTTATTTGATTGTATTTTACCTATCATATTTTCCGATGCTAACTACACTTTAGGTCTGTAGCTAAAGGAAAGATTATTGGGGAAATTGCACTGGACCCCTTGAGGTTTGGTCTTGATACACTTCCATTGAAAAGTTTCAATATTCTCCCCTACATTTAACGGTGATTTGTTTAATAGCAAACACTTGAGGGTTATTTTGGTCTTTCAACATTTTATTTATAAAACTTTACCAAACTTTTTTACCAAGATATAAAACTGTTTAATTAAAAAATGGTAAATTGCAATATTACCCTCATGTTTTCCTATATCACAGTAAAATCAAGCTTTTGTCTTAATTATAGAAAGATAAATTTGACTGGCGGTCAAAATGTTAGCTTTAATAGTGAATTCAACTATGAGACAAAAATGTCCAAATTACCCTTCTTTAATATCTGATTTTTTTTTTTTTGAAAAGATATCTAAAAATTAATTTAATAAATGATAAAAATAAAAATAACAATAAAAATGTAAAAATAAAATTAAAAGTAGCAATAAAAATTAAATTAATACACAGATTAACAAACAAATTTTTTTTTAATTTTTTTTTTAATATTAAAAAAACTGAGATATGGTGAGGAAACCAAATTTCCAACACCCCACCCACCATCTGGATTTAGGATCCACACCAGATCTACATCCACACAAATCCTCACTGGATGTCCAACAATTCAAATTCTCACAAGATGTCCAAAAATCCTCCATCACCAACACCCTTACCATGCCCAAATCCAACTCCAATTACATCACCAATAGCTGCCACACGCACAACGTCGTGACCTTCAGCTGCTGTTGCACCCTTTGACTTCGGTCATGCCCTCCCACTATTGTTGCGTGCCGACCCCAAAAATCCACTGCCGTTGGAACATCTCCTAAAAATTGAAGAATATGTGGTGCGATCTCCATGGAGGAGGTCGCAACAAGGAGATTTGGACGATTTCCAAATGGAGATCGCACCAAATCTTCAACTTCATTTTTTCGATCTCTGTGTCGCACTAGAATCCAAATCTACAACTACAATTTCACATTGTTGTATATATATATATATATTTCTATTATTTGTTATTAGTATATTTTTAAATGATTTATATCAGGATGACTCTATTGCTACCCACAAAATATCTTCCTACACTAATGTTTTAATGAAACTTTTTAAAAATACATGGCTTTTATAATTGAAAATTAAATTTACTTCCTACACTCATACGTTGAACACCCAATCTATCATAAATCATAGTAATATATACTTAATCAAACCCAACATCAATTAGAAAATATAATTTTTTTTTTCATATATGGTCAATGAATGGATGATCAAAGAATTTATTTCATGGATTTCGAATGTATGCAAATATGTTTACTTTCATTTTTATTATTGTTTTATGAATGAATAAAAAATTGTTGCAGTTTTGTAGAACTATTTTTTTAATTTATATATATATTTATATATAAAAGTAGTTATAGAACTCGATCAAGTTTACATGGTTCTCAAATACAACTCACTCACTCACTTTACTTTAATTCAATTACAAATTCTTATTAATTTAATTGGTTTATAATTCGAAAACCTTGATGGATGGATTTAAAAAAAAAATGTTTCAATGAAAAAATTGATTTGTTTAGTGATTGATATATATATATATATATATATATTTTAAAGACAAAAGAAGCTGCATATTGTTGTTTGTTTAATTATTATTGTTGTTGTTTTCTATGACGATGATTAAGTGTGTAAAAACCATTATGATATCATGATTTTTTTAGATAATTCAATACATTGATTATGCAAGCTAGTAACAACGAAAAAAGATATAATTAGTTTTAGAGTTGAATTTGTATTTTATTTTTGCCCAAGTAAAATCTTAGTTGTAGAGTTTTATTTGAATATGATATATTTTTTTATTTGTTAAAGGGTACGAAAAACTGTATGTATTTTTTTTTTCTTTTTGAAAGAAGAAAAGTACAATATTTTTTTTTTCAGTGGTTGAACTGTGGAAGCTAATGAAAAGAAATGAGTGTAATGAGAAAAAATATATGTTTAAAATTTTTTAAAAAAAAAACTTAAAGGATAGTTTTGGTATTTTAAATGGTGTGGAGGGTAAAATTAATAATTTTAATTTTTTAATATGGGTATAGGGAAAAAAAATGAGCGTATGAAGATATTTTGTGGGTGGCAATAGAGCCACCCATTATATTATTATTTAAAAAGATTTATTATTATTTTTGATAATGTTTTCTATTTTTTTTTTAATATTTTCTTTTATAATTAAATATTGTTGTTTGCTTTACTTGCTGTAAAAAGTCTTTTTTACCCTTATACTGTTAAGTCTGACGGTAATCAAAGTGGTCAAGTGTAGCTTTCTGTAATTAAGGTAAAATTTCGATTTGACAGTGACATAGGCAAATGTGGGGGTATTTTATTGCAATTTATCCTAAAAGTTTTTAAAGTTTTGACCTCAAAAGCCTATTTCTCTCTCTCTCTCACATAAGCCACCATACATATATCTCAAAGGTGGAAATGGTGGAAAATGTCACATTTTCCAACTCACCTGGTGACAAAGTGACCGGTTTAATAACTTAAGTTTAAAAAACACTAAAGTAAGTGATTTCCAAAAATGTCCTTATTTTACACATTCTCTTTCTTACTTTAAAGTTTTCTGAGATTTTTTCTTTCATCTTTCTCTATAACAGACCTTCAATGGAGGATGGAGGTTGAACACCATAACATTATCAATTCATCTTCATTGGATAATTAATTTTGTAGCGCTATGCAAACGTATTCGGGGATCGAGTTTTTTTTTTTTTAAAAAATTTAAAACCCTAACTGGGTTCCTTTTCATTTGTTATGAGTCTTTTGTAAGCCTTTCTCTGGTTGTATGAATTTTGAATCTAATTGAAATGGCTCGGAGAAGAAATGAAGAGTCTCGGAGATTAATTGAAAAGTATCGGAGACTAAATGAAAAGGCTCGAGCTTTTTCAATTGTTCCCCAAGCCTTTTTCATTTATTCTCCGGGACTTATCGACAATCATTTTTTTTTTTTTTTTGCTTATTTTGAATATCTGAGCCTTTTTATTTTTTCTTCGAGCCTTTTAATGAGCTGTCTGAGCCTTTTCATTACTTTTCCGAGCTTTTTCATTTTTTTTCCGAGACTTTTCAACAATTTTTTTTTTTAATTTCATTACTTCTCCGAGCCTTTTAATGAACTATCCGAGCTATTTCATTACTTCTCCGAGCCTTTTCATTTTTTCTCTGAGACTTTTCAACAATAATTTTTTTTTGTTAATTTTGAATCTCTGAGCCTTTCCATTTCTTATCCGAGCCTTTTAATGAACTATCCGAGCCTTTTCATTACTTTTCTGAGACTTTTCAACAATTTTTTTTTGTTGTTGTTAATTTCATTACTTCTCCGAGTCTTTTAATGAACTATTCGAGCTTTTTCATTACTTTTTTTAGCCTTTTCATTTCTTCTTCGAGACATTTCAACAATAATTTTTTTTTTTGTTAATTTTGAATCTCCGAGCTTTTTCATTACTTCTTCGAGCCTTTTCATTTCTTCTCTGAAACTTTTAATGAATTTTCCGAGCCTTTTTAAGCTTTGTTTGAGACTTTTTGAGCCTTTTTAACAATCATTTTTTTTTCTTCGCACAATCAGTTTAAGGTTTACAAAAGAGTATTTTAAATTGAAAAAAAAAAAAACAACTAACAAGACGGTTTGTATCTCAGATGCAACTAACAAAGGCTGCATAAAAAAAGTCGCTATTATGTTTGGTCGTGGTCCACCGTCGTCCATTGATGGAGGATTTTGAAAGAAAAAAAAAAAAACAAAATGGTGAAGAAGGTTGCTGTGGAGGGCATTTTTGTCTGTTAACCATAATATGTGCCTTTTAAACTTAAGTTATTAAACCGGTGACTTTCTTATAAAGTCAGACCCAAATAGTAACAAAAATTTTTTTGAACCCAAACTATCTCAAAGGTCTATAGAGCTGTAGAGGTTATTTGATTTCACACCTCAGGCAACGAAAATTAGTGGAGGATGCCGCCTTGGGGTTTGGAAGATGATTTAAGGTGTTTTGGTGTTGTTTGAGTTGGGTTTGATGGGTTTGAAGTTTTGGCACCGATGGTGTGAAATTGTATGAGAATTGGAAAATGGAAATAGATTTTTGCAGTGGAAAAGGCAATGATTTCTTCGTTAATTTGTGGCTTCCATTTTGTTAAAGTTGTATGTGAACAGACTTGCACCGCCAGTAGAGCAATTTTTTATTTTTAAATAAGCAATTTTTTATTCTTTTAATGAATTTCCTTCTTTATTTTAATCTTATTTATTATGATTTTTTTTTTCAATTTTTAATTTTTTTACTTTTTTTTTAATACAACTAGTTTTGGTGGCACATACAAGATATGTGCTTGTATTTATATTTATTTTGCATGTCTTTACAACTCTGCTCATGTATTATATTAATAATAACAATAACAATTAACAAAGATAAATGCATTTGAATGAAAACCAAATTATTTTTCTAGAAATAAGATACTTCATAAATTTATAAAAGAAATCATCTCAATTAAATATGTGAATATAAGAATGAAAATATAACAAAATTGAAAAATCTATTTGCTATAGAAATTACAAAGAACCAAAGTGGCATACTTTGTGTAACTCACTTAATATAACAAAAATACAATCAATATTTGTATCACATAATCTACCAAGTGCCAACAACCAACACAAACCAAAATTTAAAAAGATTTCAACCCCATCAATAACTTATAATTTGATGATAAAAGTTATAATATACATAGGCATATAGTATCTTCATTTGCCTCATTGATCATATTGCAATACCCCTAATCTAAAATGTTTTATTGTTTATCATGCACGTAAATATTATGTTATTTTAGATGTCTTACACAATCAAACAGAAAAATAAAACAATTCAAGAGGTTGTCAGTTATTAACGCTAATTACCAATTAGTAAACTAAATTGAGAGCCAAGAAAATTTATGATAAATCTATCAAATGACTAAATGAGCATCTCAGAATCAGATATTAGACACTATATACCTAGGTTTAGATCTCATGCACGGGCAAAAGAGCTTGAAAGGTCCTACAACTGTCTTGAATTGATTTCCCTCAAAACAAGCCTACAATTTAATTCAACACCCAAAAAAAAAAAAAATTCAATTCTAAAAACACAAATCACACAGTATCTTTTTTTCTTTTGGGACATAAACAAGACTAAAATAAAACAGACAAACTAAGAAACAAAACAACTGGGAAAGTCATCTTTTCACATCTAAATCCTTCATTTGTTCTAAAGAACAAAATCATGGAGGCAAGGTTATGGGCCACCCCATTTGCATTGCGGGAAATAGCCTTGTAAGTAAAAACCCTAACCTCCTTGAATAAGAATCTTAACATCTTCAAGAACAAAACCAGAATCACTCCATTGGTAACTTTGAGCATTCACTGCCAAATAACTTTAATAAAATTATCCACCCATATAACTCCTGTGCTCAACATTGTTCTAGGGCTGGTTCCCTCTTGAATTCATTTATTTCTGGATCCACCCTAAAATACATGAAACTCAATTTAGTATCTGTTGAGATAATCCAATAAACTTTATTGTTTCCCAAACTTAGAGGCTAAACTGAAATCACTTATCCGGTATATATCCAATGCATATTTCTTCATCTATAACTTTATTTCTTCTTTCTTTAGCTATTCTTTCTTTTTCTCTCCAATTATTTCTCTCATAATCTTCTTCTTCTTTTCTTCTATTTGCCCGAACCTCTCTATTTTCTTTATTTCTATTTACTTCTTTCTTCCTCTATTTTGTCTCTCAAAACAGCTCTCTTTCTCTATCTGAATCTTGGTCTCTCTTATCCTAATTTTCAATCTCTCGGTTATATATATATATAGATATATAGATATATCTCCCTCTCTCCCGGTTTCGTCTTCTTTATTTCTCTATTTCTATTTTCTGTTTTGGTCGAATGACCATTTTCTCTCTCTTCTTCGATTTTCTTTCTTTTATTTCCTTTTCTTATTTTATATTATTCTTCTTCTCCTTATCAAACAGCTTGCCACCTTCCCCTCTTATTATTTTATTCTATAGTATTGCCACCTCTCACTAAATTGTAATTGTAATTGTGATTTTACTTTCAAAAAGATTAAAAGAAAAAAAAATGGGTGCTATAATTGAAACCGACATAAACTTGAAGAGTTGTAATTGTAATTTTACTTTAAAAAAGATTAAAAGAAAAAAAAAAGGGTGCTATAATTGAAACCAACAACTCTCTCTTTTTATATAGCTAATAGATATTAGGGCCTTTTGGATATTTTTGAAGTCATACTTGACCACCGTTAAGTGTACGGGGGAGTTTGTGAATACCGAAACTTTTCCATCCAGGTGTAATAAGAAGGCTAAACCTCAACGAGTTCACTGTAACTTCCCCAAGATTATTCAATGCCTTTGGAATTTGAAATCATACCATGTCACAGAAATATCACATGTGATTTGATATCCGTACTTGTGCCAAATAATAAAATCTGATTATCTAAGTTATTTTCTATGTAAGGCACTAAAAAACAGATGAAAAAAATCACTAGAATAATCATATTACATTAAATTTAAGCTGAAGTTCTAGCAGTTGTAAAAGGTATCGTGGATTTGTTGTGGCGAAGGATTATGGTGGAGACTGGAGACCAGAGACTGACGCTTCAGTCACTCAGTGCTAGTAGAATTGACCTTGCGGAGGATGATTTTTCAACTTTGATATAATTTTGTTTCCTGGAATGAAATTTACTTTATAAATCTTTGTTAATAAAAAAAATTATTTATAGAGTAAATGTGGTTAATTTCTGCTGTGAGAAAATATAATATGATGGATAAAAACTAAAAGAAATTAAAACTAAAACAATGTGGTCCAAACAGATAGGTCAAAATATCCGACTATTACAAATCAATCGTTTTGGCGTTGTGGATCACGTATTGACACTGACACATAAACTATAAGTCTTGCAATAACTTAAAATCAAATTGAGTCCATGTTAATAAAGAGTACGTGTGCTAGAAGTGTCCTAACGTGCAGGTGCCGGCAGGCCAGCCTCACGGGCAATAAAGGGGCCGGTCAAACTTTTTTTTAAAACAATTTTTTTTTAATAAAAAAAATAATTTATTTTTAAAACTTAAAAAACTTATATAAAAATTAGTTTTTTAACTTAAAATTTATTTATTCAACTTAAAAAATTTATTTATTTTTGAATTAAAAATTTATTTATTATTTTAACTTTAATAACTTATACATTAGATTAACTTATTTATTATTTTAATCAAACAAAATAATATGTAAGAAATAGATCAATAAATTAGTTTATTTGAAAAAAATAATTTGAAGAATGAATAAAGAATTAAAGATGTAAGAAATAGATGAATATTTAATAAAAAGTGTTTAAGTTGGTTAAAAAAATATAGGAAAAAAATGAATTTTATCTACTCATACAGATTTCGGTATTATATGATTGTTTTGTTAAAAACATTACCAAGAAAAACCCAGTGAGATAAAAATTTGGTAAGGGAAAAAGAGTGAAATTGAATTATAATTTACAAGTACATGTATAATTAAAATTTAAAAAGAGTGTAATCGATAACTCTTTAGTCTTCAGCCCTCTTCCTGGTTATTGCTGGAACCCTCATTAACGTATAAGTTTGTGAAATTTTGAATTACTTCATCATCCTCCATTTGATGATGCATCCTCATTCAAGGATGCTCTCAATCCCGAAGGCATGTTAATACTTCCACAATCTCAAGGGTTAAAGAAGTTCTTCTAGGTTCAATAATATGCCACTTATGCTGAATGCATGTTCTAAAGAAACAGTGGACACGGGGATAACAAGTACGTCATGTGCTATTTATGTCAGTGCTGGATATCTGCTGCTATGGTTCTTCCACCATAACAGTAGATCAAAATCCTGGACATTCTCAATTGTTTCCAACAGAGAGAACTCATTGTTAAGGAAGTTGTTGAGTTCGGTATTTTCAGTTTGAGCAGGTCTTGCAATTGGAGATTGAGATGATGAACTTGTTGAGCTCCCACCGGAAGTCTCGCCCCCGCCCTTTAGGAGGATGCTCCAACTTCATTTCAATGAGCGTATGTCCTATTCTTCTGATGGTATCATGTTTACACTGCTAAACCAGAGCTCATAAATAGTATAAACTTCGAACAACTTGGTTCGCAAGTCTGTAACCGTTGAGTAAAATCTAAGTTCAAGTTAGTATTGATATAATGAAGAAAAGTTTTTACACTAGATAATTTAATCTTAGGATCTAGTATAACACCTAAGGCATAGAGGAAAAGAATTTCATACTAGTATTTTTTAATTTTTTTCTCCATGGCCACAACTGTAGTGCCTAAGATTTCATCGTCTCTATAAAAGTTAAACATATCAGACATTTCAAAAAGATGATGCATTGCAAGAGAAGATGTGGGGAAATAGACCTCGAAAAGAAGTATAATGGAATCATAAAAAACCTTTAAAATTTTGATAAAAATGTTTGCCACTTACCAATCGTCTACGATTAGTATTGAACTGCCCATTTTCATATTATCTAAACCTGTAATAGTGATAGAATAATCAATAGCATTTTGCAGCATTAAGTAAGTGGAGTTCCACCTTACTAGCATATCTATTTGAAACCTACGATGTCGTTGGTTAGTTTGACAGTATCTGCTAAATTCTGCCACTCTTGGATTAGAACTGCTGATCCTAAAAAAGGCATCTCTGATGCGATCTATACGATCGCTTACAACCTTCAAACCGAATTTTACAACTAAATTTATAATGTGACATGTACACCATTGGTGGAAGAAATAACCCCCAGCTTAGGGGGCATTGTTGTCAAAAAAACAAACCAGTAGATCTAGTGTTTGATGATGCATTATCTATTGTGATAGAAAAGATGCTTTGAGTTATTCTATAATCTTGTAAAATAGAAGTAATTACTTTATAAATATTTTCAGCCGTATGTTGAAAACCCATGTAACGAAAACTAAGAATTTTTTTTTTGTATCTTACAATTAGAGTCTAAATAGTATCCCGTGACACATAAATAGTCATTTTTGAAACGTCCGTTCCAAATATTGGAAGTTAATGTTAGGAAGTATGCTCTAAAGTAAGGGTTTTTCTGTAACATATCATTTGATATCAATAAAAATCTTTTGTTTACAAATAATTTATGTATCATGTAGCGTTTCTTATATATGTTGAAAGCAAAATATTCTAAGGATCCAAGACTAAAAGAAACATAAAGAATTATTCATATAAAAAAGTTTATGTATGGTAAATATAATTCTTTATTTAGTCTAAAAATATTCACAATTTACGTTACAGGCTGGACACTTTATCTTGATTAAAGTTGTGGGTCTTTTGTTTTCAATTGGGAAGTGATGAGCCTAAAATTATCAAGTGAAAGACTTTGAACAAAAGACCCAGTACATATGATGTATTGAACGGATCAAGTGAATAGTATATTTTGATTTTACCGTTAATGGAATAATACATTCACATTAGAGCAATTGAAATATCTATCTTAATTCTAAGATAAATAATGTACCATATATATTATGAGTTGTAACGTTTGAGCTATCAATGGGTACAACCATACAAAGTCATCTTGTTCATCTTCAAGACACAGGAGATGTTTCATATCTTAACATAGAAATATGTGAGTGTAAGAAAAGCCATAGGATTTTTACAAGAAGGGTTCATCTATAGAAATTTGTACTCCATTTTTTTTAAGTGTCTTTTTTTTCACACATAAAGCATTGAAAGCATAATTTGAGGAATACGAAGAAATTTTAAAATATAAATCCGATGATTATTCCATTAAATTTTACATTGTCGGCACATCGTGACCTTACATTGTTTGTACATTGGTATAAATAACACAATGTTTTACAAACAATTTTTAATACAAAGCCCGTGCAACGCTCGGGTTGAAAAACTAGTAAATTATAATTTAATAATATAATTATGATGTAATTAACCACCAAATAAAACAAAGAATAATAAAAACCTATTTTATTAAGGAAAATGCTTGGGTACTGACCACCCAATGGGGTGTTGTCATGTGGCCAAAACTCTTACACTTTTTATATTTTTCTCCTTGCTTTGGGTTACGTGACAATTAACCATTGATTGGACAATACCTTGGGTACTGATCGGTCAACACCTAAATGTTGTTCTTTTATTAACCTTGTTACATTATAATACAATATTGTTTTTTTGTTTTTGTTTTTTTGTTTTTTTCTTTCCATATTGTCTATTTTTCTTATAGATAATAAGATACGTGCTCTGTCAGAATGTGATTAAAGTAAAATAAATTCTATGATTAGAAAAGAACTTGATTTTCTTTTTCAATATGTTAAAATTAAAGTAAATGATTTCATAAAAGTGCAACCAATTTCGTCAAGAGGAATGCTAGACATTCTAATTTTTTTTTTTCAAATTCTGTCACAAATGATGTGGTATGTGAAGTGTCAACATAACATCAGCCACCACATAATCTTATGATTTATGATGTGTTGACACTTTACGGGTCACATCATTTGGGATAGAATTTGAGAAAAAAATTTGAGACGTCTAGTATTACTCTTTTGCCAATAAACAAAACAGCTTATAATAAGAATGTGACAGCAATTAAGAAGGTGGGATTTGTCTGATTAAGATCTGCTTCTTGGCAAAAACTTGAAAAAAAATACCTAGTATCTGATTAATAGATATCGTTAAAAAAAAAAAAAAAATCTTCTTCTTGGAACATTGATTATATATATATATATATGTTAGATGACAAGTATTCAATTAAATTATAACTCAGTAAATATTGTTTTAGGTAGCTTTCCTATTTCAAATTACATTCATTTTACATGATATATTCTATCTCCTAGGGTTGCTTAGGAGGGTAGGACTCTTATCACCGATGTATATATGTTGTTCATAAATCAATGAAAAAGGTGTGCAAATATTTCACCAAAGCCTATCAATTTTCTATATGGTATCAGAGCCGCTGATCTTCTCTCTCCCTCAAATAATTTTTCTGCCTTTAATATCTCTTAGTTAAGCAACCATCATGACTGGAAACAATAACGAACTCCCTACCATGATCACCGAATCAGTCCCAAAAACTGCTGCTGCAACTTCAACCGATCAGTCCATTATCAACGTTGTTCCAGTCAATTCTATGGCCTTCCGCTCGAAAGAATTCCACCTAATTACTATCAACATTGCTGCCCAAGCCCTACTCAAACTCACCACCACCAATTACATGTCATGGAAACTACAATTTCAAACCCTCTTCTATGGGTACGATCTTGTTGGATACATAGACGGCTCTAAACCTTGTCCACCAGTCACACTCACCGTGGATACCGTGACCTCTCCAAATCCTGCCTACAACATCTGGTTTCGTCAGGATCAACTCATTCTCAATGCCATAATTGGTTCCCTCTCACCCACAATCATCTCTTTTGTTGCCCGTGCAAAGACGTCAATGGAAGCATGGAACATACTTGCCAATACATATGCCAAACCATCTCGTGGACGTATAAAACAAGTTAAAGCCCTTCTAAAAAATTTCACAAAAGGTACACAGTCGATTAGTGATTTTCTTCACTCTGCAAAAGCTCATGCAGATGAACTTGCTCTACTTGGAGCACCAATGGATGATAAAGATCTCATAGAACGGATCCTTGATGAACTTGATAATGATTACAAGGAACTTGTTCGTGCAGTTCAGGCCCGAGACAGCCCTATCACGTTTGATGAAATGCATGAGAAACTTCTACCATTCAAAGCAACAACTCTCAACAACAAGAAAGATGTCAATTTCTTTCCGGTTACAGCCAATTTGACACACCGTTCAAACAACAATTGGCACCCACAAAATACTAACTGGCATCCTTAAGCCTCTACCACCATAGGCTGACGCCCCCCTCCAACTCAACTGGACTTTTAGCTCCCACTCAGTCCTCAGGCACTCCATATCGTGCAGCCTCTAGTCCATACTTGGGCCGCTGTCAAGTGTGTGGCACTCAGAGTCACTCGGCCAAACGATGCCCCTCATTCCAGATGGTACCAATTCAGTCTTTGGGCTCCATATCCTCTCCTACACCAGCACCGACACCTTGGCAACCCCGAGCTCATGTTGCTACCAATATTGCGTCACCCAATCAGCTTTGGCTACTTGATAGTGGTGCATCTCACCATGTCGCGACTGACTTGGGAAATCTTTCTCTACATGCACCTTACAGAGGCTCAAACGATGTCATGATTGGTGATGGCACAGATCTTTCCATCACACACACTGGTTCCACATCTCTCAACACTCATAACAATTCTTTTACTTTAACTGATGTTCTCTATGTTCTTGATATGAAAAAGAATTTGATCTATATTTTACAATTTTGCACCACTAATAATGTTTCAGTTGAATACTTATCTTCTTGTTTTCTTATGAAGGATCTTCGTATGAGGGCAATTCTTCTGAAAGGCCCAACCAAGGATGGCGTATATGAGTGGCCGACTGCAAAGTCTATGTCTTCATCAATCCTAGCTGTCTCCAGCACCAGAATCACATCATCAAACTGGCATTATAGATTAGGTCATCCTGCTTTTCCAATTTTGAAGCATATTATTACCAATTTTAGTTTAAATTTGTCGTCCCCTATTTCAAAGGAATTTACATGTCATGACTGTTATTGCAATAAAAGTCATAAGCAATCGTTTTCTAGTTCATCTCTTGTCTCATCGTATCCTCTGGATATTATTTTTTCTGATGTTTGGACCTTACCTGTTATTTTCCATGATGACTTTAAATACTATTTAATCTTTGTTGATCACTTCACAAAGTATATCTGGTTTTATCCTCTAAAGAAAAAATCAGATGTAAATGACACCTTCATGCGATTTAAAGCTATTGTGGAAAACTATTTCAAAACAAAAATCATCACTTTTTATTCTGACAATGGAGGTGAATACCTGTCACTTAAAGATTATCTTGCGACAAATGGTATCTCTCACCTCACGATCCCACCTCACACACTTAAGAATAATGGGTACTCAGAACGGCGTCATCGCCACATTGTCGAAACTGGTCTCACATTACTGCCTCATGCATTCATGCAATTAAATTTTTGGCCTAATGCTTTTGCTATAGCTGTCTATTTAATCAATCAAATGCCAACTAAAACCCTTGCATTCTCATCACCCTATGGGAAATTTTTTAGACACGCTCCTAATTATTCAAAGCTCAAAATTTTTGGTTGTTTATGTTACCCGTGGCTTCGGCCTTACTTGTCACATAAACTGAACCCACGGTCCATGTCATGTGTCTTTCTAGGGTACTCTATATCACAAAGTGCGTACTTGTGTCTTAATCCATCGAGCTCCAGAATATATGTCTCTTGTCATGTTCAGTTTGTAGAGTCCGTCTTTCCTTTCACAACTTTAAACACTAACCTACACTGCCCAAATCCTACCACCATAGACACTTGGATTCCACCAATCCTCACTGTCAAAATCCCCAGTCAGTGTCAGTCGACTCCCTTAACTACTGTGCACCCACCAGAACTACCACCGTACATTAACTCTGCCACATCTCTACAAGTCGATATCCCTCTGCCTGCTATCACCACATCAGATTCTCCATCTGCAGTAGCTATTCCAACAGTCAATCCCGCCTCCATCAGCGCCGCAGCTGGTCCCTTGTCTGCTAACAGTGCAGCGCAAGGAACAACACCACCACCACCATCGGTCTCTTCACAGCAGCCGGTCCTCAGCTTTAGCTTCACCGAGCAAACATCACATGATCACCCGAGCAAAAAATAACATCCACAAACCTGTCTAGAAACTCAATCTCCACGCACACCTACACTCCTCAGTTGACTTCGAACCAACAACTGTTTCCCAGGCATTAAAGGACTCCAATTGGTGTAAAGCCATGTCAGAAGAATGCGATGCCCTCTTCAAGAATGGAATGTGGGAGCTAGTCCAACCGGATGTAGGGAAAAATAAACAAATAAAAGTGTTATACGCAGCGGAAGCGATACTAAAGACGATTTAGTGACTTTTAAAATTTTTCCTTTATGAACCTTAAACCCTTTTAATCAATAAACATGCATATATATCAACAAAAGTAAATTACCTCTTGTCGCGTGATCCGATTGACTTACGTCGATGGTAATCCGCAAGACTTTCAATCCGAGCACGAACGTGGATCACCTAGGAGCGTTGTCTCCCTTTCCTTTGAATTGCAAACCTGTGAATGGACCAAACAAATACTTTCCTTTTTTTTGTTAGTCACAAAACAATCAAAAGAATGTCAAAATTATTCCGGTCACTTTTGAGTTCACAATCTTATGATCGAAACTCGCGTGAACCTAGATCGATATCGTATACACAAGCTTATTGATGTTTAAGCAATTGTATACTATCAAAGAATAATTTTTCACTCCTTTTTGTCTCTCTAGAATAAAAACTCTCTTAGAATTAAGAAGAAGAAGAAAGAAAATAAAAACTCAAGCACCAATTAATTGATGTGGCCGAACCCTATAAGAACATATATATAGGTTGGCCGAATTTTTCTTCTTTTTCCTTTAGGGTTGCCGAATTCTATGTAGTATCTAATTAGGGTTGGCCGAATTTCATCATGTCACTTATATAGGGTGACTGAAATTCAACCCTAATTCTTTTTAACTTTATAGACTTCAAACCCTAATCCAACTCTTTTATTTTTATTCTTTTATTTGACTAAAAAAAAAAAAAAGACTCCTTATTTGATTAAATAAATAATACTAATTTATTTATTTACTTATCAAACAAGTCTTTTACTTTTAGGAAAGATTTGTTTCTTTAATTAAACAATTAATCAATAAATCAATTAATTTTTATTTAATTAAAACAAATGAAACAAAATAATATTTTTAGGTCAAAACTTTAACCTAGCCGCCCCACTTATATATAAGATGGGCCTAATATTATTTTCCTATTTCATTTAATCCATTGGACTTTAAATAAAAAAGCCCACATGTGAACCAGACCCATTCTTACTAAAAGAAACAAGCCCACATGTCTTTCATTAATATATTAATATAATTGAGCAGCCCATTACTTAAATAATGTGCAAATTATATTCTTAATATATTAAATGCAATTCTAGATGGACCCTTAAATTGGTCCGGTAGAATATATCAAGTGATCCATGCAAGTCCGTGTGGATTGGGGATCTTGGCGGGCCATCTAAATTTAAGCTTCAATAGACATAACCTAATCACAATCAACAAATGATTCACTTAGGTCCGATCCATTAATTTTAACTCATTCCACTAAAGAGCTAAAACTGAACTCTTAAATAAAGATAGAAAAGGAAGATGCTCCTCATTCATACCCTAGACAATCATATTGGAGATAGTGTATCCTCGTGATTAATATCAGTAATCGCCAAGAGTTCATAGACCGCCTATAACTCTCCAAGTTACCATATTTACTCATATGACCACGTTTTGAACTTGGATATTTTGACTTGTCCAGAAGCCATGTTTTCAATAGACACTATTGAAAACTCAACGTTGAGATTTAATATCCAATTACCTCAAAACATCCATATGATGATATTATACTCTCATTTAATTAAATGGAGCCACGATGTCCATATCTATAAATGAAGTCCTCTATCGATTAACAAATGAATATCACCAAACTATCGAGGATAGACTATGCGATATAATCGTACTCATTGATAACTCAAATGATATCACTTGCAACCATAAGTCCATCATTTATCTCAGGATTAAGATAGACTCTCCGATTGTCCTGATAATGAAAAGACTATTATCTATTGACGGTTCTAGATAAAGCTTTTCATTGTGATCCAGTTCAATGCACCCAGTGCACTAGATCCTTTTGCTCGAAGACACTCCGATGATTTTAGACTCATCATATCTCATTTGATCCCACTCAAATGCTAGCAAAAGAATTCTACAACTTTAACAAGATAAAGGTGCCCAACCTTTAACTTAAGTTGTGAACAATATTCAAGACTAACTAAAGAATTGTGTCTACCACATACATATCCAGATGTACGAACAATTCTTCTTTTCCCATAGTCTTTAGACCTTATGATTATTTACTTTGACAATTATAATACAAACTATAAATGCTATACGATTTGTTAAACCAGAAATCACTTTATTAATATGAAAAAGATTGTTAATTACAACATTACACTCTTGCTATTGAGCATAATCCTAACACCGGACGCATCCACCAATATTGTTGGCTACAAGTGGATTTTTCGAATCAAGCGGAAATCTGATGGTTCAATTGATAGGTACAAGGCTCGCTTGGTTGCGAAAATGTTCAATCAAAGGCCCGGGGTAGACTATTTCGAAACATTTAGTCCAGTTATCAAACCCACTACAGCCAGACTCGTACTGAGCATAGCCACCAGTCATGGCTAGTCTCTACGTTAGCTAGACATCAACAATGTTTTCCTACAAGGCCGGTTTGCTGAAACGGTGTACATGGCTCAACCTCCAAGCTTCATTAACTCAGATCATCATACGCATGTTTGCAAACTGCGTAAAGCTATTTATGGACTCAAGCAAGCTCCGCGTGCATGGTACCACGAGCTGCGTCAATTTCTCCTCGCATCTGGATTCAAGAACTCATATGCTGACACTTCACTATTCATCCTCAAGACCGGTGGTACTTTCATATTTCTTCTCATTTATGTTGATGATATTATTCTTATAGGTAACAGTACAACTCAGGTTGAACAGATTGTAGCCACGCTTGCTCAGAGGTTTTCTCTAAAAAAACCTTGGTGACCTCTTGTTCTTCCTTGGTGTGGAGGTGGTTCCACATAAGCACGGCATACTGCTACCTCAGAAGCGCTACATCATGGATCTACTTACTTGCACCAACATGACAGGTGCGAAACCAGTTTAAACGCCACTGCCAACGAGCCCTCCTCTCAACCTTCACTCGGGCACTCCTCTTGGCGATCCCATAACCTACCGCAATGCTGTTGGTAGCCTTCAATACTTATCGCTCACACGTCCAAACATTTCCTATGCGGTCAATAAACTGTCTCAATTCATGCATCAACCTACAACTGACAACTGGGATCTTGTGAAAAGAGTGTTGCGGTACCTTGGATGAAGGTATTCTCTTGTATCGTGACTCTCCGGTCACGCTTCATGCCTTCTCAGATGCCGATTGGACCGGATACAAATATGACTATTCTTCCACAAGTGCTTATATTGTGTATCTCGGCTGCAATCCCATCTCTTGGAGCTCGAATAAACAAAACACCATTGCTCGCTCATCCACGGAGGCTGAGTATTGCACGGTTGCCTCCACCGCTGCCGAGTTGAATTGGGTGTGCTTTCTTCTTACTGATCTTGGTCTTACATTGCCAACAACCCCAGTCATTTTCTGTGATAATTTAGGTGCGACTCAGCTGTGCTCGAATCCTATATTTCATTCATGAATGAAGCATATTGCTATAGATTTTAACTTCATCAGGGATCAAGTCCAATCCGATTCATTACGGGTGACTCATGTGTTCAGCTTGCAGATGCACTCATAAAACCGCTCCCTCGTGCTACATTTCAACCGTTGAAGTCCAAGATTGACCTCTATAACCGTGGCCTATCTTTAGGAGGCATGTTAGATGACAAGTATTCAGTTAAATTATAACTCAGTAAATATTGTTTTAGGTAGCTTTCCTATTTCAAATTACATTCCTTGTACATGATATATTCTATCTCCTAGGATTGTTTAGGAGGGTAGGACTCTTATCACTGATGTATACATATTGTTTATAAATCAATGAAAAAGGTGCGTAAATATTTCACCAAAACCTAACAGTTTCTATAATATATATATATATATATATATATACACAATGATCGAGAGATGATGGTTTGAGTAGCTAACATTCCATCATCACTTGCCCTTCTAACATATATTATCACTTTATGGGTCCTCTGATCCTCTCACACTATCCCGTGTCCGAAATACAATAATACTTGCTTTTGTTTTTTTTTTTTCAAGACATAATACAAATTTATTTAAAGTTTGTCTTTACTAAATTTCAAACATTTTGATCTTTGCTGCATTCACAAGTTGTTTCTATTAATTTCAACGATATCATTTATTTGATCAACCGTTTTCATAGCAAGTCATGTGTGATATCTATGATGTTGATGTGCACCAAAGAATTGAGGAGAGTTGTTCAATTTTAACAATATTATTGATGCCATCAATATAATATTGTTAATCAATCTTTATTCGAAGAGTTTCATAATTCCTTTAATTTCCAACATGTTAAAAAATTGAAACCATTTGATTTGATTTTTCCTTTTTTGTGTGCATCTTATTCTAAAAACAAATGATTAAAAGGATTGAGAAGACTTAATTTGATTTATATTATTGAAAAAAAAAATTGCATATATAGAGTAAAAAAAAAAAAAAAAAACTTAGGTGGTGTTTGTTTTTTTTAACTGATGTCTTATAAGACCTTAATTTTTTAGACATACTGATAAGTCTTACAAATTAAGATATTATGATATGTTTGTTTGTTTTTTTATTTTATTTTATTATTATTATTATTATTATTATTATTATTATTATTATTTATTATTATTATTTTTTTAGACAGCCACCCCCTTAGAGTTGGTTAGGTTGCGTTAGGGTTTATTCAAAATTGGAAATTTTTAGAAAATTGATTTTTAGGGTTTTATTGTGTGGATAAAATTGTAAATGTATAAATTGTAAAAGGATATTACCATAAAACTATATCACTTTTTTAAAAAGATAAAAGCCAAAAAATTTTACTTTTTCTATTAGACATATATATTTTAAAATAAAATATAATTTAATAAATAAATAAATTAATTTATCTTAATTTAAGATATAAAAGGTAATAAGTTTTATAGTAAAAAAAAAAAAAAAAACGTCCCTTAATTTCTAAGCAAATATCTCATGTTCACATGTGGTAATATATAAACAAATATAGGTTATACAGTAGCTAGATCAAATTAAATTAAACAAATAGCTAAAGTCAAGCAACGAAGTGATCAAATCTTACAATAAAAATACCTTAAAATATTTTTTATTAACATTGCATATATATATAGATAACAACAGAACCAGATCACACTGGTCTAACAGAAGGCACATCTACACACAGAAGTTTTATTTAGGGTAGCAGTTTCTCACTCAATTAAACATTCACACAATAATTAAATAATAATAATATTATAATTAATTAGAAGAGGTGGTGGTGCTTCTTGCCATGAGCTTCCTTCTCCTCTTCCTTGTCCTCCTTCTTCTCATGGTGCTCATGGAAGGCGAATCCTCCGGTTCCAACCGCAGCCGCTGCTGCAATCTCCTCTTCTATCTTGTGCTTGTGAGCATGCTCCGGGTCTTTCTCTGCCTTGTGCTTCTCATGCTGTTATATATACATATATATAGATATATATAAACCAATATCAAATAATTAATATTTCCAACACTACCCTTCTTAAGGAGGATCTATTTGGTATTGTTTTTTGAAAAGTTAAAATCAGATTAAATAAAACATCATTAAAAGTAGAACTATATTTCAAACAAACTGGGATAAAATCATTTTGAAATAAATATTACTAAATATATATATATTTTTTAGAAAGGTTGAAAATCCCATATAGTTAAAAATATATAATAAATATACCAGAGCAAAAGCACCGGCGGCGGCTGTCCCTAGCTCTCCTATATGTTCAAGATGCTTGTGGTGCTTCTCCTCTTTCTTGTAATCAATTTCTTCGTTCTTGTTGTATTGATCAACATTCTCCTCGCTAGAGTAAGCACCACCGTATGCGGTGGTGGTCTCAGAGTAGATGCCACCCTCGGAGTAAACATCACCCTCGTCCTCATCCTTCTTGTGGTGGAAATGGTGGTGGTGCTTTTCTTCGGCCATAGTACTTGCTGGAAATAAGTTTGATGAATACAAAAAATGAAAAGTAATAAGGTTGTGAATGTGGCTATGACTAGTGATGGTGAAGAAGTGTTTGGGGGAGGATGGGGCTATTTATAAGTGAGGGTGGCCAAATGCCAATAGTTTATAGTATTTGTGATTTCGGTCTTGGTTCATTTGTGGTCCTCACCATTAAGTGTGTGTGTTGGATTCAATCCAATCCAATATGATCCATTATATATTTATATCTGATTCAATCCAATGGACTAAAATAGATTTGACGATATGAGTGAATTATAAATTTTGAAATTCATTAAATTAGATTGGATCAGATCCTATCAAATCCATCGGATCCATCAAAATATAAAGCTTAATTTATATTACGCTAATTTATTTTTTCTTATATAGATGAACATTAAATAAATTATGGGTGCTATATATTGTATTTTATTACGATAAATAGTTATAATTTTATTCCAAACTTTTGAATAATTTAATTTAGGTTGGTGTTTAAAACTTTTTTTTTTTTTTTTGAAATATTACATAAAATCATGTTTTTTTTTTTTTTGATGAGGACTTGAACCAATAATTTCGTGGCGTAGGTGTGAGGGTTATACCATCGGACCAACCTCATTTCATATTCGTGTTTAAAACTTATGTTTAAAGTTTATAATTTATTGAACTTAAAGTGTACAGTTATTTATTGCTTTTATGTTGACTATTAGTTTGGTATAATTTTATTTGAAATATTAAATAATGATTTTGTTAATTTTACGATTTTTTTTTAACAAATTATATATTAAGCATTGATTCATATGAATCCGCAATAAGATTGAATATAATTTGATTGTAATTTTTTTTAATCTAATCAGATCTTGGATCATAGAAATCCAATGGATCCAATCCACTGCACACCTGTACTCACCATCATTATAATTAAATTTTCATTAATTTTTTATAGACAAGGATCCTTTCCTCACCTTATCTCATCTTCACCTTACTTAATTTTATAACACATAAGCATTGCAATGAATGAATGGTTAAAATGTAATTGACACTTTATTAACAACCCATCACATGCTTTAAAAAGGTGAGGAAAAGATAAGGATTATGTAAGATGATGAGAGGATCCTGGTCCATTTTTATAGCATAATGTGGCTTGATGGTAAATGACACTTATTCAGTTTGACAATGTATGATATTTGTTCGGCCTAACAATGTGGACATATAAGAATGGGTTAGTTCTTTCTCTACACAAAAATAATGTGTATTTCTCCTTTAACTTATATATATATATATATATATATATATATTTTATAAATAACAGTACAACTTTGTGTAAATTCAATTTCGTGGGACTTTAATATCTGTTTACATGATTATAAGATGTATCCTTTGCCTATTAAAAGAAAAGAATATATAAGTTATGAATGATTTTATGTTTTATTATTTGGAAGTACAATAAAATTTTGACACCTAACAATTCAGGAAAGTACTAAAACCTATTAAGATCAAATATTACAAACCCCTACTAATGTGAGATAAATTACCACTCCTGTTAAGAGACTAATGTACCTTACAATAATGTTACATCATTAAAAAAAAAAAAAATTGTTCAAATAATATGATAAACTGTTTTGTGGCTACTAGACAGTTACAACTTACAAATAAACTTGTCACGTTATACAATTCGAACAAATAATAATCCATTTATTTATTTATTTATTTTATTATAATATATATAAAATCAAACCTTTTTCACAAAAGTCAATGAATATATTACAAATATCACTTACGTTGAGGTAACATTGCATCACAAATTTGTATAATATTATCACGGTGTTGTCATTAATGTTCATCACAAAAGTATATTGAAATATTTTAGTGGTACTAACCTTGTTTAAAGAGCAGTATACATAAATTTATTGGATGCCACCCACATCTCAATTTAGGGATTTTTGGTTTTCATTTTCGTTATAATTTTTTTTTTTTGAAAGAAATTTTCGTTATATTTACTTATAAAGAGTTAGGGGTCATTTGTTTTTTGCACTTAAATTTTAATGGGTTTGAATTGAAATTATTGGGTTGATTTTTTTTTATTTATTTATTTATTTATTTATTTATTTATTTATTTTTTTTAAAGTGGTTAAATAACTTAAAATACCAAAAAACAACTTAAAATAAAAAGTAAGAAAACCTGACTTTTAACTTAATTCCAAATTACTAGATAGAATTTAATATATTTTCTTCCAAGACTATCCTACCAAGATAGTATATTTCCAAATTTATCATAATTTTATATTATACAAATTTATTTCTTTTAATCTATTACTTATAATAAATATCTAAAAAAAATATTAATCACTAAATCAAAACCTAAATATCTAAAAAAAACATTAATCACTAAATCAAAACCATTTCTAAATCATTATTTATCCTTTAAAAAAATATTTATCATATCTTAATCATGAATAATATATTGCAATTATTATATAAAAATGGTTTAAGATTTATTAAATTATTTTTATTTAGTTGTTTGTATCATATAAAATAAAAATACACAACAATTAATAGTAACAAGGGTATATATGTCAAATTACTTGTTTTAAAATCATTTTATATTTAAAAAACAAGAAAGTTGGCATTCTATTCAGATGTGATAAAAATAAAAAACAAACATGTTATTTAGATTTGAGTTTCAATCACTATTAAGTTTTCAGTAAAATTCAGGACTGTTCAGTCTTCAGATAAAAAAACAAACGACTCAATAGTTTTGTATGTATAAAATGTATTGAAAGGATCAATTTCACAAATCAAGAGGTTTACGAAGCTGTGAAAGGTTCAATCTTACAAGTTCTACGACGGTAACAATTGTAGTGAGTTTGGTAACAACAATAGTGAATTTAGTAATTACCATGTATTATTAATGTTTTATTGACGTGTTTTACCCGCGTCAAAAATTTTAAAGTTTTTTTTTTAAAAAAAATATAAATATTATTAAAAAGTTGAGGGAATTTATATATATATATATATATATATATATTTGAAGTATTATAATTACATAAATTAAAGTTTTTTTTGAAAAGAGAGAGGACTCGAACCCGCAACCTCATTATACAGGTATGAAAAGTTTTACCAATGAACTAACCTCATATTGTCGTATTTTGTTCATATGTGGTAAGAGGATTGTTTGACTTAATAATAATAAAAATAATTTTTGTTCTTTTAGGGTAAACTCTAAGAGTATCTCCAACGTATGACACTAAATTTTACTTCAATTTAGAGTTAGGGATATTTTGGGAATATGTTAACATAAAATATTTTTCCACTCCAATGTTTCATACCAAATTTTACATCAAAAAAGTATTTTTAAAGAATATTCTTCTAATAAATATTTATACAATACCAATTAATTTCTATTAGTTAACTTATACAATATTAAATAATTTTATTGATATTAGATATATATATATATATATATATATAAAAGTAGGTGTCATTTTAAAGATCTCATTGAGTTCTTTTTAACGGTATATTTTTTAGGAATACATTTTGTTGGAATTAAGTATAAAAGAGTTATATTAGAAAGAAAAAAAAAAAAAAAAAAAACCAAAAAAAGATGATGTGACAGAAAAACCAAAATTACAAAGAGTTTTTTGTGTTTTGAAACGGTGCGCGCCCAAACCCAGTGCATGCCTGTTCCTAAACTCAACTTTTTTTTTTGGAAATGCATTTTGAAGTAACGTTGGAGACAATTTTTGTGAACAGTAGATTTTAAATTGAAGTTGGTGTGCTGATTTGTGAAACGTTGGAGATGCTATAAAAGTATGAATTTGAGTTTTTGTTTGTTTTAAGGATAACATAAATGTGATACGTGTAAAATTTTAAAGTAGTTAGTGACTTTTGCTTCCAATACTTTATGGTAGTAAATTAGTGACGGTTATAATATTAAAAGATATATTTTGATTTGCACATCACTTAACATATATTGTTAGGGTTATATGTAAACTGTATATATATTATTTGATCGATATTTATATACTAATATTTGTAATATTTAAAATAAAATAAAAATATTTTGATTTTTATTAAAGGAAAAGTTGAGGATGAGATTGATTTGTTGTAACTTGTCAATTTCTTGGTAGGTTGTAAGGGCCCTCCACTTAAATCTCAATTTGGAATCTGTCGGCAAAGACTACTGTAGAAATCATTTTGCATATTCACTTCGAATGTTCTAACTTCTAGCTTCTAATAAAAACATTTCACTGGTTACCACCTTATCCAGACCAATACTTACAATAATAATAATCATAATATGATTAAGTTTTATAATTATAAATTCATTCAATAGAAATTTATTATGAATAATCCTAAGCTATCCCTATAAATTGTCTAAGTAATATGATATGTAAATCATATTATCATATGATGTTTACGAATCACATTATATGTATAGAAATTTGATTATTTTTTTGGATAGTATGATATTACTTTTTATTAAATAATTTTTGAATATTTGTTTTATGAAATAAAAATTTTATAATTTTTAATATTCAAAACGGCATTGGATAACAAAATTTGGATTTAGAAAATATAAACATGAGTCAGCGAAACCACATTCCAAAGACAAGATAATATTGTAATTGTAGCCAAACGAGGCACAAGGTACTCCAAAATATTGGGATTTTATTTTTCTTAAAAAACAATTATTATGAGTACATGGAAAAATAGAGGTGGGTGAACCAATTACTGTCCTATCCATATGAGATTTTGGATAAGGTGCTGTTGGGTTTATGGGTCCCTATGTAACCAAGATCGTGTGGCCACGTTTGTTAGTGGACAATGATTCAATGTCATGACTCATGATTGTCATTTTTACACGTCTCACCTAATATTCAAACCTGTACAAATCTCTTTGGTTGATTACCTTTCAAGCTTTTTATAAATCTGGACTTGAAACCTAATATTCATAACACTCTCAATGTAACTTGGTAGATAGAGCCTTTATTCAGTACGGCCGCTTATATGGTTTGATGGAAAGAGCGTTTATTCAGTATTCATAAATCTACACATGGAATGATACTTGAGTGAGAAGTTAATGGGATGTATTGTCAATTTAGGTAGGTTCAAATCTAGCTAAGCCCAATAATTCACTGATCCACTATGAAATAATTGGTGTAACACCTTTTGTTTTTAAGAAGAGTAATACTCTCTGACCCAAAAATTAACTTAAATGATGTAGCAAATGAGTTGTTATCATTACATAAATTATGGGATGATACGATAAATATATGATAAGGAAAAATCACTTATCACATCATTTGGATTATTTTTTAGACTAATTTTTTTTCTTGTTTAGCATTAGCGTTTCTAGAAAAGGCAAATGAGTCTATACAAACAATTTAGGAAGAATATTTTTGCTCACCCCGCTTCAAGGGAGGTGAGCAAAAATGGACTCCAATTTAGGTGGTCTGGAATATGATTCTAGTATATTGTCACATAAATTGAGATGATTTATTCTTATGCAAGGCTGTTCGATCTTCAAAACACACAAAGATGTTGCCACTATAGAGTATAGAGACTGGAGTTTCAATAAAATGGATTATTTTTTTAATTGTCTTTTATTGCCTCTATTATTGATAGTGCATTCAGTATTTAGATATTAGTGATTCTCATAAATTATGAGTCTTTATTTAATTTAATTTAATTTTATTTTATTTGTGGTGGAACTAGAACACCTTTTAGCTTCAAGGCCTAGGTTGGAATGGATTATTCAGTTATCAAATTTGAAATTGTTGATTTATTTATTTTGCGTAAGTTTTGTAATGTACTTTATATTTTATTAGATAATGAAATTTAGTATATTTTAACTGCAGTTAAATATGGCTTGATGTAAGAGCTCATTCAGTATCTATCATTCACAAGTGGTAATCTAAAAAAAAAAATTAAAAAAAAGTAAAGTTTGAAACTAAATAAAAAATAAATAAAATTAATGCACAAAACAAAATTGTTTGCACTAAAAAAAATACAAAAAAGGTTACCAAAAATTATATCGATTCAATAGTAAAGCTTTCACACCTTTCACACCATTTAAAGTTGTAACTCATTCTTCTATCACAAATTTGTACCTTAAAAATGAAAATGGGTACACAGCGATCCAAACCCGGGAAATAATATATTAGCCGTGGCCAATGACCTTACCAAAAGGCAATATTGAGAACTCTTATGATTATTATTATTTTTTAATTTTTTTTCCTACTTCCTTATTGTTAAAATAGGAAACAAATACTCACCATTATTTTCCTTTCCATGTGAGTCATGTTGACCAATCTACCATTAATCAGTACTAATTGATAGATACTGTTCAATTAGAATCAATTAGAATTGATTGTTTTCCTTTTTAGTTTACACAGCTAGGGCTATATGTAACAAGAGAATGTACATGAATGATCAATTTAACAAACTACCAAATTGTGGAAATGGTGGAAAATGTCACTTTTTTAAACTCATGTGGTGACAAAGTCACTCCTTTAATAAGTTAAGTTTAAAAGGCACCTATTATGGTGAACTACCAAAATTGCCCTTATTTTACACATTTCTCTTTCTTACTTTAAAGTTTTCAGAGCTTTTTTCTTTCACCTTTCTCTATAACAAACCTCCAATGGAAGTTAAACACCATAACCTTATCAAATCATCTTCATTGGATAGTTAATTTTGTGGCACTACGCAGACGCATTCGGGGGTCGAGCTCCCCGGTGAGCTCGCGGTGGTCGAGCTGCCCGGTCAGCTCGCGGGGGTGCAGGGGGCAGCGCCCCCAGAGCTTTTTTTTCAATTTAAAACCCTTCATTGAATTCATTTTTATTTGTGTCCGTGCTCTAAATGAAAAGGCACATGAAAACGGGTAGTATGAAAAGGGGGTAGTGTGAATGAAAAGGCACGGGTAGTGAATGAAAAGGCTCGGGTAGTGTATGAAAAGGCACGGGTAGTGAATGAAAAGGCACGGGTAGTGTATGAAAAGGCACGGGTAGTGAATGAAAAGACACGGGTAGTGAATGAAAAGGCTCGGGTAGTGTATGAAAAGGCACGGGTAGTGAATGAAAAGGCTCGGGTAGTGTATGAAAAGGCACGGGTAGTGAATGAAAAGGCACGGGTAGTGTATGAAAAGGCACGGGTAGTGAATGAAAAGGCACGGGTAGTGAATGAAAAGGCTCGGGTAGTGTATGAAAAGGCACGGGTAGTGTATGAAAAGGCACGGGTAGTGAATGAAAAGGCACGGGTAGTGAATGAAAAGGCTCAGGTAGTGTATGAAAAGGCTCGAACATAGTGTCTGAAAAGGCTCGAATCAAGTGTAAAAAGGCTCGAACCAAGTGTAAAAAGGCTCGAACCAAGTGTAAAAAGGCTCGAACCTAGTGTAAAAAGGCACGGAAAGGCATAAAAAGGCTCGAACCTAGTGTAAAAAGGCACGGAAATGCACAAAAAGGCTCGAACCTAGTGTAAAAAGGCTCGAAAACATATAAAAAGGCACGAAAAGGCTCGGATCTAATGTAAAAAGGCTCGAACCTAGTGTAAAAAGACTCGAAAATGCTCGAACCTAATGTAAAAAGACTCGAAAAGGCTCGAATCTAGTGTCAAAAGACACGAAAAGGCTCGGATGTTTTCTCTCAAAGGTTTTCTCTCTATGTTTAAAAAAGACATAAACTGACAAAAAAAGGGTATTTTTGTCTGGTCACCTAAATAGGTGCCTTTTAAACTTAAGTTAGTAATGTGGTGTCTGTCTTACAAAAAGTGCCTCAAATAGTGACAAAAAAATTTTGAACCCCTTTTTGATTTGGATTCTCAAACGATGTTTACTTCCTGTGAAATGGTATTTCATGAAACTATTTTTCCATACTCCACCATCCCCCAAAATGATTCAAATACCTTACCTTTACCACTAGAAACCCATATTGAAACACCTAACATTACCCACATACTTGATATACTCACACAAGAACCCATCATGACTATTGCCGAGACACCTCCTGCTGATTCCCCTTCACATCCATTCGCTGCTGCACCCACCATACTACACCATAGCACCGAGCATTCTATTGATAAGAGCACACGTCAAGACTTGGGCATTTCTGCTCCCACCATTTTGAGCCGTGGTGCAATTCCTACCATCGCTGTCAAGCCAACAATCACCACTGAAACCACTCACACATCTAGACGATCTTCTCGCCCTACCCGACTCCTTTCACATCTCCGAGATTACGAGGTAAACCATTCAAAGCTTCTTGCTCCAGACTCATCTTCTTCAGTCATGTCCGACACACGTCACCTAATATTAAGGTATATTTCATACTCCAATCTCTCTATTTCTCACAAGTCAATTATCCACACTGTCTCTCACTTAGTTGAACCAGCAACTTATGAACAGGCTTGTCAAGATCCTCAGTGGGTTACTGCCATGAATGATGAGATTGCACCTGGAGCATGGTTCCGCTGCCTCACGGTTATCGTTCTATTGGGTGTAAATGGGTGTACAAGATCAAATACAACTCCAATGGGTCCGTTGAGAGGTATAAGGCTCGTTTTGTAGCCAAGGGATTTACACAACGTAAGGGGATCGATTACACTGAAACATTTGCTCCCGTGGCCAAACTACCAACTTTTCGATGCCTACTAGCCATTACTTCTATTCATAACTGGTCTCTCTATCAAATGGACGTACCGAATGCGTTCCTACAATGGCGATTTGGCTGAGGAGATCTATATGAATCCTCCATCGGGTTTCTGTCGACAGGGGGAGCAACACTTGGTTTGTCGACTTCATAAATCTCAATATGGACTAAAACAAGCTTCACGCAGTTGGTTTCACAAGTTTCTTTCTGCAATTCAGAGGTTTGGTTTCCAACAATCACGGATAGATTATTCTCTATTCACTAAGGTTTATGACAGTTCCTTTATTGCTATACTTTTTTATGTTGACGACATGATCATCACAGGAAACAATGAGAAGACAATTCAAAAAGTAAAAGATTTTCTGGGCAGTTGTTTTCGAATTAAAGATCTTGGACCTTCGAAATACTTCCTTGGAATTGAAGTAGCTTGCTATAAAGAAGGAATTTCCATCAACCAACGAAAGTATACACTTGACATAATTGAGACAGCCGGTCTACTAGGTGCCAAACCTGTAAGATTTCCAATGGAGCAGAACCTGAAACTTGTTTCGAATGAGGGGGAGTTACTTAATGATCTGACTTACTATCGAATGTTGATTGGAAAATTGATTTACCTCACCATCACAAGACCAAAGATCACATACTCAGTCAATACGCTTAGCCAATTCATGCAAGAACCAAGAAAGCCACACCTTAAAGCTGTTAATCGTGTGCTGCGCTACTTGAAAAATGCTCCAGGTCAGGGTCTCTTATTTCCTTCACATGGCAAGCTACAATGAAAGGTTTTTGTGATGCAGATTGGGGAGGTTGTCCAAACACACGGCAATCTGTCACATGCTATTGTGTTTTCTTTGGAAACTCCCTCATTTCATGGAAAAGTAAGAAGCAAGTCACGGTATCCCCGATCTTCAGTCGAGTCCGAGTATAGGTCCATGGCATTGACCACTTGCGAATTAACTTGGCTACGGTATTTATTGCGAGATTTTCAAGTGTTTCATCCGAAACCAACTCAACTTTTTTGTGACAATCAAGCAACAATCTATATCTCAGCCAACCCTGTTTTTCTTGAGAGAACGAAACACATTGAGATAGATTGTCATACAGTCCGTGAACGAATACAAAGTGGAGAACTCAAAACCATCTTCATAGAAAGTGGGAAACAAATTGAAGACATATTCACTAAGACGTTGGGACAAGTTGTTTTTCATTTCTTACTTGGCAAGCTGGGAGTTCATGACATCCACTCTCCAACTTGAGGGGGAGCGTTAAAATAGGAAACAAATACTCACCATTATTTTCCTTTCCAAGTGAGTCATGTTGACCAATCTACCATTAATCAGTACTAATTGATAGATACTGTTCAATTAGAATCAATTAGAATTGATTGTTTTCCTTTTTAGTTTACACAGCTATGGCTATATGTAACAAGAGAATGTACATGAATGATATACAGAAATATACTGAATTCTTTTCTCAATATTCCTCCTACACGCATCTCTTTTCCTTTTCTCTTATTTACATAATTTTCACTTATTTTATCAAATTTTCGGGGGTGATGCAATGAAGTAATGAACAATCTGAACAATTCTGTCCTCTTCATTCCAATATAAATCCAGCAGTTGAAGCCACATCTTACCTTTTTTTTTTTGTTGAGAATTTGATCCTATAAACTAAAATGGCAAAATTAAGATGACAAAAGTTGGATTATGCTGAAAATTTATGTGTTTCATCTAAATCCAGAAGGTTTTTTAGGAATCAATAATTGAATTCTATTTACTATATAAAACATGATGTCAAAAGGGAATTCTCACCATAACATATGTTCGCTAGATATCGTCCATACACTAAACAATGGACACCAAGTTGAAAGATACTCACCTTTACTTCCTCGGTATACACCTGCGCTTCGATTCTAGAAATACTCCCTTCACCCTCATCAATGCTGCCACAATGAGCCTGTAAATCCCATAAATTGGAAGATTTCGAGAGCCAGCTGAAATTTATTGGGTCTTTATATGTTTGTAAGTGAGCGCAACTGTATGCAATTGAATTCCAAACCTTTCGCGTCATATAACTGATGCAATCAAGAAACTTGCAAGATATGTTCCCAAAGTCTGCATTTTGAGCTGGACTATTCACTTCTAATCTATCCATCAGTGAGCACTTGGAACATTTATGTGTCTCGAGGGATGAATTCGAGACAAGCTTTCCTGGTTTCACAAAGAAATTCCACCCTGAGCTTCTAGCAAGAGTTAATAGGGATTCCCCTGCACTTACCCAGAAATTCGCAGCAGATGCAATTAGAGAAGATTCAGATTGAAACAGATGGTCAGTTGCCCCAGCAAGCAACAATGAGTATCCTGCACTGGTCCTACTCATGTTAAAAGCTTCAAGGTCAGAGTCAAGAGCTAGTAAGTCACTTGAACGGATTTTGTATGCAGAAGCCAGTGTCGTATAGGCATTTAGGGCAAGATGGTGCAGGGGGTGCAACCTCAAATTCAGCACTACTTTTCCTTCCCCAGTTTCTGACAGCTCACAGAGGAGTCCTTGATTAAGCAAGTGCTCCATCTTCTTGCAGCAAGATTCAGGATCACCAACCGACAGATACTCATTTACAACTTCATCCATGTAATCCGTCAACTTTTGATTTGCCTCATCCCTATTGAAGTGATGATCGAATCTCAAGTTCAACTCCAGACTATAAGCAGAAATTTCCTATAACAAATGTACTCAGGGTTAAAAATTTCTCAAAACATTGTTTCATAGAATTTGAGCATTAGCATCATTTAAACAAAGTGACGATGCAAAGTCATTTTTTCCCATTATTGTTTTTCTCCATCATATTATGCAAACTTTACAGAGGTGAATCAGGAGAATATGGTGACAATAGTTCATGTATGAAGCTGGAAAGTAGCTGTTCTTCCAAAAGGTGAAATGTCGATTAAAGGACCAAAATAGATTTAAATATTTTAACATTTACAAGAGTGGATCTGACCAATAGCTGAATATGACAATCATAAATAAACAACTGCAAGAAGAAAAAGAAAAAAAAAAAAAAAAGGAATTTCCAGGAACAGAAGAAGAGGTTAGTAGTTTGTTTGTCATTAGGTTGCTGTAACGAGCTTTTACCTCCAAAGTGTGATCTACATATGTTGGGGGAGATGCAGTGCATCGCTTGCAGCAACAAACAAATTGATACTTTGACCACAACTCTGCCTGTCTCATAGCCTAAACAAACAATTGGTAAATAAATATGAATTTCACACAAAAAAACAAAAAAACAAGAAAACAAAAAACAAAAGAAATCTTAAAACAATAGTAGATGTAGAGAAGTAGCAACATTTCAACTCAAGTGTGAAACATATAGATAATGACATTAAGACACTTACAATTCAAGATACAATATCAAACAAATATATGATCAGCAATAACAGAGTTCACGACTTCACGTACGCCAGAGTAAGACCTTACAGTTGATGTACAGAAAAAATGTAAACCAACCAAACCTACTCAACCCTTTTATCCATGTGTGTGCCATATGGTGTTCCTACCACTATTCATTTATTTATTTTTGTCTCAATGATTCGGTAAGCTAGATTAGTCATATACATGTATACACTATTTTACTGGAAAAACTAGTAGAGTCACAAGTTGAGCTACAAATCCTTGAGGTGATGAGATTCTACATTGTCATTTCAAATTACATCTTTCGGATAAATTACAAACATGATGATAATAAACTTAAGCAACATTCCAATCATATTTCGGAAAACACAATAAACAGACTATTTTACTTGGTAGCCATCATGAACGGAACTGAAGCTCACTCGACGAAGAACAATATGATCAAACAAACTGTGAAGCAAGTGAATTACAGAAAATAAACCTTTAAAATCAAATACGTGGTTAGTGAAACTGGGATGTACCTTAGGTTGCAATAAGTCAGTGTAAGGCACAGTCACGGCCTCCCCTTTGTTAATCCGCTTAATACTCCTAACAATGATACTTGGACCATATCTCTCACAACCTTCAAATCCAAGACTAGAGAAAATGAATCGAGAAATATACACAGAAAATTAGCATGAATGTCCAGAAACAGCTACAAACAATAAACAACCTTGTTTTAATTGACTAGTGCTACAAACATCAGTCTCTCCCTGCATCGATCATCAAATTCAAACCTCTCAAGTCTCAATCCATAAATCAAGAAAAAATAAAAAATAAAAAAAATAATAATGAGAGTTTACTTGAGTTTGAACATCATTGAAATAGGCAGGAACAATCAGCATGTTAGAGTGGTTCGAAAACGACGGCGTATTAGAATGAGAGAAGAAAAACCGGTAAGAAGCGTTGGGAGAACAACTGTGATTAATCCAAGAGAAGTTGTGATCGTAGACGGCGATCCCTAACATGCGGCCGTTGTTATCCTGTACCTCAACAGCATTGGTCATCACCAAACACAACAGGGCCTCTTCCAAAGCGAAGTCGTCGTTGTGTGTCGACATCTCCCTCGCTCCTTGACGAATCATGGAGATGACGTCGGTGTCTGTTGAGGACATCAGCCTGTCGCGGTTGGTGAGCAAGCCGAAGAGACGTGGAGGAGGAGAGGTGGAGGGGAGGGAAGGGAGGAGGCGGAGGGCGGCACGAATGTCGGAGGAGGAAGGGGATTGGTGGTGGAGAGCGAAGGTGAGAGGAGGGAGAGGAGGTGTTAAGTCTTGGCCTGCTTTTAGGTTTTCCCCCGCTCTCATTTCCATCTCCATCTCGCACTTAACATTCATTCATATGCATAAATTTATGTTGTTGAATACATTTCTGGTCTATTTCTTATCAAGTTAAAAAACTTGTTAATTAATACAAGTTACATCAAATTTTCCCTTCCTTTTTTGGACTGAATAAACAAAAACCCAAAGCAGGAGGAAGTAAAAACCAGCCTTATCTGAGTATAAGGGTATACCAAGACAATACCAATGCCTCAGAAAATTAATGGAATCCTTGCTTCATTACTCACTCTCCAACAAGAAACCATTATTCATACTAAAACTCGCATCAGAATTACAAAATTTGTCTTCTATTAAATGAAATAAATCTTTAACTTTAGGTACAATAACAATTACACAAATGAAGGAGGAGTGATATTCTTGTGAATTCTTCATTTACTAAATTCAGTATTACCTCGCTTTCCTTGTAGAACCTGAGAAAAATAAAAACCATCGGTGAAGGGGAAAAGGTTAATTTTAAAGGGTCTTGTTCTGTGTGTATACTTATTTCAGAAAAATTTCTAACTATAAAAAGAAACACACCGCAACTATTTCTTAACACTTAATGAATCTTCAATGCGTTGGATGAGCTGATCTTTAGACAAAGCACCCTCCTGAAAAAACAAATTTATCAAGACTTAGTCAAAATGGCCCATGTAAATGAAAAAGAAAAAAAATATCCAACATGGCAACATCTTTCATACTGCTGACTCAGTCTACCAGAGGCTTGAACTACACAATGCACGCAGTCTACCACAGGCTTAGCATTATTGTTGACCAAACTATTTGAATGTATGACATCCAACTCCAAACAAAAAACCTTGTGACCATATTAGGCAATCCCCAAAATCTTAGTAGAATATAACAGAATCAAAGAATTTGAAAGCTCATGATACCAACAAAAAAAAAAAAAAAAAAAAAAAAGAAGCAATCCAAAGATCAGGTTAGGGCCCAATCTAGACCTTGTAAATAATGCAATTGACCATATGAGCAAGAGAAACTGCTACAGCTTTTTCATCATATTCATGACACTTTTATACACTTTCAAAAAGTACAAACAAGGGTTACGTAAGGATGTAAAAGTTCAAATTAAAAAAAACAAAAAAACAAAAAGAAAAACACAAAAAAAAGATACTAAATCAATTTACAAGAAACCATAGGGAAAACCATCCTACAATATGATGAAAATATGCAAGTCCTCTGTACTGTATATATCAGCAATCCTAGAGCTAGAAGCCCAATAATGCAGCTATACAGGTATGAGCAAGCGAAGGCATGATAGTCTCATGACACTTTCATGTATCTTTCCAGAGTAAAAATGACATTATAAAAAGGGACCAAAGTTAAATTTTCAAAAAATGTGAAAATAATAGAGATACTAGATCAACTTACAAAGCGATCATGGGGTTTCCCATCCTTAAATAAGATGAAAGTAGGCAACGCCTCTATTTTGTATGTATCAGCAATTTTAGGGTACTTCTCAGTATCAATTTTTACCACCCTAATCTTATCTTTTAAAGCAGCACCAACTTCATTGAGGATTGGAGCCATGAATTGACAAGGACCACACCTGCAAAGCAAAGGATTATCTTTTTCAATATATTATAAAGTTCATACTTTAATCCTTCTAGCCAAAGTACATGGTATAACCAGAGACCTTTAGTTAAATGAATCTTAATTCATTGTAGACAGTCTTTGGCAATTGACAATGAATAATTGGACCAATCTACTATAAGAGTGTGGTACTGTGGTCTAATCCTTGTAATCCAATTAAAGGGGAAAATATATTCATATATATGTATTTTGAAAGAGCTTAATTGTCTTGATTTTCTGTGGAACTTCCTTTTATGTGGATTTCAATTGATATCTAAATATATATATATATATATATTTCATATACAAGAGTGAAACCTCTAACATTCGCATGTATATTTACTTTGAATAATCTTCTTAATATATTTGCTTCATTTACTTTTCAAATCAATATTCCCTTAAGCAATATTTAAAGACTATTGTTGGATTTTACATCTCATCAGATTATATTAGTACTTTGACACCTGCACTTGAGAGTATAATCCAAGTTCCTTGGCAACACCGCAAAAAATTTGACACATCAAAAATTTGGATTGTACTCACAAGAGTAAAAATGTAAAAGTTGTAATATAAACTATACAAAAGGAAGATGAGGTTCAATTAAGACAATTTAAGCTCTTTTCAAATACATATATATGAAGTTATCTTTTCCTTTAATTAGATTATAAGGATTAGAAAACGCTTTTATACTAAATAGGTTCAAGTATTTACTATACCAATTGCAAAAGATTGTCTATAATGAGTCAAGACCATTTTGCATGTCTATAATTGGGCATCCAGTTAACACCCAACCACTTGTGTCATATAATCATAAAAATGTCTATAAAAACATTCTTGTTAAAGCTTGAAGGTACTTTGGTTCCAATTTCAAGCTCACTTCACTTTGCAGTTTGCATGTTATCCATTCTACTTCCATAATTTTAACCTTATTGCATTTTTTTTATCGTTGTTATGAGTAATCTTATATTCCTACTTTGAGTAGCTAAAGTGTGTTGTTCTCTATTTTTTTTCCCAATCTAATATAATTTACCCTGACGGCCTGACCCCTCTTCTGTATAGGTGGGAGTCTTGATTCATTATAGACAATCTTTGTCATAATTAATGAATACTTCATACATAAACTGTCTTGATTTACAATTGGAATCTCACTTTTTTCGTGGATTCCAATTGAGTTATAAAAAGAGTTGCATACATCTTTATTTCATATAACAGAAGTGGAACCTCTAACTTTAGCACATATATTTAATTTGAGTAATCTTTTCATTTTATTTGTGCTTCATTTACTTTTCAAATCAATCTTCCCTTAAGCAATCTTTAGATATCATTGTTGGTTTTTACGGTCTTACAAACTCTCCCCAGAAGATCAATCCTATTCTCATGAAGTTATATTATCACTTCTTAACAAATTTCAATGTAATTATTTTCTACCATACATGACCAAGAGAATGTGGCAACGACAAATGTAGTTGTTAAACTTAATGAATAGTCTTATGGATCATAATCTTACTTTAAGTTGCAATTGAACATCTACTAACAAGAAAAGCTATACATTTGAAGAAATATCTCAAAAGAAAAATAAAATGATCATGCATAATAACAATCGGGTGATTATATAAATGCAATATGATTACAGACCATCTTCACATTGCAACTCTTTTTCCTTGAAAACGAGAAAATTGAAAGAGCCAACAAAGAAATAAAATTTACCAGGTTGCATAGAAGTCAACCAACACAGGTCTGTCTGAATTCTCCAGCAAATCATCCAAGGAAGAAAACGTCTCCTTCTTGGCTTCAACCTAAAAAAAGTTATTTCAACAAATTACCCATCAGCTCAGCCAAATCAAAATATGCCAAATGTACAAACTAGCACCAAACATATATCAAACAAATTCATTTCCAAAAAAAATATATATATATATATATATACTGTATATATATATTTTCTCAACAAACGAGAGTTTGTCTTCGTCTTATCACCAACGTTTAATATTTCTAATCTAGGCCTTAAAATCCGTACCAAATTAAGCTTAACATGTCCGTACGAAATGGATTCAACTAAAAACATAACCAGTCGAGAGAATAAAAAGAAAAAGAAAACAAACACAAAGAGAAAGCAAGTAAGCAGTACCCGAGGAAGAAAACAAGGTCTGGAAGGGGAAGAAAGCGCCTTGTTGGTAGAAATTCGAATTCGGGGAAAGTGTATGGGGAATTGCAGAGACGACAACGTAGAGAGTTTGGGTGAATGATTAGCCGATATCTGCGTATTCAACGAAGGAATCGTTGACGCCGACACCGAAATCGCCATTCCAAAATCGCCTTAAAACTCCAAATATGTTGGAAATTTGTGGGGATTTGAAGCGCGAAAGAAAATACCTGAAGCGGTGACAAAATTGATTTTTGATATAAACGAGAGTGAAAGAGGAGAAAGAGCAGAGGGCCGATGATAAATGTATTTGATTGGAAGATACGAGTGGATTTTGTACGGGAGGGAGTAGCATAACCAACTGAGGTCAGCCGTTGGATAGTGGGAATTTGGGTTGTAACTTGTAACTTGTGTACAGTTAAAAGGTTCAGCGACGGACTCAAATCACCTGCGTAAAAACGGTATATATTTCTACATTTAATTATTTATTTTTTTCACCTGTCTATAAGAATGTATAGTTTTTATTTTATTTTTACGGTTACTGTAATTGGTCGCTAGAGTAGTGATAGCTACGGTTCGGTTTCGGTTTTGTGGTCACCTAAAGCCGAAACCGAAACCGAAACTGTGGAGGCAGTTTGTAATCACCAGTTTTTCGGTTTCAGTTTTTTTTTTTTTTTTTCCTCAAGTGAGATATAAAGATTGGTTGTAATAATATTTACAATTGAACAAAATTTAAAAAAAAAAAAAAAAATTACAAACATTTTCATTGAAGTATTTAAGTATTTAACAATGTTTAAAAGTAAAGAAATTCACATTTATTAATAAATAAAACTTTACAATTTCAAAAAAAAAAAAAAATTAAAAAAAATTAAAAAAAATTAGAGATTGGCCTTGAAGGCTTGAATTCAAACAAACAAAATTACAAAGTAACAAAGTTAAAATTAAAAAAAAAAAAAAATACAAAAAATACAAAAAAAAAAAACCAAAAAAAAAAACCAAAAAAAAATAAAACAAAAACCAGCCGTGTACTTAATTTTTACCCTAATTAAGCTGTCTACGTATCTTCCACCAATGTAGATGAATCAAAAGTCACATAATTCTTTTACCTTTAATTAGTTGCTCAGTGTTGAAGTTTGGAAGTTGGAACGAAATCTAATCGCTTCCTTCCGTACATATGGTTTGGTCATCTTCAAAAAAGTCGTTCACTATCTCTGCCTGAAGTTCTTGTTGTCTGTATTTTGCCTTCGTCCAATCATCGACACACGCCTGCATTTCAAGTGATCGTGGAGACATAACTGACCGTCTTGGTTCCAAAATATTTTCACCTGCACTAAATTCTTGTTCCACAGCAACATTAGAAACCGGCGTTCCAAGAATTTGTTTGGCAATAATAGCCAAAATTGGATAATCTTGTTGATGACTCTTCCACCAAACCTGGAGATTAAATTTTTCTTCTAAAAATTCATGAGTGTCTTCTAAATACCGGTCAAGCTCAGAGACAGATGATGATGAATCTGTTCTTAATTTTTTGGCTATTTGGGAAAACAGTCGATCCCCTAAACCCCTTAATTGAAATTTTACGGAAGTACTAGTATCACCAGATGTGGATTGAGGTTGTGAAACCGGCATATTCAAAAACAGACCATACATTCTAAGATATTCATCGTATAATTCATAAAGCAAAGTCTTAACGGAATCACAATAATGAAGAACATCAATTTCTAATCCTAAACATTTGTAATAATGAGTTAAATAATCCTGTAAACATTCTAATTTAAAGTGTGGATCAAAACATGATGCAATCAAGTAAATATTTGGAATCTCTCATAATACTGTAACCATTTTGTTTTCATGGCAACACACACTATTGAACTCATTGAATGCACAAGCAATATTAACACTCATGCAATATTAACACTTTGAATAAGAAATAAATGAGTAGTGAGATAGTAAACACCATATAAAGCATTGGTAGCATCATTAAAAACATGTAACCATTCAAGAATTTTTATACATGCATCCCAATACTTCAATTGAAGAGAAATTGAAGAAATGTTATAAGTAATAAAAGAAACTAATAGTTTCTTATATTCAAAACTTTCACTAAGCAACTTATAAATAGAATTCTAACGAATAGTAATATCTCGAGAAAATTTAATGGGACGCATATTATTTTCAGAGCAAAATTTTAACCATAGTTTATGGGCTTTGTTATGCCTCCAGATATAGTTAATACTATCTCTAATTGATCTAATATAAGTAGAAAAAAATTGTAATCCAACTTGAACACACAAATTTAAAACATGACATGCACATCTTTGATGAAATAATTTACCTCCAAAATAGGGATTGCATAATTCTTGTAATATAGGAATAGATGCATTATTATTTGCAATATTATAAAAACCAATTGCAAAAATTTTGTTTTGGATATAAAAACTCTTGAAAAATTTTTTTGAGTTGAATGTGAGTCATCGAAAACACGAAATGCAATAATTCTTTTTTGCATGACCTAGTCATTATCCATATAATGACATGTCACACCTATATATGAATGACTATCATAATTGTCACTCCATATGTCGGCACATACAGAAACGCGATCTTGAAATTGATAAAAAAAAAAAGATTTCAATATGTTTTTTTCTTTTTTGAACGTGTGAGAGTAGATCTAGAAACACGTGACATTGCAGGATTTAATATATTTTGACAATAATTAACAAAACCTACTTTCTCACAAAAACCAAAAGGTAAATATTCTACTGCAACCATTAATGCTAATTCTTCCCTATTTTTTTCAAACGTATAATGAAATAATTGATTACCAGAGGTTGCATACCTGGCGATTTGGGCTTGGTTATTGGATTTCTCGAATTCGGACGGGTGACTTCTTTTGATATGAACCCAGTACGTGCCATATCCGAAGGATTTGGCAATCTTGTATGATTTGGAGCAGTAATTGCACTGGATATGGACAAATCTACCATCTAACTTTGTTTTTTTTTTTTTTTTCATATGCACTCTGAAGAGGTCGGACGTCAAAGCCTTGTCTTCTTCACCTTCACCTGCAAAAAAATCATCTGAAGGGGGTGGGGGTGAGGGGTCAAATAGATTTTCATCAGTATTTGGGGTATTGGGATCATGGTCGAGTCCGTCGAATTCGGGAATTATTAGAGGGGGATTAGGACTAGAAGGGTGATCGAATCCAAATCGATCTTGAAGGAACTCGTGGTAAGATCGGTGGTCGTAAGTGACATCACTACCAACGTGTTCCAACAAGTTTTGCATTGGACCATTTTCTTTGTTCAAATTTCTTGAAACATCTCCCCCATTTGCTATTGAAATATTAATAATACAAAAAATATGGATATATGTAAGGAAAATATTGTTGGAATAATAGTGGTAAACAAGTAAAAAAAAAATATTATTGAAAAATATATATTGTTGGAATAATAGTGGTAAAAAGGTAACACTTAAAAAAAAATAGATGTTTAAAAAAAATGTTGAAATAATAGTGATGAAAAAATTTTATGATAGTAAAAAATAGAAGAAATAAATATTGTTAATCAATTTGATGATTGAAAAAATAGATGATAGTAAAAAATACAAGAAAGAATTTATATGTGAAATAAAAATTAAATAAAATAAAATTGTAGATTATAGAGATAATTGAAAATTTGAGATTGACAGATATTGATTGACAGAGATTGGGGGGGTTATTTATAGGATTAAACATAGGGGTAGATTTGCAATTAGAAAAAGTTTAGGGTTTAAAAAAAATATAATTATGGCCATTGGCCTTGGGCAGAGCGCCACAGGGTGTCGTTGGCCAACGACCATTTTTTTTTTCAAAATTAGTGCCATGTGTCATATAGTCATTAGTCTGTATTTTTTCTTTTTTTCAATACAAACCGGCGGTTTACCCTTTTCGGTTCGGTTCAACGGTCAGTTTTTCAGTTTTTCAAAATGCATGCCACGTGGCAGCGTCTGATTCATCTAGAATTTTTTTTTTTTCTAACCGGCAGTTTAACCATGGTACAAAACCGTCGGTTTATACCGGTTTTCTGACCCCCTCTAACCGAAACTGTAACCGATTTGATCGGTTTCCGATCAATTTTGATACTGTCGATTCTGGTTCCGGTTTTGGTTTTATTGCGGTTTTTGACAGTCTGGTTTCGGTTAAACCGCCGGTTAAACCGAAACCATGGTCACCTCTACGCTGGAGTCTACTTAAAACTCTTTGACCAAAGAAAATCTATTGCCAGCAATTTTTTTTCTGCTGAATTTCCCTTTTTTTATTTTATTTTATTATTTATTAATTTATTATATTTATTTATTTTTAAAGACATTATCTATCTATTCACGGATAATTATTCACCTATCTAAGATATATATTTTTTCATTTTAAAACTTTTATCATTAGTAAAATTCAAATCGCTGACATAGAAGCTATTTATCCAAGCCTCATGTGAGAAAAAAAAAAGAATAAATCTTAATAATACATTTTCGTTTATGCTTAAGTATCTTAGATTATGAAAAGTCTTGTATTTTCGCTTATGCTCAAGTATCTTAAATCATGAAAAGTCTAGGAAAAAAAAAAAAGATAAGGAGAGAATCCTAACAATCCTATGTACTACTACTGCTAGGGATGCAATTCGGAGGTCAAGACTGAGTCACCTTGCCCCAATTGAAGAATTGCTCAACTATTTAAGTCATGAGTGAACATGCATCGTTTAATAAATCTTTAGTACACATAGATACATATATGATTTTTTTTACAAGAATCTAGATATATGGTTACAAATTAGTTCAGTCTTGGGTTCTATCATTCTAATCTCCCATTAGATTTGAAAAAATTGGTTAATATTTAATTAATATTGAAACAAATTCAAACAAATCCCAGATTCATGTTAAAAAAAGCTAAGTGGAAACTACGAACTAAGAATTTGAAAAATTCAAACAAGTGTTCAAAGACCCATCCAGGATTCAAGGGGTCATATGATGTTAGTATGTTACATTAATACATTCTTTCTATAGACGTGTAAAAACCTTCAATTCCAGGATCATTTTTCCTCCTTCACAAAGGGATATAAACCTACAGATTCCACAACCATCAGAGCTTTACCTATCAAGAAAACGTTGCATTGCATAAACTACAGTAATGTCTAACCTCCAACGCCATCCCAAGAAATTGTGTTGCCAAAATCATCCGCCGCTCGTCCAGGTTAAGGCCAGTAGAACAACGGTGAAAGCAGAGAAAATAGTAGCACCAGCGAACAACCACATAGCCCTGCTGGGCCCTTGGTTTTGGCTCTCTTGGTTGCCAAATCCGACCTCTCTGAGAAGTTCATTCACTTTGTCAATGTCTGAGTCCTTGGCTGCCTGGACTAGTCTGCCTTGGATTTTCTCAAGCTTAGCGAGCCTCTTATGTCTGGACTTATTCTTCAAAGGCCAGATAAAACCAGTCATCTTCCAGATGAGGATACCCACATATATGGCCACAACACAGTCTACAGAGTAATGGTGGCGTTCTCGTATTTCTCTCTGGGCACTGTGGAATACGAGTAGCCATATGATACCAGAGCTATAGCCTCCATAGGCCTCCTGCAACCATTTTTAGGATTCAAAAAGGGTAACTAGAGTCAGTAATGAGTTGATTAATCTCAGTTGCAATGGCACCAGAAGGGATAACCTAGTTTTAAATTTGATATATAATATGTACCGTCCAATATATTAAAAAAAGAATATATATATCTATACGTACCGTCCAAGCCATAGCTGTCAGAACGGCCACGAGCATGTGACCACTGAATATAAGGTCATTGCATCCACCTTCAGCCTTTTTCAGCAGGCTGTACCATGCAGATCCTTCTGAACCAATGGGTCGTAGAAAGTCAATTAGGAAGCTCATCGAACCCCAATCTGGCCGGTAATCACCAGGGTAATCTCCGGTGTCGACTGGAAAAGAGAATAGGGATGTTAACATCACCTCCCGGTTAAAGAGAAAAAAATTAATTAGATGTTAGGATAGCATATATTATTGATAAAACATGACTCACATAAGAAAGGAATTCATGATATTTCATTAACAACCAAAAACTATCTGATAGAAGTACTGCTAAGATCTTGGTCTTAATTAAAGGCTTTCCAAAAAAGTACAATTAAAGATCTTGAATCTCTTCTAAACACTACCAGACAATACGAGATTAGATGAGAATTTTGAATGAATTCTGAAAGACCAATGCAAGAACTGATAGAGCATACATATCTTGCTTATGAGACCACAACAAGAAACTAACGACTTCAATGAATCCAAACAATCCAACATTATTTAGTTTACTGCAGTGGTGAATTAAACAAAAGGTTAAAGAATGCCACCCATTCACATATGAATACAAAATAAAGGTTGACTTGCACTAAGCACAATCAATTAGGGACAGGTCAGAGATCAAATAGTGCAGACAGAACCAAACTGAAAGCAAATTAAATTAAATAAACAACACAAACCATAAGCTATATCATATCGTAGTATCTGACGAATAGCATCAGCATCCGAAGCATAAGGAACAAAATATTTCTGTGCCCAATGATGAGGGTATGTAGGGACATTAAACCGAGTTGTTGCACACCAAGGCCGAGCTGATGGAAGAATGGTAGATACAAATGTTAATGTCCGAAGGAGGCGGCCAATTGCCATGGTGAACATGTACCTCGCACCTAGCCCAAAGCCAGGAGCTTCCACAGAGTCGAATAGCACAGAGAAAGCTAGCATCATAAACAACATCAAGTAATGGTGCAGCCCAATGATACGCGCTCTCAGTATTTCAACAATTGTTCCAGGAAGTTTCTCATTTAATGCCAGGAGCAACCACTGGCCAGTGTCGGGAAGAGGAGGTGTATCACTGTTGCATATCGCCAAGCCAATCAATAATCCTATTTTTCGGATATCAGATAACAATCCAAAGAAACAAGAATTGTTTAAAAAAGGAATGTAATCTCTAGCAGGAAATTTTTTCCAGATACATGAACAAGACAATCCTAATTTATAAATCAACTGGATATTATATGTAAAATATCAATGTCAAGTCATTATTCTTCAAAGAGGATTGTCATTTAGCAATTGTTAGACTATCAATTATGAATATATCAAAACTAGGATCAATAAGTTTTCAAAATTTTATTTTCTGTTCAAAGATTTGGTTCAAGGGTTCCAACATGCTTAATATCTTGGATCTAAGTCAAACTGGTAGATGAGGCTACATTTCAAGCTATATGACAGTGAATTTTATCTCAATGAAGTTGAATATCACAAGCCAAAGTAGATCTCCATTGCTTACCTGTGCCAATCAAGACCGAGCACGGCGGTGGAGAAGCGGACGGAGACGGACTCGAAGAGCAGAGTAGCGAGCATGAAAACCATGGACGACACGAACGGTATCACCGCTCGGAACTCAGCGGACCAGTGGCGGTAGAAAGGAACGCGCGAGAGAGCGATGAGAACGAGCACGGTCCAGAGCAACGGTTGCAAGCGCGAGTGCCACGACGGCGACAGGTGGCGCAGATAGTCAATCAGGACGTAAGAGATGGCGGCGAGGCCCAAACCGCCGCCATTCCTCGCCGTCGGAAACCGCATGGTGGCGGCGGTTATGTTCTACTAAAAAGACTATCTCAGTTTGACTGTGAAGTGAAGTGTAGCTGAGGAAATTATGACATATATAAGGATTTGGATCTCTCCTCATTTCATCATTTTCCTCTGATCTTATAACAAGTAAGTATTAATGAATATGTTGCGAAGAATATGTTGCGAATATGTGATTGAATTTTATATCTATTTTATCACCGACCAATCATATATTTTAAAAATATCATAAAAAAGGTAAATTAAGGAAAGTATCCAAATCCCATATATATCGTTACTCATTTTATTGTGTTTTATTAATTGAAGTTAGTTAAACCTTAAAACTTATTATTTCCAAATCAGTCTGTGAGCAAATTTACTTTAAACATTGTATTGTATTATTTTAATATATTTTAATTGTCTAATACAATAAACACCATATTAACTAATATATTATATTTTATGATATTATGTTGTATTGTATTAGAAAAAATACTTTCTTTTTTCTCGTTGTTTCAACAAATATTGAATATTGATGAAATGTGTTATGTTGTTAATATTTTTTATACTTTCAAAATTATATAGAAAATATTTATTTTATTTATTAAAGTATATTTTAATTTTTTGTTTCAATTAAAATAAATATTTATTGATTTTTTATATAAAAATGTTTAATGATTTTTTAAAAATATTAAATTTTTATAATATAATAAATACAATAAAGTCGTATACGAATAATTTAATGCGATATAATACAGTGCATCACAAAACATAGGTTTGTATTAATGATAATGCAGTCCAATACAATACAATACAATACAATTCAATCCAATACGGTGTACCAAGCGAGTCCTTAGTGTCTAAAATCTTTATAATTCATGATTTTTGCATTTCAATCAGTCCAGTAATGAATTTCATATTTAAATAAAGGTAGTGTAAATGTGTATCCAAGTTAACAACTACAAAAATACTAAAAGAGGAAAACATTTATTATAAAAATACATTTATTGTAGTGATTAAAACAATAACCGTAATAAATATTTTCTTTTTATAGTATTTTTTAGTCGTTAACCTGTGTCCTAAGGACAGGTTAACACTACCCTTAAATAAAATAAAAAATTTGTAAAATTTAAATTTATTATAATTGCCGTTAAAATTTCAAGAGTCGTAAATTTATAGGAAAACAAGTGTAATTTATAATGATAATAATAATAACCAAATTATTGAAGAAAATTAAATTTTAGTACAATAGCAAGTTTTAGATAAATATAAAATAAAATTTTAGAACTGTAAGAACAAAATTGGAGAACAATTTTACTATCCAGTAATTATATTTTGTTTATTTTAGAGAGGCACTAAATAGAATAGAGGAACCATATATTGTTTTTTTTCTTTGTCTTTTCTGTTTCACTTTTTAATTATTAATTTAAATAATAAAATATGTAAATACGGGCACTTTAGTCATTATATGTATTATATAATATATAATATTAAATAATATATAATTATGTGTAATATACCTTTATATTTTATTATTATTATCCATAATATATCATGTTATTATGAATGTTTTATAATTAGAGGTATTTTGATAAAAATACAGTTAAATCCATTTCATTTGGTTGTTAACCAAACAAAATAATATTGATTCAGAGACTAATTATAAAGTTCCAACCAAACAAAAAACTTAGTTTTCCTTTCCTTTTCATTCTCATTCCGATTACTATTCCACTATATAACAAAACGTGACTATAGAGTATTAACCAATAACTCGACTATATATATTTTAAAAAATATAATTTTATTAAAAGTTTCAATAAATATTTTGTAATATATGTTTATCGTAGAAATTAGAATTTTGATTTGTTGAATAAATTTAAATTTATCTAACAAGGTTTTTTTTTTTTTCCCTAACAACTTATATAGGTTATATATAAATATTGTTAAATTGTTAACACATCAAATGTTGTAGTCAAGTGGTAAAGAGTTACAACTATTTACTTGAGGTCTCAAGTTCAATTATCGTCATTATTATCAGAAGTGGGTAGTGGCCGGCAAGGGCGGAGGTTCGACGGGGGGCGACGACGGTGGTAGGGGCGGCCGGCGTTTGACGATCGGTGGTGGCGGTGGTCCGGTAGCCATACAATTACAGTGTTTTTTTAAAACATATTGACGGCACGGTTTGGTACATCGTATTTGAGGGATATTACAATTACGACGTTTTTTAAAACATATTGACGGCACGTTTAGTACGTCGTATTTGAGGAATATCATTCACGACATCATTTAATGTGGCTTGCAGCTGAACGCTGTAAATAATCATTTACGCCGTTCTTTGTGCGCAGTAAAAGGGGTCGTAAATACAATTACAACGTTTTTTTAAAACATATTGACGACGCGTTTGGTACGCTGTATTTGAGGGATATTACAATTACGATGTTTTTTAAAACATATTGACGGCACGTTTAGTACGCCGTATTTGAGGGATATCATTCACGACATCATTTAATGTGGCTTGCAGCTGAACGCCGTAAGTAATCATTTACGACGTTCTTTGCGCGCAGTAAAAGACCCAATTTTAGATTTGTTTGATTGATTTTTGAGTTATAGCTTTTGTGATTTTGATTGAACATATTTCAAAGCTAAACTTTATTCACATGAAATTGATTCTAGAAATGTTTTGTGTAATGAGCTTGATTATTGATTTCTAGATTTAGTTTCATGATATAAGAACTATGATATTTTGATTGTGATATTCATTATTCTAATCTAGTTCTTATTGATTCACATGCTTAGGTTTCTAGATAACTTTGTGATTGATTGTTGATAGCCTATTCTAGTTATCTTATAGTATGTTCATAAAGTTTGTGTGACCTACTTTCTCTATTTGGTTGTGTTTGCATCATTTGCATCACTTAGATCATTTGCATCACTTAGATCATTTGCCTTGCAATAGGTGGGAAGTCTCTTGTTGTTGAGTGATTCCTTAACATATAACAAGGAAGACTTGGTTAGGACATGTGGTTCGGTTAGACAAGCAAGAAGTCTTAGCTAAGAGCAAGTGGCTTATAATAGCCAAGAAAGGAAGTCTTGGCTTAGAGCATGTGGCTTCAATAAGTCTGAGCAAGAAAATCTTTCTAGAGACTTAAGGATAGTCTTGGATAGGGAGTGGCTTCCTAGAGGTGTGTTAGTCATATCTTGGATAGGAAGTAGACAAAGTGATTCACTATGCCCGATGGTAGATTAGGAGTTGATAGCTTGAGGAGTGTATCATGTGTTGATTGCCTTTGAGTGTGTATCTCCTTTTCGTCATAGTGAATTGCGGTTTACCGGTGGTTGTGATATCAACCCATGGCGTTTCCTTTTAGGAGGTTTACCACATAAAAATATCTTGAGTCAATTTTCGCTTTAAGTTTCTTTACCTCCATAACTTGTATTGCTTGTAACACTTGTGTAATTGAACTCTCATTGACTTGTTAGAGCAATCCATTTGTTAGACACACCAAGTGTGCACATCCTCGTTGTGTTGAAAAAGGAGTTTGAAGAATTTTGAGCACATACATATTCACCCCCAGTTATAATTACACTATAATTGCTTAAGAGAATTTCAGAGACTCCTTAACAAAATGGAGTCTCATAAATAAAAAATAGACATATTTTAGAGGTGGCGAGATCCCTAATGTTTTCATCAAATGTTCCAAAGCATTTTTTTTTTTTGGGAGGGGGGGGAGGGGTGGGTGGAGGTGAAGTTGTTCTTACAATAGCTTATTTAATCAATAGATTTCCTCAGGTTTCAAACACTTTGTCAAGTTCTTCTCTCACTATAATTGCTTTAGGGAATTTCAGAGATTGCTTAACAAAATAGAGTCTCAGAAATAAAAAATAGACATCTTTTAGAGGTGGCGAGTGTTGGGATTTTTGGCCTAAAGCTTGTAATTTGTAAATGTGAATTGAACATAAGAAGTAGTTTATTCATTCAAATAGTATCATATATATAACATGTGTACTTAACATCTAAGATTGCCGGATGTAATTTCGAACTGAGTATATGAGTTTCATATATAGATGGATTCAGTTTGAAACGAGCAATCTAAAGAGTCCGTAGATAGCAAATAAGCTGGGTACTTTATTTGTGGCTAATCTACAGCTGCGATCTATTTCGTAGTGTACGGTGATCATATCCTGGATCATTCATATGGAGATATGAGAATGGAGGCACCTTGTATGATTTGATCATATAGTACTGGGCCATGATCTATATGAATCTCTCACTAAGATCCGTTTAACGATGAGATTCATATATATCAACTAATGATGTCTATATGTGGGTGATCTTAATCCTAAGTGTCTTATCGACTCCTTCAGGTTAGATCGTGGTCTTTGATATACCATGTGTGAGGTCGAAGTTACATTCCCGATCAATATGCTCCGTATGTTGGGATTACGGTTTGGCTTGTGGCTGGGAAGGTTTGTACATAATAGTGGAATCCACTCCTTCTTGCGAGAAGTAGATGGTAGTTCCCTTAAGGGTTGATTCGGGGCTTGAACAATATGAGCGCTCTCCTAATTTCGTAAGGAATGTAGGATTTATTATTCATTAGAGAATCAATGGTACTTAATGGAAAGATATAATTAGAGGGGTATAATGGACATTATGACCCAGCTCTAATTATGAACTACTTGTGGAGGATTATACCATATGTAATAGCTATATCGATGGACACCAAGAGTTATTGGTTTGTTTAAGAAGGTCTACAGTTGAGAGAGTACAACTTTGAGTTTTGAGTGGAATAACACCGAAGTTAATAATCATGAAATATTAATTAAAGAGTTTAATTAATTATTTCTAAGGATTATTGAAGCTCAAAATACCGTGGGTCCATTAAGTTCCCTTGCTAGCCTGATCGATTTAGGTAACAAGGGTCATGGTTGATTAATTGGATTGTCCAATTAATTGTGTTACGAAAATGACACGTATTTATTCAGAAATTAATTGAATAATGAGATTATTTAATTAAAGAATAATGGTGATTAAATAAATTAAATAATAAGATTATTTAATTATGTTGTTAATCACTAAATGGAGGGTGCTAATTAATATTTGATTTTGAATAAAATAAGATAATATGATTATTTTATTTTATTAAATTAAATATTTGAAATTGAATTTAAAATGTTTAAATTCAAAAATAAATGTTTAATTATCTTTTAAAAGATATGAGATATCTTTATAAAGTTTTCTTTTAAAATCAAATTGATCCGGTTGGTTAACGTTGTAAAAGTGGACCGGTCCGGCCCAATTCAGTCCGGCATGTCTGGCCTATTTTTGAAAACGGGCCGGACTTGGTCCACGCCGCACCGGTAGGTGGACTGGACTAGGTCCGGCACGTATTCGGAAATAGTGGCCTGGCACGGCACGTGGACCGTTTCCGACAGACTGTGCCGGCGTGCCACCGGACCGGGACCACTAATTATTTAATTTTTTAATTTTCTTTTTTGGATTTTTGGTTTAGGGAAAAATAAAATACATAATTACAAATTAAAATACTTAACATTTTAACAATTGAATTATGTAAATGTAGTTAGATAGATTTATTATTTTTGGTAATAAGATAATTCAAAAATATGAATAAAGATAAAGTATTACAAAAATATAAAATAGATGAAGTTATGAAAATATGAAATGAAGAAGTATTTATTTATTTCTAACTTATGGAATTAAGTATTACATATTTATATGATTGCCTCATTAAAAACCTTACTAAGAAAAACCCAATGGGATAAAAACTTGGCAAGGGAAAAAGAGTGCAATCGTATTACAATTTACAAGTTCTGAAACTGGTTACTATCGGAACCGGAAGCCTCATCAACATATAGATTGTTGAAATTTTGAATAAGTTCATTATCTACGATTTGGTTTTGCAACCTCTTTTCAGCATCTCCTAATCCCGAAGGCTTGTTAATACCTCCACCATGTCCGGAGACAAACAGCTTTTTCTTGGTTCAATTATGCGTCCACTGGTGCTGAATGCTTGTTCTGAAGATACCGTGGACACGGGGATAACTAATACGTCACGTGCTAGGTGTGACAGAATCGGATACCTGTAGGTATAAGACTTCCACTATAACAACAAATCAAAATCTTCCTTGTCTTCGACAACATCGAACTGTGCTTCAAGGTACCTATTCAGTTCGGCACAAGAAGATGGGCTAGATCTTTAGGTTGAAGAAGTACTTGCTGATTTGTCCTTTTTTCGGCGTTTGAGAATGCTCCAACTTGATGTCTTCAGATGTGTCTCCGGTTCTAATGATGGTTTGGTGTCAATGCCGCCAAACCTGCACTTATAAATACGAAAAAACTTCGAACAACTTGTTTCGAATGTTAGTAACCTGTTCTGAATAACCTATTTCCAAATTAGTACCAATAACCTTAAGGAAAACTTCTAAACCAGATAATTTAACTCTAGGATCTACTATAACACTTAAGGCATAAAGTAAAGGAATGGTAGCCCAATATTTTTTCAACTTTGCCTCCATGGCAACAGCTGCAGTGCCTAAATGAACATCTTCCCTATAAGTGTTTAACGTTTCAGACATTTCCACTATTCGATGAATTGCCTCACAAGATGTGGGGTAATAGACCTCGGAAAGAGTTACAGTAGCATCGTAAAAAATCTTTAAAAAATCAACAAAAACCCTTGCCACATACCAATCGTCTGATGTCAGTGTTTGTGCTTGTGGAAGGCTAAGTTCGGCCAACTTCATGTTATAAAAACCTGAAATAGTTGTATCATATGACAAACAATTTTCCAGCATTAAGTAAGTAGAGTTCCACCTTACCGGCATATCAGTTTGGAATCGTCGGGGGCATAGATTGTTTAATCTACAGTGTCTACAGAATTCTTGGAATCTAGGATTAGAGCTGCCAATCCAAGAAATGGCATTTCTGATGCGATCTACACGGTCGATTACTTTCTTCAAACCAGCATGTACAACTAAATTTATAATATGATATGCACACCGTTGATGGAAGAAATAACCTCCATCTTGTGGGATATTTCTTTCAACAAACAATGCAATAGAGCTAGTGTTTGCAGATGCATTATCTAATGTAATAGAAATGATGCGATTTGTGATTTGATATGTTTCTAAAACAGAAATAATGACATTAAAAATATTTTCAGCGGTATGTGCAAAATCCATAGGACGAAAACCAAGAATTCTTTTTGTTATCCTCCAATCAGAATTTAAGTAGTGTCCAGTGACACATAAGTAGTCCTGTTTCGAACATGCGTTCCAAATATCAGAGGTTAATGCAATACAGACATTTAGATGGTGTAATTCAGCACTCAAGTCATCTATAGCGGTTCCAAACAATCTTATCAAATCGTTTCTAGTGGTGGTTCTAGAAACAGTTTGATATTGGGAGTAGAATGTAGATGTGATCAACTCTTGAAAAAAAACATTGTCAGCAAAATTGATTGGTTGATCAGTTTGTACAATGAATAGTGCCAAGCAATTTCTAATGTGTTCGGGATCGTACCTCTATGTCGTAACAGACCCATCTGGGTGCCGTTGTAGTTGTGTTTGGATTCTAGTGTCTACATGTCCATGTGCAGACATGCATTTGAGCATATGTCTTCTCAAATGACCGGTTCCATTCCTACTAGTGGAATAGTCCTTAGGACAAAACTTACATTTAGTTTTGGGGCCCGTCGTCCCCTCTAAGAGTGTCATTTGTACTATGTGAAAACATTGCCAAACATCTGATGTAAATTTTTTGGGACGTGATGTTGGGGTACCAGTAGCAGTAGCGGTGGAACATGAACCTCTCGCTTGGGGTTCCGTTTGTTCTGAAAGATCAAGATTATCGTTCAGCATGTTCAAACAGTCCGTAAAAAAATGATCTATTTCCTGAAATACAAATATGAACTCATTAATCATTAATATATTATTATTTACATTAACTACCAAACTAAAAAATCATAAGTTATTAACTTAAAAATGTTAAAATTAATTACTACGCATAAAAATCATAATTTACTAACAAAATATATTTAAATAAACTACTAAACTTAAAAATCATAACTTACTAACTTAAAAATGTTAAAATTAATTACTACACATAAAAATCATAATTTACTAACAAAATATATTTAAATAAACTACTAAACTTAAAAATCATAACTTTAACTTTAAAATGTTAAAATTAACTACTACACATAAAAATCATAATTTACTAACAAAATGTATTTAAATTAACTATTACACTTGTAAATCATAATTTACTAACTTAAAAATGTTAAAATTAACTACTACACATAAAAATCATAATTTACTAACAAAATGTATTTAAATAAACTACTAAACTTAAAAATCATAACTTACTAACTTAAAAATGTTAAAATTAACTACTACATATAAAAATCATAATTTACTAACAAAATATATTTAAATAAACTACGAAACTTAAAAAATCATAACTTTAACTTTAAAATTTTAAAATTAACTACTACACATAAAAATCATAATTTACTAACAAAATATATTTAAATTAAATATTACACTTATAAATCATAATTTACTAACTTAAAAATGTTAAAATTAACTACTACACATAAAATCATAATTTACTAACAAAATATATTTAAATAAACTACTAAACTTAAAAATAATAACTTTAACTTTAAAATGTTAAAATTAAATACTACACATAAAAATCATAATTTACTAACAAAATATATTTAAATTAACTATTACACTTATAAATCATAATTTACTAACTTAAAAATGTTAAAATTAACTACTACACATAAAAATCATAATTTACTAACAAAACATATTTAAATAAACTACTAAACTTAAAAATCATAACTTACTAACTTAAAAATGTTAAAATTAACTACTACACATAATCATAATTTACTAACAAAATATATTTAAATAAACTACTAAACTTAAAAATCATAACTTTAACTTTAAAATGTTAAAATTAACTACTACACATAAAAATCATAATTTACTAACAAAATATATTTAAATTAACTATTAAATTTATAAATCATAATTTACTAACTTAAAAATGTTAAAATTAACTACTGCACATAAAAATCATAATTTACTAACAAAATATATTTAAATAAACTACTAAACTTAAAAATCATAACTTACTAACTTAAAAATGTTAAAATTAACTACTACACATAAAAATCATAATTTACTAACAAAATATATTTAAATTAACTACACTTATAAATCATAATTTACTAACAAAAAATATTTACATTAACTAATACACTAGTACACTTTAAAAAATTTATCTTACTAACACAAATATTAAAATTAATTACTACACAAGTACACTTAATAATGATTAATTAACTACTAAAAAAAATAAAAATAATTTACTAAATAAATAAAAATATTTAAAAAATTAGCTAAAGTGTTTACATAACATTAAAAATTTACTCACATAAAGAAATAATAACATTTAAAGAACAATGTACCTTAAAAGTTTTGTGTGTTGGTGGAAAATGAAGAGAACAATAGTCAATAGATAGATAGATAATAGGGAATTAATATAATAGTATTATAAAATGTAATAAATGTATATATATATATATATATATATATATAGAGAGAGAGAGAGAGAGAGAGAAACAATGAAATTGAATGAAAATGTGTAGAGATTTGTAGAATGGAGAGAGATTGAGAGAATGAGAGAATGAGAGAAAGTGTCAAAGTGATTGAAAAATGGAATGGATGGGGGTATTTATAGAAAAATTAGAATTGTGGGTGAAAATATAAAATAGAAGAGTTTATGGCGTTTTTGGTAATTTTTTAAGCCTCCAACGGTTGAATTTTAAAATTCAACCGTTGGAATTTGGCTGGCACTAATTTTTTTTTTATTATTCGGCCCGTCTGACCGGCCCGGCGGCAGTCCACTTGACTTGGTCCGCCGGCTTGACATGCCGTGGTGGGCTGGTCCGGCGGACCGGACCCCTACAGCCCGGCACGCGGCACGCCTCCGTGCCGGTCTTGATCCGGCACAGTCCCTTCGCGGATCGGACCTGATCCAGCTCGTTTTTTCTTGGCAGGCCAAACGGACCAACCCACTTGGGCCCGGTCCATTTTTACAACACTACAGTTGGTTTTAAAGATATATGAGATATATATTTAATTTAAAAAAAGAAAAAAACAACCGAAATACAATATACATGTGATCAACTTACACAAGAAAAAAAAGGGGCACCAGGTCTCTTTGTCTTTCAATTTTGCAAGTGCGCAAATTGTGTGCGTGAGACAAAAAGTAGAAAAACAGTGTGGTGTGTGGCCAGAAAAAATAATATATATATTTAGTATTTGATCCATGGTGGCTATATTCCATGCATAGAAAAGCAAGTGTTGTTTTCTTAAGTTTCTTCTAACTCCAATCAATTTCCTGAGTACCGTGATGCGCCCACACATTGTTACCAGTCCCAGGAGATAGCGAGGAAGATCTTGTGGTTCAAATCAGGGAGCAGATCGTATTAAAGAGAAGAAGCCTCCAACACTGGTATAAAATCGTTTCACCTTCTTTGTTGTTTTCAATTATTACTGTACAATTAGGTTTACTTGATGATTGCATAAAATATTTAAAAACCCTTCTCCTGCGCGATATGTAACCCTAGGGTTCCTATAGCGAGATCCCTAATGTTTTCATCTAATGTTCGAAAACGTACGTGTGTTTGTGTGTGTATAAGGGGGGTGGGGGGTTGAAGTTGTTCTTATAATAGCCTATTTAATCAATAGATTTCCTGAGGTTTCGAACACCGTGTCAAGTTCTTCTCAAAACCTATCCCGATACACGTCTTCTATCACATATTCCTACTAGGATGTTTGGGTGCTCGACATTTGTTCATATCAATCAACAAAATTGTAGCAAATTAGACCCTAAATCAACCAAGTGTATATTTGTTGGATACTCTCCAACACAAAAAGGATATAAATGTTATTCTCCAGAAAACAAGAGATTTATATTTCTATGGATATAACTTTTATGGAAACTCAGCCAGATTTTCTCAAAATCGATATTCAAGGGGGGGGGGGTGGTAAAAGTTAGGAATTTCAATTTTGGGAGACACTAGAGTCTGATCAGGTTTCTCACAATCTGTTCCCTAGTAAAAATCTATCACATTCCTCTCTTAATCATGTTGAAACTCTATCTTATCTTCCTTTAAGTTTTGATCAAAGTGAAACACTTGAAAATTATCATCACATGCCACTTAATCATGTTGAAGCCGGTCAGTCCAGTTAGCAACCTGAACCACCTATCACTTTTGAGTCTAGTCAGCATACTGAAAATCCTGTCATCACCATACCCACTTGTACATCACCTGCTGCTGTCAATAAAGACTTAATTGTGTATACCAAGAAGAACCAGAAATGAATAGATCACCGAACAGACTCAAAGCAGACCCATGAATTGGAGCCGAATCATCTAGTCCAAGAACTTCAACTAGCACAAACTACCTGGAACAATTCATGTAAAAGTGTTTCAGACCTTCCCTAACTGTGAATAAGTGTATTGACAGTGATCAACCCATTGCATTGAGAAAGGGAGTAAGAGAATGCATGGACCGACCAAGGTATCCAATGTGCAAGTTCATTTCTTATGAGGAATTATCTCCAGAATTTCGGTCATTTATTGTCAACATCTCAAAAATTCAAGTTCCTAATAATATACATGAAGCCTTGAAGATTCCTGAATGGAGAGTCGCGGTCTAGGATGAAGTGAGAGCCCTAGAAAAAAAAATGGAACCTGGGAGATGTCTGAATTGCCAAACTGAAAGAACCCAATGGGTTACAAATGGATCTTTACTGTGAAGCATAAAGTAGATGGGAGTGTTGAACGGTTCAAGGCCTGGTTAGTCGCGAAGGGATTCACACAGTCCTATGAGATTGATTATGAGGAAATGTTTGCTCTGGTGGCAAAACTCAATACTATCCGAGTATTACTGTCATTAGCAGCTAATTTGGATTAGCCACTGCATCAACTGTATGTTAAGAAAGCATTCTTAAATGGCGATCTTGAAGAAGAAGTGTACATGGAGGTTCCTCTAGGCCTTAATACATACTCAAAGAATAATAAAGTATGTAGACTTAGAAAAACACTATATGGACTAAAACAATCCCCACAGGGCCTGGTTTGAAAGGTTTACAAAGGCAGTGAAAAGGTATCAATACTTGCAGTGTCAAACCGGCCACACATTGTTTGTAAAACACTCATTTGAAGGAAAAATCACCATACTTATTGTGTATGTAAACAACATCATCCTTATAGGGAATTGTGATGAGGCAATACAGAGGCTGAAAAGTTTTTTAGCAAAAGAATTCGAAATTAAAGACTTGGGAAACCTCTAGTACTTTCTTGAATGGAAGTGGGACGATCAAATAGGGGTATTGTAATTTCTCAGCGTAAGTACATATTAGACTTACTAAGAGAAACCAGAATGCTTGATTGCAAACCCGTCAAGACTCATATGGACCATACAGTCAAACTGGGAACACTTATAGAAGTTCAATTGTAGACAAAGGCCGATTACAACGGCTAGTAGGAAAACTAATCTACCTCTCACAAACAAGACCAGATATTTGCTTCTCGGTGAGTACAATAAGTCAGTTCATAAACAATCATACTGAAGAGCATATGAGTGCAGTATTCAGATTTTTGAGGTATTTGAAGATGACACCCGGAAAAAGGCCTATCTTCAAAAAGGTAGAAATATTGAGATCTTTTATGATGCTGATTAGGCCGGTTCAGTAACAGATCGAAGATTGACATCAGGATATTGTATATATGTGTGGGGAAACTTAGTGACAGGGCGAAACAAAAAACAATCAGTGGTCTCAAGAAGCAGTGCTGAAGTAGAGTTTAGGGCCATGGCATATGGAATTTGCGAAGGAATATGGCTCATGAGGCTTTTAACCAACTAAAAGTCCCTGGAAGTAGCTATGAAGATGTTTTGCGATAACCAAGCAGCTATAAGCATAGCCAATAATAATGTACATCATGACAGGACAAAACATGTAGAGATAAATCACTATTTTATCAAAGAGAAGCTAGAAGAAGGAAGCCTTAAATTGGTCTACACACATACTTTACTTCAGACAACAAATATTCTCACAAAGGCTCTACCTACAGTCAACTTTGTAAACTTGAGCACTAAGCTGGGAATGATAAACATCTACAACCTTTTTTTTTTTTTTTTTTTTTTTTTTTTTTTGGGGGGGGGGGGGCGGAGGGGTGCGTTAATTAGTTACAATTTTGCCTTAGTAGTTTATAATAAAGAGATTAGTATGTTACTCAATCTCATATCTAGATTAGATTTCAAATCTGTCTTTATCCTAATCTTCACAAATTAGTTGTATTAGAGTTCTTGTCATTGTGGGATACAATAACTCTCGGCCATGTATATACGTTTAGTAAGAAGGAATGAAGAAGTTAAGTAATTCCCTCAAATTCTACAATATATATATATATATATATATATATGTTTAAATTTGTGATTTTATTAAAGAACAAATTGCACCAAACTCCCTTGAGGTTTGCTCTTTTATACCTATAAACAATTTTGTCTAACAGTCAACTTCCCTACCGTTAGTCAAACTTGGTAAAACTTAACTGTTGACCAAGTTTGACCGTTAAAATACCAAAATGACTCTGAAAGTTCTTAATTAAAAAAATTTAAAAACAAAAACAAAAACTAGTTATTTTTTAAATGGATCTCCACCATTCATCTACCATTTAACAAAAAAAAAAAAAACTAATAAGTTAAAATCCATAATTTATTTTAAAAATTATATATATATATATATTAAAAATTAATAGATTGATCTTCATCATCCATCTTAGAGATGAACGGTAGAGATCAAATTGTAGAAAAGTTTTTTCTTTTAAAAAAGAAAAGAATCAGTGGATCTCCACCAGGATATCTATTAATTAAGATGGGTCTCCATCTGAAATCTGTCGGATTTCCATCGCCAAGGATGGAGATCCCACAGAGGAGTCTCCATCGTCGGTGATAGAGATCTGAAAATAAATATGGTTTGTCTAATACAACCTGGGGGGGGCAATGAGTTATTAATTGATTAATTACCAACGTTTTGATTAGTCAATATTAGCATGTAAAAACCCAAATAAAGTGCGGAAAGTAAATGGACACTAGATTATTTGCGTGAGAAACCTTCAACAAGGAAAAACCCCTTGGACTAGCCACACTAGCCATTTAGTCACTGCAATCCACTGTATGAAAAGAAAGTTACACCCTTAAGTGATACACAAACTCTCACTCTCGACAACCTCAGGCTATGAACACTATTACTCATCACTTTTGGTTCAATTCTAGTGATATCCCTTGATCCGCTAATCTTAGCGTGAGCACTTCCTATTCTACACTATGGACCTTTTACAGTGGCACTTGACAAATGCTTGCCAACCAACCCTTGGTTGTAAGACTTCACTTGCTTGTGTGCCTACCACAATGTAGCCACAAGACTTTAACTCTTGAAGAGAATTAAAAGTCTAAGTGAGAACATGTAATGAATGCTCAATACATAGGGTGCAAGACAAAACAATCTATGCTTAACTAGATGTAGATATAAATACCCAACAACCTAGTTATCAACTAACCATCAAACAATCTCCAAAACTTCAAAGATATGCAATTAATGAAGTTAAACAAGCAAAGAACAATTAATGAAATGAGTTTTTGTTCTTAACAAACAATGGATATGTTTAATGAAGACCCGTGAATGATTAATGATATAAATGCATATGGGAGAGGGTTGGAGAGTCAATCAATGAAACTTGAAGAGCTTCTCTCTCAACTAGGTGTAGAGAAATCTAACAACCTAATTGTCAATTAAATCCATATGAACATTCAATAGAGTTTGACTAGATAAATAAACATTAATCTATCAATCTAATCATCAATCAATTTCACAATAATGTTCAAGGGTTAGCTATTTAGGAAAAATCAACCTAATCATGCAAGCTATTACAAAAAAAAAAAAAAAAAAAAAAAAAAAAAAAAAAAAAAAACCAATCATGCAATTAAGACTCATAAATATATGCAATAAAGTGAGTCAAGGTATTTAATCAGG